>CAJQZP010000289.1:0-69141 GCA_907164705.1 Parnassius apollo | reverse complement strand
TATATATTATATGACAATTGACACGTCGTTATCAATCTTTATTATCAGCCCAAAAGGAAAAGTCTGTTTTTATGCACGTAGCCAACAGGTACTTGTACATATACCATGACTCCATTACTTTGGTTATTATGCTTGGTGGTGTTAATTATGGTATAATTTTGCAAGGTAGGAAGAGTTGTCTTCCTAGAGCATGGTAACTAACATTCAATCAAGACGAGAAATACTGATTTTATATAACCGCCAAACTTGGAACCTTTTAGTGTGTTTGCTGCTCCGGGTCTTAGTATTTTACGTCGGTCGTGTATGAAGTGTACAATTACCGTCCATAAAAGGCTACTAGGTTTGTTTTTATAACGAATAAAGGTGATTAACGAACACACACTCGATGGCAAACGGAGGCTGCGGTCCTATACTTCCACATCTTGCCTCGACCACGAATAAAATTTTTGATGCATTATCCCTCAGGACTAAAAAGGAATGTAAAGAAGCGGGGACACTTCCACGCTTCTTTACATTCAACATGCGAAATACAGCAGCATTAGGTTGCTATTTTATGCTGATATTCTGTGAGAGCGTGGTTCTTTCCCGTTCGCGCCAACCTTTTCGTGCTACAACCATACAAAATATAGTTGTTTCACAACTCCCGTACTAAACCCTGATTATACGAGTAATATATATAAAAAAAAAAAAACGATGATTTTGAATCAACCATAATCAAAGGTTATCTTGTCAAAAGATACAATGTATAGTAATTTCATATCTCAGATATATGTAATATAATCTTCAAATATCTTCAACTAACAGAATCTCAGATTTATTCACCTTACGAAGCCTACAAAGTAACTTAAGGCTGGTATTCCATGGAAGCATTGTTATTTTATTTCTTTGATTGTTATACCGATTTGTTTATGATCCACAACTAGTGTTAAGTCCCATATAGGAATAATACATGAATTTTTATTTAATACCACATCTTGTTCGACAGGATTATAGTGCACGGGTATATGAGCAAGCACAGGTGCACTCTATATTCCCTCACCCTCATAGAACAAACTGAAACAACCGGAGAGAGATCAGGCGCAGAACCAGCGGCTTCACGTGTTTTCAGTGGCACGGGGATGAAACACTGCTAACTACCTGACTAACTCAAGGCTGATTGTAATAATTTTTTGATCCAACCCTAAATTCAAACCCGGGAAGACCACGCTGTCGCAGTTAATTAGTATTGATAATATTCAAATTGTTCATATATTTAATATTATTAATGAAAAAATAAATATTTTAACACAAGAATATACACAAGGTCGCTGTATAATGCATCTAAGACAGGACAAACAGTACAAACATATCACATAACTCTTACGTCGCGAATATTCAGAATTTGTCGCCTTCGTATATTACGTTTTTACATATTTGTGACCTTTACGATTTTCTTAACATTTTTTATATCATGGCCATTGTTTGGAAAAATCTCCACCTTTTTTTTAATTTGAAAGTTGCTATTTCTTTAAAATTCTAAGGATAATTTTGGAATATTGATGCTTTTGATGACATACAAAGGCACACACAAACCAGAGCGTTGAATATAATTTACGAATACGAATATTTGGATACTGTTTCGGTATCTTTGACTCTGTAATCAATCCTCCTTCCCGCACATTGGTATGTGAGATCGGCAAGAAAATAATCCTGTTTTACACGTGTGTGTAAAAATGGCATTTTCATGTCCTATTACCTTTAAACTTTTGCTTGGCAAAAGTAAAACTAATAACTTTACATAGGCATAAAAAGTAAAGTAAAGTTACAGCCTATATACGTCCCACTGCTGAGCATAGGCCTCCCCTCATTTCTGAGAGGGTATCAGGGCAAGGAAGTGTCCGCCGCGCTGCCCCAATGCGTGTTGGCGAACTTTACATGTTTTCGAAACATTTTTTTTCTTATTTCTCAGATTTGCAGGTTTCTTCACGATGTTTTCCTTCACCGCCGAGCACGTGGTAAATAGGCATGCGTAAATTAATACAATACAAAATGCAATACAAAGTCCCGAAGGAATCACCGCATGATTACCGTAAACTATTCCACCACAATTCTTTTATGCGTTTCTCTTCAAATTGTTCTACTAATGATATAAATTAAAGTTGCCATGGCGCATCTCGGTAACACATTGTTTAAACGTTTTTTTTTCGTTTGCACGGAATTGTTATTTTCAAACGCGACAATTTTTTATGTTCTTTAACAAAATATAAATAAAAATATACCGTGAATTTTAACGATAAAGTTTTCGGAGTCATAAATTTCTAAATGTTTGAAAAATGCCGAATTCGGATATTTTGACTATTTAAAAATGTATAAAGAAAAATAATAAAATATAAAGGATATATTTTTTATTCTTTTGAAAATAGTTAATAATATACGTTATCGTAAAAAGCCGTAGGACACTTTTTATTCGTATTTCAAATTTATAAAAAAATATCTTTTTTAATTTAATATTTTCTTTGTGTACTTTTAATTGGTCAAAATTAGTCGAATTTGGGATTTTTGAAACATTAAAAAATTCACAAATCTGAAAATAATAACTTTATCGTAAAAAGTCATAAAACCTTTCTTATTCGTATTACTTAAAAATATGTTTATACTTTTTCTTAAAGTATTTTTGTGGGTCAAAAGCATTCGAATTGGGATTTTCAAACATTTAAAAATTCAGAACTCGGAAAATATTAACTTTATCCTAAATAATTAAACAGCCTTTTAATTGGAATTTTATTAAATATATTAAACAATTATACCGTTTGAAAATAACAATTCCTTGAAATTGAAAAAAAAACTTCGTAATCATAATCACAAACAGACACGCCTGTAACCCAAAAGGGTAGGCAGAGATTACAGACTTCCATTTGGCTTGATCTTGACCTACCTCTCTCGCCTCTTCCACATTTATATACCTACGCATCCATGCTCGTCTGTTGAGGGTATTCTTAATTTGGCCCATTTTCTATATACTGCTAATTAGATCGATAAACTTTCCGTTCATTTCTGCAACATATATTTGCTTTGTCAGTCTTTCCGCATTCATTCTTTCTACATGACCAAACCACCGAAGAATTCCTTTCTTAATCCTGGTCACCGCAAAATCATCTTGCAAACCACACTCTTATTTTATCACACAATTTCTCACCCTGTCACTCAGATTAAGCCCTAACACTACTTAGCGGCCGCATTTCTACTGCGTTTATTCTGCTCTCGTGCTTCTTCTGCCACACCCAACTTTCACTACCATTTACGTTAAAGTAGGGACTAATACAGCATTGTGAATTGCCATACGTGCCTTTTTTTGACGCATTCTGAATTTACACACTAGAGTGTAGAGCCCCATTTACTTTATTTCTGCGTTTACTTGTCTTCACTCACAAACTCATCTACTTGCTCGACCAACTCCCCTTCTACTTTATTTCATATATACGAAAGTTATGGTTTTTGAAGGAGAAGAAAGTAAAACGATATGTTTTTTGTTGTTTATAAATGACATTTCTATTTTTTTTTAATTTTCGGAACTGAATCGGATGATTTAAAGTTTGGAAGAATAATGGAATCTATAGAAGATTAAGTACCATTACAGAGATATTTAAACAGACTTGTACATTGCTATGGTCTTAACGGCATGAATCTTAATTATTCTAAATGTCCACATGTTAAATTTACAAGAAATACTTAGTTGATCAATAATCATTACTTTGTAGGGAATAACAAAATACAGGAAGTAAAAGTGATAAGTGATCTTGGTGTATATTTTGACAAAAAATTTACTTTTTTATGCCCATATTGATAGTATAGTAAATAGATCTTAGGGTTTTAAAACCCTAAAACAAAAAATGTACAATAGACTTGTAAGGAGTATAATGGAGTACTGCAGTGTTGTTTTGAAGCGGGGGATAGAGATCTCTAGTCTGGCAGGCCGTGTTGTCTGGCGTCCATACTATTCTACACATTCGTTGCGATTGGAGAGAGTTCAAAAACGCTTTATGTGGCATCTTACATATTCTGTTGGAAAAGCAATAAAAATATAACTAATCCTATGTAGATTGACTTCTTCTATATTTTAATATACTACCAGTATCGATACGTGTAAAATTGATATATATTATGTTGAATAAAACTATTATTTACGGATTTTATCGCGTTTACTTACTATTTTAACTTATGTTTATTATCCCGACGTTTCGGGTGCTTTACAGTACTCATGGTCACGGGGGGGGGGGGTGATGTTTGACGTCCCACTGTCATAGTTAGTCCGGCTACCTTCAGTTTTTGAATACTAATTTTTGGTCCGATTTACGCAAAAGGCGCTCCGATTTGGGCCGATTTACAAATTTGGTCCGATTTAAAAATTAATATTCAAAACCTGAAGGTAGGTGGACTAACTATGATATTGGGACGTCAAACATCTCAGCCCCCCCCCCCCTCCCGTGAACATGTTGCCACTTTTCCGCCTTTGTGATTATCCCACATTAATACATAATTAATGGAGTAAGTTAATTTGTTACCTCTGATTTTAAATATTTTGGAAATAATAATAAAATAATAATAATTAAGCGTAATTTGGGTAAAATTTCATATAGTAAGCCGCACCAACCCGCATTTGCATGTTTGTGTGTCTATTTTTATCTAATCTTAGCGACGGTATTGTTTTCGCAACTTGTATAGGCGAGATAGATGTATGTTTATTTAAAATGTTTAGTAATTTTAAAGCTACGTCGTCACAGTTGGATAGTGGTTACACTTTTTTCGACGCGCGGTAATGTGGTTTGCTCCTCTAGTTGTGTATAACTCAATGGTTGAATAGGTGTAATTTGTATTTAATGTTAAATAATTTTACTGTCTTCAGATTGCGTATAGGTGGTGGTAAGTTTTTCAACATTTCGTAGCGGTATAATCGTACTCTAATAATAATTGATCGTCATTGAAAATACGACTTTTAATGGGAACTGTAGGTGTTTAAAATTGAATGGCAAGTTATTGGGTATGATTGGAATGCGCGGTATAAGAACATTGTCTAACTTGGCTTCTCCAGTTAAAATTGTGGCCTACACAATATACTTTCCTTGTTCGGTAACTCGCAATCAAGTACCGTTGCATAATCTTGGCGCATCCAGGTCACGCATTAAGACTAACTTTAAATTAAATGCTTAAAACAAGTGCATGAGAGCCCACACAGGAACTGGGCAATTTCCGTTCACCCACTGAGCATATGCCTACAGTCTGCATTCAGAATATTCTGCTGATTGGTGGATCTCGCCATCCGTAACAAGGTATTAATAAATGAAAACAGTAAAAAGTAATTAACGCAATTTTGAATTCAAGAAAATTTACCCTTCTTAAAGATACATCGTAAGACATACCCGACATAAAAAGTGACAGGTGTTGCAAGACGTAGGCTATGATATTAATGAAATTCTGAAAAAAAAAATCTACGCAATAGTCTTTGAAAATTCAGAAAATAATCTTGTGACAGTCAAACATAGAGACAAAGACCACGAGATAGCTCTACAAGTGATCCAACTTTTCTAATTTTGGTAAAAGGCAATATTAATGATGTACGAGTACCTCAATTAAAACCCACCCGAGCAAAGATGCGGGGAAAAAGCTAGTATATTATAATACAAGTGTATAATTTAAGCCTACAAAAAGTTCTCGGATTCTAGATGTTTAAAATGGCTCCACAATACAGTTAAAACACTTGTATTGAAATTAAGGCTATTAAAACCTATAAGAAATGGAAAAATGTCTAATTTTACGTGATATTTGTGAATAAAAAGAAGAAAAGGAAAAATATTAGTTCTGCAGTTGGGCACAGGACTTTAATTTACGAGTAACAACAAAAGGTAGAACGAGGGATGGTGGGTACTACAGAATACGAAGGATGGAAAATGATATTATTTGTTCTTTTTATGATATTATATGCTTTAACACTGCCTTTAACAATATATTTTGAAACATATTTTATTTGGGGAGAGGCGACGAGCGGATCATAGTATATGTGTAGATTTTCGTGGTGAAGGCATCGAAAATCGAATTAATCTTTGTGTACTATAAAATTGATACTGTAAAAATGTCCCAAATCAGGGCTAACGCGGCTCATTTTTCTTTATAATTATAAAAATATTTATAAAATTACCAACGTTCCACTTACCTTATACCACTCGATTGTAAGTGGCTACTTCAGTCCATGGACACTTGCAGCATACTTTAAACAAGGAAGACTACATATGCGTTGTCACCTCTGAGTATTTAGATTCTTATTTTAGATTAAATTCCTGTAACTATTCTGGCTCTCAATATCCTTCAGGTTGTACAAAACACAGCGATTAGGGACACTTTTCTTTTGCAGATATAGGTAAGGGAATAGTATTTTCAGAGGAATCTAGGAAGAAAAGTAATCGTATCTAGTGAGGTAAATATGTATTGATGAGATATTAAAGGTTATAAAAACTTTTCCTTTACACTCGAGATAATTTAAAATCTTAAGAAAATCTCTAAAAGAATTTGTAATGCTACTGCAGAGTAAAAAGTACGAATTACTAATTTAAGTCAGAGTAGTCTAAGAAGTGAAATGAAGCGCGCCAAACAGCGAAAGAAAATCCGGCAAACCATTTCGTCCCTTGGCGATCGTAAGAGACAACTCTAGAAATGCTAGAAAGATTTCAAGTCCCAAAGCCTCCGTAGATACAGTATAATCATCATAAAATACTGCTTTTCTATATATTAGCACAAAAGTAAAGTAGTAAAATAAAACCTCGTCTCAATTGTGGTGTATACGCGATGTCCCAATAAGTGTTAACAGGTTTTTTTTACTATCAGCGATTTTTTCAATTTCTATAGTTATTCCTTTTATAAGAGGAAAAAAGGAAAATAAGATATGAGATTGACTGTTACATCTTCTTGACAACAACGCTAAACAATAAATAAACTGTAGTTGGCAACCCGCAGGTCAATCATGGCAAGTATATGTATATATCTCCTCAATGGGGCAACCTATGGGGGGATCTCTGTTCAGCTTCATAATAAAAAAGGGTTTTCGCGTAGCGAAACCAGCGTACCAAAAAAGCGTACCAAATTTACTTTTACTACCACCCGTGAGTAAATCAGCACTTCAAATTTCATTTAAGAATGTCATCGGCGGAAATAGAACGCTTAGTCTGTGATAAGAACGATTAGACTGAAATAACCAACATTGATTTTATGACAGATTTTTATAATTATCCTTTCAATACACAATTAATAAATATTATTATTAAAATATATGCTCCCAGATGAGCATGTAAATTAATAGTATTAAGGGTACCGTGAGAAATCGTTTGTTGCAAGGCACTTGAAAAAAAAGGGTGAACCCAACGTCTCGTGCATGCTCCGTCAGTGTGGTCTGTCAAGGATTGTGTGCTGGGCTGAAGGTTTATTTTTTAACTTTAATTTCTTCCAGTCCTCTGTGGTGGTGTGATAGGTAAGAAGTAAAGTTGTTTTAGTCTCATGTGCAAAATATTATAAATTACTTATTATTATATCGTTTGCCTTGTTAAAGATGTGTAATATATCCACTACCTCATATCATCCAGCAGTGGGTGTCATTAGGGGCGACAGAGGAAAACAAATTAGGAGTAGAGCGATCTTCTATAATGATTAAAATAAAAACTGCTTTTGATAACAAGTTTAGCAAACGTAGCAACTATGGCAAATGGACTTTAATATTTCTAATAGTTGTTACGGTAACAGTTATATATGTCGTATATAACTCCTTACTTGAATAAACTTTATACTTTATATTCATAATGGCTGTCCCAAATTTCTTTTGTTTTTAATAAATTGTGTCTTGGAAACTCGAAGCTCATTTAACAAACTTTGTAGTCAACACCAGTTCTATAAGCCTTTTCAAGCAAGAAGCTATAAAAGTTCTTTTATTGCCGGTATACAAACTTAAAATGTTCTTAAACCATTTTATTATTAAAATTTTTACGAAGATTTATGCCATTTCAAATCATTTGACGAATCAAATATCTTAGATTGAATACGTGAGAAGAATCCTAACTCAAATGACAAATATTCTTCAAAAATATTTCCTACTAGCAAAGAACGATTTCATTCAATTTTACTTACACGTTTCTGCAAGTTATCGATTACTCAGTAGATTTGTTCTTCAGAATGTTCCTTAATGGCGTTTTTATTCGCCTTTAGATATTTTTTAATAAACTCGAGCATAAATGAACTTAAAGTAACTGGATTGTGTTACCAAGTAGTATTATATTAATCCAGGAGTAAAATCAATTTTTTTATTCGATTCCATTGATATTGTTCTAATGATGATATAAATGATTGTTGCCACGAGGTAACTTGGTACCGTATTCTTTTTCACAGGAGAAAAATCTGTATATAATATAATATATATTTTGTGAAAGTCTTTCTCTCAAATTTCTTCTTTTAATTTATTAGTGCGTTGCCTTTTTCATTTTATTCCTCTGGAAACGTGGTAACACAGCATAGTGTTTTAGTTTTCTCTTCAATCTTCGTGTCATAAATTTTGATATTTATCTTGTCCTCTGGAAAAGAACTTAACTTTTATTTACGTAGCCAAATGTGTCCATGTTTCCACTGGGAACTATTTAATAATTCAGCCGGTTTCATTCCTCCAAAAGCAAGATTTCTCACGTCGCTATAATCTAATCTATTATTTAGTCAGTACCCTGTGATAGAATTTAACTTGAGCTCTTAAGAGAAAGATGACACAGTAAAGAAAATAAAGAATAGCTCAAGACAATTTAATGGAGCACTTATCGGAATGGGGTTCTTTCTGATTCGGCGGCCTCGAGAACGATGACCCTGGTGTTGCGACTGCGTTGGAAGAGTGGTGCGCAACGAAAAGTTGCACTGTGCGAAGCGGTTAATACTAGGTTCTGTGGCTGACTGCCACAAAGGTGCAATTACAAACAGCGTTGGTCTTCAACTATGATGCAAGAGAGCGAGCGGTGACAGTGGGCGTCCTTTTATGCGCAAGCCATCAACACCTCCATATAAGCGGAAGGCACGCTTCCTCATTGGCGACAAAAATAATGCCACATAATTTAGCCTCCTGCCCTCCCCCCACCTTTTCAGTGCATGCGCAAAGGAATGTGGGTAAGATGGAGGAAAGTACTGGCTAGATTACAAATCAACTAAGCAAAATGCGAGAATACCCGTTTTTCCGCGCAACCATTCCCCCGGCTTGAAGGTTTCCCTTCAAGTAACTAAAGCTAATACTAAGCCTAATCTGAATTACAGAAGTCAAAGTATCTTCAGACAAAGGGCTGGCTAACCCGATGATCCCAACCGGGAACTAAACGAAAATAGCTTAAGAACTGGGAAGATGAGGTAAAGATACTCACAAGACTAACGCACTCCTCGTGGTTATGGTGAAGTCTAAAATAATTATGCTGAAGTTCTAGTGTATACACGGACGCCACACTGCACTTCGAATGTATTTAGGTAAGTCAAACACAAATGAAACCCAATTGTTACGTAGATTGGCAGGAATGAGTTCATCCCAAGACAATTCTATTGGATTTTTGATTGCTGAGCACGCCAAGCTTTTTAGAGGCCAATTTGGCCTTCTCTTCCAAGTGAGTACATTTATTTAAAAAAAAATTAGGGGAGACACACGGCTCCACATACGCTGTACGCGGTAAGCACCAACCATTTAATGGACTCCCTCCGAAGGGATGCAAAGTTGGGAAATGGACCGTAGTCCACAGCAAAATAACTGGCGAACCAGTAAAAGAGGGCTTGGCCCCTAGGTAGTACGTAAGCACAAACATCGAGTGAAGTCGCGCATGTCAATGCGTGTTAGCGCCATACAGTATACGAACGAATCCACATTGAATGTAGGTCACACGGTTAAGGCAAATAGGCACAGTGGCCGTAAACCCTCAGTGAGCGCCACCACCTGCCAGACCGCTGCTCCTGCAGAAGTGATGCAAGTTTATGGCATCAACACCAATTGCATGATCAGCACGGCTACTAGCCGCATATAGTGTCATGAATCTACCGCTCACCTCAAGGGAATGGGGTCCCACGTTGCGCGGCTTTCGGCCGCAGCCTTGAAGGTCTTCTTAGATCGTCCCTCCAGCTACCACCCACATGATATCGACACATATGCTTCACCAACAAATACAACGGCAGATATATCCAAACGGCAGTTATAAGGTAAGAGTAATAATTCGCCATCAGAAAGGGTTTGTGTCACTGACGTTGAGTAAATGCATTTTCGATCATGTTCGTCTCACCCACCAACAAGTTGCCTTCAAACATTCAAAGGTGGGAAAGTTACAGAGATATATTATTATGTTGTTATATAAAACATCATGAAAGTCAAAGAGTCTGCAGCCCCGTAATGAAGGGACCCGACTTGGGCAAAGCTACATAGGTGTGAGTCAAACCAAGATGCAGAGAGCGCCATTGAGAATAGCGTCCCACCAAATTACCATCGCAGAATCGCAATACTATTAAGGAGACCTTCTATAGTAATGATTTAGTATAATAGACCTTACTACCATAAGTCCCTAATAGGACTAGTCACAGTCCTATTAGGGATTTCAAGCAGTCGGGCACTCGACCACCCCATATATATGTACGACCTTGGGTATGCGTCTCCGGCAGCTCCTCCATACAAGCCATCTATACATGAACACCCTCCATAACTTTGGAAAATTTTATTTATACACGAACTCCCTTCAGGACTTAGACAATTTTTAAGCAATTTTCCGATTATCATACAAATGTTATTTATTTTAATTTTTATAATATTTTCATCTTGTATTACTATTATTTATCAAATTTTAAATATTTTTCAAAATTAAAATATTTTTACGTAAATAAAATATTTTTTTAATAAATTTATTTATTTTGAAAGACAATATTTTGCCTTTAATTTATTATAATATTTGTCTAATATATGAAATGTATTTGTTTTAACTTTATGCATATTAATTTAATTTAATTGTTTAATATACATCTTTTAGGATTATTTTGACACCCCTTGATATTGAATTTAATTATTAAAAATAATGATGGGCCGTCATGTACAATTTCACAATATGTAGAAAAACAACGTTGATGATCGCACGCAGCCATGTGGAACACCAGCATTAATAGGCTTGTAATCGGATCTTGCACCGTCTACAACGACCTTAATGTCTCCGATCACCAAGAAAGGATATTTTGTATAAATATATTGTGAGTATTTTCCAAGCGAGAAGTGATAAATAATCATAAATTAATAATGTAAACCTGATACAAGTGAAATAGGGACGTTTTATTCTTTCTCGAGCCCTGTCTTCGTGATCGGGGTTCACTTAGCTTATAAAGCACTACCAACATGCTTTCAATTGCTCTAGTGAATATTCTTTCTTCCACAAGACACCTAAAAGAACTAAGTTACTAAACGAAAACAACGTAAATTAGGGTCCTATCTAAGACGATCACGCCAAAAATATTACAAACGGCCTATTATTAAGCCTTTAAAAAGTTCATTTAGAAAGATCAAAATATATTTTATTTATCCTGATCATATGTAATATTTTTTAAAAAAAGGGGAAATTACCTTATTATATATAACATAATATAGTTATTAAGAGGGAGGGGGGAGCGTTACAATTTGAAACCCAAAAGAGAAATATCGATTATGTATTATGATTTTACAATATTATCAGTATTTCAGGTATATCATTAAGTGATAAGGAAACTTTATAGATTTGTGTTATATTAGTTATCTATGGAGGACGCCTTTATTCCGCAGTGGACTTTAATTGGCTATAACGGTAATATTGGACTGGACTGAAAAACTAATCATTGCACAAAATAACTTTTTTTTTCTAATTACATAATGTTTTACCCCTAGTATAAATTAATATTGACATATATATATATATATATATATATATATATATATATATATATATATATATATATGTTACGGCTAATAGCCGAAGTGCAGTTGCACCTAGTTTTAGCTGGCTACAACTATGTAGGTGCAGCCGACCACATGCGGTTAAACTTAGATGTACCCTACTTATTTTCGGTTAGAACTAGTTTTAGCCTTCATCATAGCGGCTATTAACCGTAACTTCGCACACACACACACACACACACACACACACACACACACACACACATATATATATATATATATACATCCCGTAACTTATTGTACGTCCACTATGGCCAATTTTGCATATAATGTGGCGTCAACCTGCTTACGACGTCCAATATACGGACGTCAAATAGGAGACTTAGCGCAATGTTCGCAAATTGTCATGCTGATCACAGAAATGTCAAAATCTAAAAAAAATTGGACGTCATTTTTCTTCCAATCTTGCTGTACTGAATATTTACGTAGTTCCGCTAATTTTCGTTGCAAAAATAATAGCGCTGCTGTCGATTTTTTAATACTTTCATTTATGGCCGTATTTGACTTCCGCACAAAATTAGAAGATGCGACGTTGCCGTTCCGTCACCGTTGCCAACGTGTTACTTGTATTTGGTGATATATGGTTATGACTGCCTCGTTGGTCTAGTGGTTGTAGTAGTGCGACTGCTGATCGTGAGTTCGTGAGGTCCTGGGTTCGAATCCCGGGTCGGGCCAAAAAACCAATTATTGAGTTTTTCTGTCAAGAAATTATCAATAGCTGCCCGGAGTCAGGAAGTTGGAGGTGTATCACCCCTTTCCTCGGAAAGCACGTAAAGCCGTTGGTCCTGCGCCTGATCTCTCTTCGGTCGTGTCGGTTTACCGTCCCATCGGATTATGAGAGTGAGGGAATAGAGAATGCACCTGTGGTTGCGCATACACTTGGGCACTATAATCCTGTCCTGTGCCGATGGCTAGTCTCCGTTGAGGCAGACCGCCGTGACCGTAATACGGTCTGCAGGACATTATTATATGGTTTATACTGCGCTTGGTACTAGTAATTTTACTTTTAAACTTGTTTTCTTAACCTTACATTTAGCTACACATAATATGGACGTCCGAATATCCTAAAACTTTCGTACTGATTGATATTTGACACCCGTATTTTTGAATTTAGTTATATTTTTATAAATGTAGATGCGGACGTCGGAATATCGGTTTATTTCATGCTGCACTATATTTTAACATTTTACATTTGGTACTTTGTAAGCAACCCAGAGTGTATAGTTACCTTCTGATTGAGTACAGGAAGATGGAATCAATTGTAGATATTGACAGGTTTCATAGAAATTTGTTTTATTATATTGTGACTAATAACCTCTGACTAATAACCTAATCTGGTCTGGCGAAGAAACTCATTTTAATATAAGGTTTTACTGCATTAACTGCCAATAGGTTGTTAATTTCTACAATAGACCGTGGCATATTGTTGCTGACATGAATAACTCCGAAAATATAATTTATTTACTTGATCGTGTTGAGTTTTGGTGCTCTCACTGCATCTTAAGGATGAGTGCGGCTAGATTCATTTTTGTGAAAGGCTATTTTTGTTAAATTATGATATTATGTTTGGTTTTACAATTAGTGGAAATACAATTTAATTTTTCACACACGTTTTCTAAGCTTCTAAGCGTTTTATCATTTCTAGAATGAAACATTTTATAAAACACCAAAGTGACTATTTTACACCGCATGGCCTCCCTACACTAAAATACGAATAAAACAATAGCGAAAAATGTCATAAAAGCAATGATCATCAATGTGTGTTTAATACACAAGGAATTAAAATATAAATATATTCATAGTTATATGGACGTCAAATATCGTGCGGTATTAAACTTTACCGATAATCTGACGTCCACATATAGAAATAAAACAAAATTCAAAAATATGGACGTCAAATATCATTCAGTATGATGTTTTAGGATATTCGGACGTCCATATTATTATATGTAGCTAAATCTAAGGACACGAAAACAAATTAGAAAGTAAAATTATCTACTAGCACTGAGTACAGTATAAACCGACAAAAATACCAAAATATACCTTGAGCACTAAATAAATAATCAACATAAATAAATAGTAAAATGCAATAATCAACAAAAACTTTGGACATCGGATATCGAAGAAGTGGACGTCAAATAAAACTTAGTGTGAATATTTTAGGATATTCTTACGTCCGTATATGTGATCATAAAAAGTAAACTCGCAGTGAGAGCACCAAAACTCAATACGATCAAGTAAACAAATTATATTTTCGGAGTTATTCATGTCAGCAACAATACGCCACGGTCTATTGTAGAAATTATCAACCCATTGGCAGTTAATGCAGTAAAACCTTATATTAAAATGAGTTTCTTCCCAATGTCATATTAGGTTATTGGTCACAATATAAGAAAATGAACTTCTATTAAACCTGTCGATATCTACAATTAGTACTTATTTGCAATAGTAAAATAAATAATAATATAGTCAATCTATAATGTATCACGGCTGGGCAATCCTAGATATTTTTTCGTATTTAGTAAACGAATAACTAGTTGGTAAATTAATCATGATATCTATCTGTTTTTTTTTTCGCCGGAAACAAAAATGATATTGCGTATTTTTCGTAACTCTACATTCTGTGGATTTATTTCATTATTTTGAACAATATACGAAACTTAATGTCAGCCATAAATTCCTTTATACTATAATAACCCCTTTTATACAAACTTAGTTTAATAAATTTTTTTGAACTTTGATGATTGACTGACGTATATAGACAGAAGCGGTGTCAAAACTTTGTTTTAATATGTTTTGGTTGATTATAAAGTAGTATACATCATAATAAAATGACACGCTTATCTATGTTATTACACAATGATAAATAGTGAGGAAGTAAGATGTTTTAAACTGTTTGTGTAAGGATTATAAAAACAGGCTTAATTTAAATGTATTTATTACAGTGACATCTACCGGGTTCAAAAGTAAATATAAACCATCTAGGGAATTATCCAAACACACACAAACATTTTCATTGAAATTGGTTGGAAGGTTTCTTATGTTTTGTCTATAACGGACATAGGTAGAAACATTTTAGTGTTAGATATATTTCTGAAGGTCTTTTGAAAATAACTTGATGGTAACATGTACATTTATGATATTGTAAGCAATCAGAAGGCATTTTCAATTACAAGAGATATGATGTAAGACTGTTGTCTTCAATATCCATACACTTTTTGTCTCTACAAGCTTTCAGCCTGCAAGGCATATATATTTGTTCTAAGCGATCCACCTGAAAAGAAGTTAATGACAATTGTAAAGGTGTCTTAACTAAATAATAATTCTTATCAATATATTATTTTTTCTATATTATATAGGAATTAAAAGGACATTTTTAATAATAAGAGATATGAAATAAGACTATGCCTTCAATGTCAATAAACTGTATTTACATATTTCTGTGAGCATTTTCTTATATCTGCCTTTTCATATGTTAAATAATAAAGAAATTATTATAAATTATACAGCATTAATCAGCTCCAGCTGATAAAATACAGAAGCAGTAATTATTGATTAACATCAATGATATTCAACTATGTAAAAGTTGTCTCACATTTTATTTTCACTGGTTTCATGTACATAGGAGACAAAGATATTATTGTTATATTAAGTATATCTGATTCTAGATGACAAAATAATATTCCTTTCTGCAGAGTGAACAACACAGCTGTTAAGCATAATAGATACAACCATTACATTTTTTAATTCAAACTATTATTATTAATATTGGGGTCCTAGCGCTATAAGCCTTTTTTAAGGAAATAGCAAAAAGGTTAATCGACGTCACAGGAGACCGAAGAGCTGGCAGTTACCTCGGACAAAGAATTAGTCTAGCTATTCAACGGGGGAAACACTGCCAGTATCTTCGGAACCTTGCCTAAAGGACCTCTTTTTTAGTAATTTAATTTAGTTATTATAACATATATTTTTAAGGTTTTTAGTATTATTATTAAACTTTATATTTGCTTCTAGTACAAATAATTACAACATTTTTTACACATAAATATATGTACCATTTATAATGCCTATCTACTATGGCTGGTATAAATCCAAGATCTGTGTCTGGTTTAACAAAAACGCCATTTAGTATTAAGCAAATTGCTGAATACATAAGGTACCTATTTGTACACATATGCAGTTATATGAATTGCTCTTCAAAGCCCTCTTTTAAGTCCCTCGACCCAAAGATTCTAATTTTCTTTTAACATTATAGTAACTTCTTTTGTGCATTTATTCTATTTATTATTTAAATTTAGATTTTACTAATAACATAAACTTAATACTTTGTCACTTTTAACAAACTAATAAGGTCCTAAGACCTGTTTGTTATTTGTATTTGTTTTAGGTAAAATCTACAAACTTAATAATAAATTTCACAACCTATTATAGGTGTAAATTAATAAACTCTTATATTAATTAACCTAAACTCGTCAGTTTTGTTGGAGAATTTTACCACAAAAAATAAAAAGAGAAAAACGTACTAACCTTGCTGATAATTGATAATATCCATATTTTCTTATACATTAGTCTAGTAATGCTTGTAAATAAAAACTTCATTTTGTTCTTACTATAATGATGCGACTCCAACCATGTTTTGTTTCACTCGAGTGAATCGAGTCAATCTGTCCAACTCGATAATCGATAGAAAATAAATTTTACCGAGTTACCGAATTAACTCGGCTCATCGTATAGATTCAGAGGGTGCTATAAAGATATTTCTGGATACTAGATATTACTTCACTAATTTACTTGTATATATAATAAGTCGCTGCGGATGACATCACAAGTTGCAGCCAAATTCAAACTTGCATCTAGCATGTTGTAAACAAACCTGAACTTAGTTTGATTTATGATATTGATTTATAATTTTAATTTCATATAGCCACATATTACTTATTTATAAAGGTACATATTTAAAAATGGTTTAACTAAAATAATGTATTATTAGACGAACTGTCAGCTAGCGTACAGAAACTACCGCAGCCTTGGCTGCTTATGTACGCTGATGGTATCGTACTGGTAGATGGGGACAAATGACGGCTCATCAGACGTGTGCACGCATGGAGGGAGTAGCTTGACAACGGCGGGCTGAAGCTAAACGTGGCGAAGACGGAGTATGTGACCTGCAACATCACACATCTGACGTCTCTCCGTATAGGCGACGACACCGTCGAGCGCACGGACAACTTCAGGTACCTCGGATCTGTGCTTGATGCGTCCAGGGACATCGATCGCGACATCAAGGCCCGTATATCAGCGGCCTGGGCGAAATGGCGCGAGGTGACGGGTGTCATTTGTGACCCCAAAATGCCGGTCAAGCTGAAGGGACAGGTCTATAAGACCATCATAAGGCCTGTCCTTACGTAGGGCAATGAGGCGTTGCCCGTGCTGGAGCGACACCGGCAGTTGTTGCATGTCACGGAGATAAACATGCTGCGGTGGATGTGTGGCGTCACGCGGAAAGACCGTGTACGGAATACATACATCCGCGGCAGCCTCCATGTCCGTGACATTGCTGACAAGCTGCAGGAAAGTCACCTCCGCTGGTACGGCCACGTCTTACGACGACCGGCAAGCTACGTGGAAAAAAATGCCCGGACATGACCCTACCTGGTACCAGGAGTAGAGGACGGCCCAAGAAACGCTGGCTTGATGTCGTGCAAGGTGACATGCGTGCCAATGGGCTAGTTGCGAGGAACGCCAAAGACCGGGCAAAGTGGAGGAGGAAGTGTAGGAAAGCGGACCCTGGGTTCTCCCGCGTTGGTCGGGATGAGCAACCGAGATAAACGCTAGATTCTCGAGTAGATCTAACTCTCAACTCTAGTGATACTAAGTAACTTTTCTGTAAATAGTCGAATTAATACTCAAAAACTAGTGTACAACTAGAATGACATACATACATAAATTAACCCGAGTGGCTCGAGTCACAAAACTCTACTCGAATCGCATATTTATCTTACGGCCAATACAGTGTTTGTCTACAAATTAGTGATAAAATCGACTTACTAATTCGAGCAATTTATTAATATATTATGTAATAAATACATTGATATTAGGTAATATGTTTCTAATGTTGTATCAATTTATGATATATATAATATAAATTGATTATATATACTTTGTGATAGTAAAATTATTAATAACATTAAGAGTTACGTCATAACGTTAGAATGATATTATTTTATGAAGATTGTCGATACGCATACCAAAAATAATATATAACTATTAAGTGTAGTAATAATAATTGTGTTGTATGGATGAACAATTATAAAAATAATTTGTGACAAATTGACTCGAGCCCAAAATCGAGTTACCTGAATTTCAACTCGAGTCGATTTTTTTCCGAGTTATCAGGGCACTTCTCTAAGACAATAAATTTTTAAATATTACATTACCTTAGCCAATGATCAGAACACGAATATCAAAACAACTAATTTTTTTTTTCAGATTTCTTGATTCCGTTTACATTTTCGAAAAATCTATAGGCCATTTACTATTATAATTTGGTGTCTTTTTTTGGTGTAAATACCATTAAATGACGTTAATATTTCCATTGGGCCCAAAAATGATTGTCTCTTTTATTACCAAAGTCTATAGGGATGTGTTGTGAGGGAGCGCAATGCATATGATAGTTGCATTGATGCTTATTGCTACATGCGGTATTGCGTTTTGTGATGGCAGATCCATCATGGGTGTGTTGCGCCTGATTCGATGCACTCTTGTGGTTTTGGTCGGTGGAGGTATGTGGGTGGTGATATCTGCTGAGATGTATGGGGGACGTTGGGACGGTGTTAGCCTGACGATAGTCGTATTGCTGCTTGTTGCGTTCTGCAGCATTGCGTCTCTGCGATGGTTGTTTGGTGGGACGCTGTTCTCAATGGCGCTCTCTGCGTCTTGGTTTGACTCACATCTAAGTGGCTTTGTCCAAGTCGTAGTTTGCCCTTCATTACGGGGCTGCAGACTGTCTGACCTCCATGACGTTTTATATAACAATATAATAATAAATCTGTAACTTTCCCACCTCTGAATGATTGAAGGCAACTCGTTGGTGGGTGAGACAAACATAATCGTAATAATGCATATACTCAACGTCAGTTACACAAACCCTTTCTGATGGCAAATTATTACTAACATCCTATAACTGCCTTTTGGCTATATCTGCCATTTTATTGATTGGTTAAGCATGTATCGACCTCATGCAGGTGGTAGCATGAGGGAGGATCTGAGGAGACTCTCAAGGTTGTAGCCGAAAGCCGCACAACGTGGGACCATTCCCTTGAGGTGAGCGGTAGACTCATGACACGTTCTGCGGCTAGTAGCCGTGTTGATCATGCATTTGGTGGTAAGTTACTAAACAAACACAACGCAAATAAGGGTCCTAACTAAGACGATTACACCAAAAATATTACAAAAAATATTACAAATTATTTCTAAACCTTTAGATCATTTGGTAAGATCAAACATATTTTATTTATCCTGGTCACATTAACGTAATTTTATTTAAAAAGGGGGAAACTAATAAATAACTTACCTTATTTAATATATTCTAAGAGGGGGGCAGCGTTATAACGGAAAGAAAGAAAAAACTTTAATGATTATAAAAAAAGTTAATAAAGTCGGTCGCCATTAACAACACGCACGAGTTAAGTGGGTTCTATAACGCCATTACTTCACGGTAATTTCCACGGTTAAGAGTTAACACGACAACGTAAATCTAACAATAACCAATTATAATCAATCAATAAATACTTACTACTAATACCGTAACGAGTACTGTCGCCTTTCTATAGAATTCTTTAACAGTGACTGATATCACCTTGAGGTATGCACGTTGCTTGATATTCTGACAAAAATCTTGTATAAATTATTAACTATAATAACGAGCTTATTCTGTAACCACAGTCATATACTTTCAATGGAATCTTTAGTGATTATTGGTGTCATCATGAAGTTCAATACACAAATGTAACCGTGACAGACACATAGTTCTCATGGAGATAACGTCAGTAAGCATCATCTATTTTTATGGGAACTGATAAATTTAACTTGTATGTAGTGGTGTCGAATTTTCATATAAGCATTGAGGTGAGAATAGAAGAATAATGTTACATGGAATAATTTTGCAAATAAATTAAAAATTAGGACCTACCTAACCCTGAATTAAGCTATCAACGCGCGTGCGTGATTATTAAGAGGCTGCTGACTATTTCCTTTTAAAGTTTTCTTACTGTCACCTCTTGCGACACCCACGCGACTGCATAACGTGGTCCCTTACGCTTACACTAGATTTCCACATAAAAATACGTCTTATTATTATTCTTTTTTTCCGTTTTCTTTGGTACGTTTACTTATATACTCAAGTATATTTCGTATTTGTTCATGATTATTTGTTGTTCATTTGGTTCCATTGTGTAACTCTGATTGGAATCGCGGTTGGCTTCCTTTTGACGTCAGTGGTTTTGTTGTATCGAGTAAATATATCTGCGACGATATTATATTTTTATATTAATATCTTTTTTGAATTACTGAATATAAGCATAAACAAAATAACAATACAGTACATAGTGAATTAAATGGGTCGGCTCGACTGGGGATGGACCACGATCTCTCAGAATAGATACCGGCGTAAAATAACGTTAGTGTTTCGTAAAGTGACTGCAGAGAACCGAACAACCTCTTAATATGTGGTAGAGCCACGCTAAATTTATATTATGACTGTAGCACAAATGGGTGGCAGCGTAAAATAGCAGTTTAATATAGCTGGATTATGTTTAGTAAGTGTAGAGATACAGAGACCTTTAGTACTGGATAGGAGGCACTCCATCCTCAGGGGTAACAACACATCTGCATGTTATTTTAAATCGAGGAAAAATAATTTAGTAATTTAAAAGTATATTATATCCATGAGCTACAGTACCTACTTACCATCAGGTGGACTGCATGTGCTAATTTACCTTTGTTATATAAAAAAGTGATTTCCACTGACAAACGATTTCCACCAGTTTTTAACAAATGTAATGTCGTTTTAAAGCTTTATACTGCAGAAGTAATTTATACAGTATATTTTGGAGTATCTGAAACCTCTTTAGTATGAGAATTCCAGAACGCGAATATTAAAAAGTCGTATACGAAATCCTAAGCGATGTTTCTTTTTACAATGTTTGCCAGCCACAATTCTTTAAGTTTGGTAAAAGCTTTTATTATTTAAGCGATGCGATTATTCAATTCGAGTCTTTCTCGTAACGTTTTTCCTACAATTGATCGTGCGTCGTTTATTGTAAATGTAAAAAGTAAACTTTCCAAAAACTAACACCTGATTATATTAATTAACAAATATATTTTATTGATAGCACATATTTATGTAATCAAATTAATATAATTGTAGTGTCTGTCTGTAATATTAACGTAACAATTATAATACATATTAAGAAGACATTTTAAAATGTATTGTTTGTCTGTTTATCGGCCGAGGTAATCTCCGGAATGGCTGAACTGATGGTGATGAAACTTTACTAATGAATAGAAAGCAAGGGGTTTGGACCTAAACTTGAACATTTTATTTTGAAAAACTCAAAAATCGATAAAATAAACAGACATTTGATTATCTTAAATCTTAAAAACACCACATAAACGATTCAGGTCCAACCGGGGCGCTTAGTTGTTAATAAAGTATTTTATTAGAAAATGGAAATCCAAGCAATTTTAGTCAAGGTTAATATGATATATGTGCAGAATAACTACACAACTGGCTAAATTAATCATAATATGATTTATTAAAACAAGTTTTATTTTCTTTTTAAAAACCAGTTGAACATCTAGAATTTTCTCCTGTAACCTGGATTCAGTTTACAAACATAAATTGCACCAAGACAAACATCCAGACCCGGAACAGTTATTTGTATGCTATAGAAATATTTGTTCCGTACGGGAGTAAAATATTATTTAGAAAGTAAAACCAGCTGGCTGGCAACCAGGCTGAACCAGCCATTTTAAGGTGAGTCCAAACAGAAACACAAACAAAAATTTTAAAATACTACAGACAGACACTTCAATTTTTGTTAAATGTATATATTTAAGCTTCTAAACTTGTCATTAAAAAGATTAGAGTAATAATAGTGATAAAACGGCTTACTTACTTAAAAAAAAACGTAGGACGAATATCGCAAGTGTGGATTAAATTAAATGAAATATGTGGCAAGTGACGAATCAATGAAATAAATATCTTGAAGACAAAATGTATCATCATCATTACAGCCTCCCACACGTATACTGTTGAAGTCCTTCCTTAAGAATACCACGAAAAAGGATCCCGAGTTACTTGTATCAATCGATCTCCTAGATGCATTACATCTATTGAGTAAACACCCTACACTTGGTTTGCCGATAAAAAGCTGTCACTCAAGATACTCTCTTCCCTATTTGTTGTTGGTTCTTTGAATTATATGGCCAGCTCATTTCCACCTCAGCGTACAGATCCTTTGGGCTAAGTCTGTTATTCGAGTTCTACTGCAGATAATTTTATTATACACATAATGCAGAAAAAATCTCAGGATAGCCTTCAAAAGTTTGTTGAGTACTTTGAAAGAACACATTTCAGTTCCTTATGGCATTACTTGTAGTACAACTGGTTGTACCATCTTGTTTTAAAATTCTGATAATCACATGATTATCAGAATTTTAAAACAAGAAGGACAGACAGAACAGATTTGTTGTAATATCGCGAACCTTACTTAGCTAAGTTGGATCCATAGACAGACCTCTTAATCGATGTTGAACTTACCTAGTCTGACAATTTTTTATAGTGCATAAGTAATAAATAAATTAATTGCACCAAGACAAACATCCAGACCCGTAACAGTTATTTGTATGCTATAGAAATATTTATTCCGTACGGGAGTAAAATATTATTTAGAAAGTAAAACCCGAAGGGCAGGGGTATATCTACGCTATTCACACAGCTTGCGCTCATCGATGCACACTTCACACATAATACCATCGTAAAATAGCAACATAATGCCGTTGTTTCGTATAGTGAGCGATGAGAACCGAATATTCTTTTTTACTGGTAACGATGTCTTCCATCTTAGTCCTCAGGGGTAATATGCATCAACACTTTGATCCGGCTTGCATCGATAAAATATGTTAATGTATATTATCGACCACAGTAACTTCTTACTATGAGATGTACTGCGAGCTCTTTTAACTAACTCTATTAACGAAAGATAATTTCACTGATCAATAGTTCAACTTTCCCTTGCCTTGTCAGAAAGAGATTGTGCGTTAACGATACATACATTTTATCCTATCCTTTAAATTTTTCTTTCTGTAATCTTTATATTTTTTGCATAATGGTAAACAATAAAGTTATTACACATACATATTCATTAGTAACATGTGTAAAATATATTCATAAATATCCTTAATTATAGTGACCATGCGTGATACAATAGTTCCATGATTATAGATCACCGTATTCATTACATGCAAACGTAATAGAGAATTCGAATCCACCATTCGACTACTGGCGTGAACCACTCGTAACACAAGCAATTTAAGCACGAGTGGTTAAGGGGAATATTATAAATATTTATAGCATTGTTAATATTCTTTTTTTTAAACGTAATATAGTCTACGTCACAGTCGCAGTCACACACGCGCACTCACACACTGACAGACACATGCACGCATGAACACACACACGCACTCGCACACGCACACGCACACGCACACCCGCGCACACGTGCTAATACACGCGCACACACGCGCATGCACACAATCACAAACGCAAATAATATTAAACTATTCAAAATCGCTCTTTTGATATGTTCGATCTGCAGCCTTAAACGCATTACACAGCATTTTATAAGTAAGGTAGGTAAGATGACAACTAGTTGATCATATTTATTTCAACCAATAGTCAATAAAAATACTTGTTCAAATACAACATTGGTTATAGGATTATTTCGTAAACGGAAAATACATAATACTTACTCGTATACTGTAAATGGAATATAGCCAAATATTGACTGTACAAAAAGTGTATTTTTTTTATAGAATAAGGGTGACAAACGAGCACACAGGCCACCTGAAGTGGCCTATAGACATCTGTACCTATCCTGGATTAAGAATCAAATGCAGATGCGTTGTTACTGGACTAACATGAAAAGGAAACAGAGAAAAGGGTCTTCAGTTCCCTTCATTTATCAAACGAAATACAGCAATATTAAGCTGCTATTTTACGCTGGTATTCTGTGAGATCGTGGTACTTATCCATTAGTAATACAACTAACTATATATACTACTTTAATTTTAACGTAAGTTTTAAAAGCGATAGAGACATGCTGCTCTATCGCTATAAAACTTACGTTAAAATTAAAGTAGACGTAAATAAAAGGTATATGGTAAGTTTTTTACAAGCTTTTGTAGCTCAGAGGCGAAGCACTCGCTGTTAATTACACAGTACGCAAGATTTGCTACGATTGCTTGAAAAGGCAGATTAATGATCGCAGTACCAAATATGGTATTACACCGTTACTTTTTTTAAATTACAACCCGGTGTAAGTAAGACGATTAATTAGATTTTTTTGGGATTCCCCAAGTCTTTTACAAAACTTGCGGGACGAAATAGGGTGATGGATTCTCTTACGCAGCTACCACACGCCTATAAGAAATAAAATTAGGAACATTTTCAGGTATAAATTATGCAACAAATTTCTCATTATAATGTCTCCTTTGTAATGTCTCGCACAGTAATCCTGTTTACCGTCGTCCGTTTTGATATTTACATATGTTAATGGAAGATCTTTTTGGTTTTTCGATGGTTACCTCTTGCGTCACCTACGGGTCGAAATAACGCATACGGCACGTTACGGTGCAATTAAAATTGCTATATGTTACTGTTTAGCCAGGCAGTATGTACACATTCTCCTCGAATTCGTATTCTCCTCAGCGAACCCGTTTATTTGATATCCATATATTTTATATATCACGGGGGTGATTGAAAAACATATAGCTCGCCATCTTTGCGAGTTTATCATATTGGATTTAGAGTGACGTCATTTTATTTTATTTTCTTCTCAATAAAGTCTCATTTAAAACCCAAATCATGAGAGTGCATAAAAATAACTAGTCCACTATCTTTGGCAGTCTGCCATATTGGATATAAAATGGATTTAAAATTCAGTAAATCGTTCAAATCGTTTTGAGGATAAAAATTTATGAGATATATATATATATAGATATAATATTATTTCAGGCTGCAACCCTGATATAAGATACATAGACACATTCTATCAGCGATATGAAAATAATGAACATAACTAACACTACAGGAAAACAGTATAGGAGGGAAAACTACAGGAGAATATAGTGTTATGTGAGATACTTTATTTTAATGACGTAATATAACAGCATAGTATTGACAAAATCCTACTATTTCTGTTTGGGTTGAATTAAGAGCTTAAGTACTTTTCAGAAGCATTGCATAGTTAAGAATATCCTATACTGGTAGCTTATAACAATCAATTACTTTTGTGTTTCTGTGTGCACTTCGGCAATACTACTAGCTCAATATTAAATCGGTAAATACGGTCATGTTGAAATTTGTTTAGGTTAATGATCAACAGCATCGTCATTATATCATTACATACTAAATCAAAGTAAAACTAATGAGAAGTAACAGCACAAGTACGCTCAAAATCATCTAGGACGACTTTATGTTCTCTCGAAATATATTTAAATTTTTATACTACCTTACGCAAGTTTAAGCAAGTTGTAAAGGTCCGAAAAAAAGGAATCATTTATTTAACTATTACCCGCCTCACTTTGTCTGGATAGGATCTATTAATGTGATGTTATTTGGATTTAAGATAAATAAAGACCAAAATTACAAAGATACAAAGATTAATTTTATCAATGTATCCTACTCACAAAAAATGTCAGGTTTTTCGGATATAATATGCCTTTTCACGTAGTTTTCTATAGGTTCGTAAAAATTTATCACAGTCGGTTCAGCCATTAGGTGAGTCCAAACAGAAACACAAACAAAAATTTTAAAATACTACAGACAGACACTTCAATTTTAGTTAAATGTATACATTGCTGCTATAGCTGCGTAAGAGAATCCATCACTCTATTTCGTCCCGCAGGTTTTGTAAAAGACTTGGGGAATCCCAAAAAAAATCTAATTAATCGTCTTACTTACACCGGGTTGTAATTTAAAAAAAGTAACGGTGTAATACCATATTTGGTACTGCGATCATTAATCTGCCTTTTCAAGCAATCATAGCAAATCTTGCGTACTGTGTAATTAACAGCGAGTGCTTCGCCTCTGAGCTACAAAAGCTTGTAAAAAGCTTACCATATACCTTTTATTTACGTCTACTTTAATTTTAAAATACTACAGACAGACATATTTAAGCTTCTAAACTTGGCATTAAAAAGATTAGAGTAATAATAGTGATAAAACGGCTTACTTACTTAAAAAAAACGTAGGACGAACGTCGCAAGTGTGGATTAAATTAAATGAAATATGTGGCAGGTGACGAATCAATGAAATAAATATCTTGAAGACAAAATGTATCATCATCATTACAGCCTCCCACACGTATACCGTTGAAGTCCTCCCCTAAGAATACCACGAAAAAGTATCCCGAGTTACTTGTATCAATCGATCTCCTAGATGCATTACATCTATTGAGAAAACACCCTACACTTGGTTTGCCGATAAAAAGCTGTCACTCAAGATACTCTCTTCCCTATTTGTTGTTGGTTCTTTGAGTTATATGGCCAGCTCATTTCCACCTCAGCGTACAGATCCTTTGGGCTAAGTCTGTTATTCGAGTTCTACTGCAGATAATTTTATTATACACATAATGCAGAAAAAAATCTCAGGATAGCTTTCACAAGTTTGTTGAGTACTTTGAAAGAACACATTTCAGTTCCTTATGGCATTAATTGTAGTACAACTGGTTGTACCATCTTGTTTTAAAATTCTGATAATCACGTGATGAACAGATTTGTTTTAATATCGCGAACCTTACTTTGTCAAGTTGGATCCATAGATAGACCTCTTAATCGATGTTGAACTTACCTAGTCTGACAATTTTTTATAGTGCTGAGTATACAATAATACTCGTCAACGACTTTAAGTATAGTGTTCCCAACAATTACCGGCATAAGTATGACATAGCCGTTAATAAATAATATCCTCCAAATCGAATTTTGATCACGTCAGCCAAAATCTACGGAGTCAGCCACCTGCGCAGGACAGAACTATATAGTGCTTTAGTATGCGCAAGTACCTTTTACGTGGTAGAGTCATGCTGCAGCTGTATTAGAATAGTTGTGACATGAATAGGTTTACTCAATCGGTGAAGGATCACGCTCTCACAGAATATCAGTGAAAAACATCTGCTTAACACCTCCGTATGCCGTGCTCCGTATGGTGAGTGTACAGAACCGGAGACCCATTTTACTGGAAACGAGAAATTCCATCTTTGTCCTCTAGAGTGCCAACGCATTTTTTTCGTAATCGAAGATAGATGTTAATGTATATAGTCCACAACAACCACTTACTATCAGGTAGACTGTGTGCTAATTTTTCACCTTTATCCTATTATAAGAAAGCACTCGTGTACTCTCTATTTCTTTACTCTCATAGGCCGATTGGACAATCGGACATGACCGGAAAGAGATCAAGCTTAGAACCAATGGATTTACGTGTTTGGGTATGAAATAATTCCATCTTCCTGACTCTGCGCTGCTACTGAGAATCATTTGACAGAAAAACTCATAACTTATTTTGTCTCTACCCCGGATTCAAGCCCAGGAATCTCATGATCAAACAGTCGCACTTACGACCACTAGACTAACGAGATATTCAATAAACAATTTTTGTCATCTTAAGACCTGCCATTCTGAACTCTATTGGGTATTTTGCACAGTGTCATTTTAATTGTTTTGAACAAATTCGCGTCTAAGAGCGTACGTGAACTATATTAACATATTTTGAATTTTCTTACGATATGAAACTTTATGAAACTACCCATTAAATTACTTTCGGTACGTTAACTCACAAAAAATCCTTTATTTACGATTCACTGCTTACCAAAACACATTTCATACAATCAGTTTATGAGCTTTGGTCCTTTTACTTTTCTTTACTTTAGCTCGTAGATGAATACTGCTGGACATTTTTACTTCTAGCTTTTAAAAGAGGATTCGCCATGCTTGGAAAGCAGATTGGCGATCGTAGTTCCAAACGTTAGCAACTTTGACGCTACTGGCCGTTGCCGTTCTGAATATTTTACATCTGGTGTATAAACGAGAAAGATGTTATAGAGCCATCTATCGGAAGCCATAAGATTTATCTGAAATTTCCCATAGTCGCCGCTTACGACACCCATGGGACGAAATGTATAGATTCTCTGACTAGATGACTCGCTGACATCAAGCGGAACCTAGAACACATGATCATCGTTACACACACCACAGAAGTGACGTGAACTATTGCATTGCTTACGCGAATATCTTATGTATGTATTATTTTCTTTACTGGCAAGAAGTATGTCTTATCCTCTAGACAGGTTAAAATAATGCTTTTCAAAGCATTCTGTCAAACTTTTTATACGTGTAGCATGTGGGTTGGTTACACGCAGCGGACGTATAGTGCACTGCGCGTGCAATATAACAATGCGTTTAGGATTTTGATGGGACTAGCTCGTCACTGTAGTGCATCTACTATGTTCGCGGAGGCACGTATCGATGACTTTTACGCTATAGTGCGAAAGAGATGCGCCTCGCTTCTTTTTCGTATTAGAGACTCTTCTAATAGCATCTTAACCGCCTTAGCCGATAGGTGGGACTCTGCGCTTTTAAGACACTGGATCCGCATTCACATGCATAAGAATTAAAATGTAAATTTAAGTAATTATAATAAAATGTATTTTTTTAATATAAGTAAGTTTTAGTAATTATTGATATTGTTGTTAAAATGTATGATTTTTTTTTTCTTTTCTTAGATTTTTAAGCAATTTAACTAATCAACGATACTATAATAATGTTATGTTACTAACCAATTTATGGACTCTTGTCTGAAATAAAGATTATTATTATTATTGTGGGGTATCTATATAGTTTTCTCATCTGGTTGGGATGTATAAATATATAATTGCAAACGAAAATGAAAGGATAAATATACATAAATATCAATAAAATAAAATAAATACAAAAATACATAAATAAATAAAAGCCCAACCAGATGGAAGCCCTCGGCAGGGGAGACCAAACGGCCAAGGGTTAGGAAGAAAGGGAAAGAAACCGGCGGACGATGCGGGCAGTATCAAGGAGCACCGCCTTCTGCATTTGAGCCCGGAGCGGTCCGTCACGGAGTCCCAGTCGCCTCAGATGACCAGAGAGGCTAACTGGGATTAGCCCATTCGCAGAGACGACTACAGGAATAATTTCGGCCGGCAGACCACCCCACATGTCCGTCACCTCGTGAGCCAGGTCCAGATATTTTGATTGCTTATCTGTTTCGGCTCTCACGAGGTTCTCGTCATACGGGATGGTAATATCGACCAAAAATATCCTTGACTGTGCCCGGTCCATCAGCACAATATCAGGCTTATTCGCAAGAATAGTCCTGTCTGTGATGATGGCCCGGTCCCAGTAGAGTCTGGCGCGGTCATTTTCGAGCACGGCTTCCGGCAAGTACTTGTAATACGGCAATTTCCGGTCCACGAGACCGTATTTCAGAGCGAGCTCCTGGTGTAGAATTCTGGCTACTAGGTTGTGCCTGTGCAAGTACTCAGAGTTAGAAAGCGCCGAACAACCGGAGATGACATGCCTAAGTGACTCCCCGGGATGGCGACAAGCTCGACAGACGTCGACGGTGCCATCCTTTAGGATGTATCTCCGATAGTTGTTGGTCTTAATAACCTGATCCTGTATTGCACAGACAAAACCCTCGGTTTCCCCGAAGAGGTCACCGAAACGTAGCCAGTTGAGGGAGGCGACTGTATCTACGAAGGGCTCATGTAGAGCCTTGTAGTACCTCCCGTGGAGCTCCTTCTCCTTCCATACGGTCTCCCGGTCGGAATTGCTAAGCACTGCTGGGTCCTGCCATTGCTCGTTGGCTAAGGATAGAGGGGTAAGCCCTTTATCACTAGAAATGACGTCATTATAGAATGGATCATCCGATCTCGCCAAGAAGTACTGACGGAGACTGCACACTTCGCGATTATGCATGGTGAGCGCGCTCAGAAAGCCACGCCCACCATACTTCCGCGGCAAGTACAGCCTCATTACCGACGATCTCGGATGATGCATCCTATGGGACGTCATGGTAGTGCGGACTTTTCTATCCAGGGCGTTAAGCTCAGTCTGAGTCCACCCGAGTATGCCAAAGGTATACATGAGGACAGGCATGACCCAGCCGTTATATGCATGTGTTTTATTCACACCGGACAAAAGGCTGTTAAGCACTTTGGTCAAGCGTGCATAAAACACGTCGCAAACTGACTGTTTCATACCAGCCTCATCGATACCGATGTTCTGTGACATACCCAGGTATCGGTATGTTTCAGCCTCGGAAAGGGTCCTTAAGTTGACGGGCATAGACAAGTCTATGCCCTCAGAGTTAGCAACCCTTCCCCTTTCAACATGGAGGACCGCACACTTATCCGTCCCCAGCTCCATTCCAATGGAACTGCTAAATTCACAAGTGATGTTTAGCAGTTCCATAAGATGGGAGCGACTGGAAGCGAATAACCTGAGGTCATCCATATAAAAAAGGTGGGTCACTTTTGTCCCTCCTTTCCGTAGCTGAAATCCCCTCCCGGAGCCCTCCAGTAAGGTACTGAGAGGGTTAAGAGAGAGGCAGAACCAGATTGGACTCAGACAATCGCCCTGGAAGATACCCCTTCTTATCCTTATGTGGTTCTCCGCAGCCGTCATCCGCTCGCCCAGATGACAAAGGATCGTACTCCACTGCCCCATACACTGCTCGAAGAAGTCTCTAACTGTACAGTCAATCTTGTACAGCTCGAGGACCCTCTTTAGCCATGTATGGGGCACCGAGTCGAACGCCTTTCTGTAGTCTATCCAGGCGGCAGAGAAGTTCCGACGGTTGCGTTTCACCACTTTGCCTATGACCGCGTCAATGAGGAGTGGTTCCTTAGTTCCACGACCACCGCCCCGACATCCATTTTGAGCGCGTGACATCACCTGGTTTAGCTCCAGGTGACGAGTGATTCTCGCGCTCAAAATGGATGTCAGTGTCTTATATATGGTGGGTAGACACGTGATGGGGCGGTATTTGCTCGGGTCTGTGGTATCCTGATCTTTAGGAACCAAGTGAGTGATCCCAGTAGTGAAGAGGCTCGGGAGTGACTTCTGGTTGAAAGCCTCTTGAAACTGTCGGGCGAGCACAGCGTGACACACTACGAACCCCTTCAGCCAGTAATGATGCAGCCCGTCGAGCCCCGGACTTTTCCAGTTCGGGGCCCTACGGACCGCCTCAGCCACGTCTTCTGGCGTTATGGTGATGGGGTCCATAGGCGTAACACTCGCACCCTGGCTCGCCACAACTTCCATCCAAGGGCCCTCACTGTGGTTTACGGGCTCTGACCACAGGCCACGCCAGAATGCGATAATGTCAGCCTGATCCGGTCCTTGGCCCGCTCCACATACCTTTGGTCGCTCCAATAATTTATAGAGCCTCTTCTGATCACTCTGGAAGAGACGATTCTGGTTGAACCGCCTTGACCCCGCGGAAAATCGTCGAATCCGCTTCCCCCAAGCAGCGATCTTTTGCTTCAGGTCGTCTATGCGCTCCGTTAGTTTCTGCGTGATATCCGGCTGGGACAAACTGATATTTGTCCCAGCAAACGCCATCCTAACGGTGCGCATAATCCTCGGTCTATTATTACCCGACCTGAAGCTTGTCAGTCTGCCGATAAGGGCCCTTGCCTTTGCGATACGGTCCTCGATTCTTTTCCTCCAGGCTGGGATGGCGTTACTTTGTGTAGTAGCGCGTCCAGCCATGGGTAGTTTGGCGCCAATAATACGGCAAACTGCCACTGCGGCGCCAAAGAGAATCGAGTCCGTCTCGCAAAGGTCCCGGCTGGCTTCCAAATAGGTCACCAGCATTGGGTTAAGAGCCCTCACGACAGCCCGATTTCGCTTGCTTAAGGGTATGCGGGGAAGTCGCGGTCGATTTTCGAGAGGGGTGCTGCGCGTTTCCAAAATCGCCTCTTCCAATATACTCCTCATTTGCTCTAGTTCGTGGGAGACTATTTCATCGTCGTTCGAATCAACCACAACTGGAAGATCCATGGCGGCTTCCACCTGTGGATGCTGGTCTGTCGAATGTGGAGCTGCATCTCCAGCCATAGCCGATTCATTCGACGACGGAATAGCCTCACGTCGTAGTCGTTCGAGTTCGGCATCATCAAATATTTTCGAGCGCATGATGTACCGAACTCGGTCTGCCAGGTTTTGTTCCGTGACGGGGATAGACGGCTCCAGCTCAGCAAAAAAGCAATGCATCCGAGACCTATACGCTATTCCCACAGTTTCTTTCCCTTTCGCCCTATAGTACGCCCGCAATGCGTTTTCGTTCATGGATTTTGTCCAACGCATGCGACGTGCTCCACCAGCGGCGGGTGCCGCTTGCTGGGTCCGAGAAGACCCAGCCGACACCAAGCCTTCTGGTGGGGATGATGGATGCGAGGGGCTGCTAGGTGATCGTGCAGCTCCTCGCGCTCGGCTGGCGGCCCGCATGCTGCCGCGTCCAGCGCCAGCTCCAGACGCGCCCCGGCGACCCCCAGGCAGCGGCCCTATGCGCGTTCCTTTTTGTATTTCTTCCATCATCCATTTTATGGGCGCCAAATAACGGGAGACGCCCAAGCCCGGCACCGTTTCGTGGTTGGGTCATATGCACAAACGGACCTTTGCATCTACAATTTTGCCTAGGCACGGCGCTCACACTTCTTGGCAGGATGCTGACTGACTGTGCCGACGTCGCAGTTTTGTCACATAACTGTTACGTCAGCGGGCGATGGGGTCGTCACTTCCCTACGCCTTTTATTATTATTATTATGGAGACGTCAAATTCTGCCTTAAAACCCGTTAGGTTTTTGAGAGATTGGCTGGTATCAATACGAAAACTGTTATAATATATGTTTATCTTGCTTTTACTAATTACATATACCTAAAAACTATAAAAAGCCACCAAACTATAATCATAAGTTTACACAAGTACTGTGAAGTTACCAGCCCAACAATTATTGATTTATGTGCCCCGAATATTTAACAATAATCTTTTTTTTACACAGTAATTGATCATTTCCCAAAATTTTTGTATAAGCACGCTATGTTTGATGCGTTAGCTATATAAATATAGCAAGCATATCAGACGATTTAAATTGTTCAAAGTATTTATGTATTCTAGCTGAATATGACCTACTGCAAGCTATCTCCAAACCAACTAGACATGCGTCTATACTAGACCATTTTTTATCAGAAATAAAGATCCAGGTATGGGTATAGTATGCCTAATGGATTTAACGGATCACGACTTTATTGCATTATGAATCAATAGTGACAAAAGGATGACAATTCGCTCGTTTCGCATAGTTTTGAAGAGAGATTTTACGGCTGTTGAGAAAGAGCTTGGAGATATTAATAATATGGAATGTTTGGAATACATAGACGTTGAAAAAGCGGCAATGATGTTCACGGAGAGATTTCAGGAGGTTATAGACAAACGTACCCACGAGGAATGATTAGTCGATCAAAATACAACTTAAAACCGTGGGTTACTCCCAAACTAATACACTGCATGCGTTACAAAGATCAGTCACACTTGCGTTCAAAAGAGTATCCTGAGGACCTAGTTGCAAGCTAATGAATATTAAGTACACTATTTTATTGAAGTGATACGGAAAGTTAAGAACATCTATGACCATAAAACACTTTACACACATAAAGCTCTGGAATACTATCAAAGACATTTGTCACATCTTATCCAAAAATATGGACCCTACTGAACTACTTTCAGTTTCAGGAACAAATTACTGGAAACAGTCATTTGACATGTGCAATGATCATATCGCTGCAGTTGGTCAATGGTTAGCGTGTCAAATATTGTTACTGGGAATGAGGGTAAAAAAATAAAAGACAGGAACAAATGAAAGTAGAACTATAATCTCCAACTCGCTCTAGCGCTATAAAGTATCACGTATGCGACTAAGGGGGATCAGTCGGTGATTCGAGTCTCACCGTCGTTACTATGCCCGATGGGCTATTCTACTAGTGTGGTCACGGAAAATCGTGTTGCTATTGGTTTGCATAATTATGTGTTATCGTGTAATTATGTCCTTCACGTTACACCGGTGTGTGATTGTGGCGGGGACATATTACGGTTGGTCGAACTGTATTTGCTCTATACTGAATGTGTGCTGCAGTACGTAGTGTTAATCCTGATAATGATTAATTGCGTTAGCAAGAGAGCAAGTTCAACATCCGCCTTCACACATTTATTATTTTTAACAATTTACCTTCAGCATAATTTATTACAGTACAGAAAATGTGTTATCGAGCAATATTCTTTAATTTTAAATAATTTTGAGATTAATTCCTAACATCAGAAGCGGAATAGATTATTCGTTATCGCTCACATGGGATAAATTCCCTGTTCCCTGCTCACATATAATCTACGAATAGTGTTTCTGAAAGACTATGACGCGCCTCGCCTTTTGTTTTTATGTTAAATGTCGTAATAGGTTTTGTTATCCTATTTACAATATTATCGAATCATCAAGGTATAGCGTAAAGGTTTAAAGTGAAAAGTTTAAGCAAGTACTTTCATAATTTCTTAAAGTATCCAAATATGTTAACAAATGTTGAAAAAAAATGTAGAGGCATATTACATAAGTCGTAGTTTTACGTTCAGTGGAAATTGAAACTGCTCGAGTTGTTATAATTCGATAGATTATGTGAAAAATGATTTACATGTGCTACAATTTAAAATTTGAAATGTTTAAGCGATGTAAAGAATAAAAGATTAATTTAACGTGCTAGAAGCTGAATAAATGTCTTAAGCAATATGTTCGAAAGAATACTTTTCACTGTTAGATTTGTGTTTCTAGGAAACGTGTCCTGAGGGCTCCTCGCCAACCTATCATGTCATGGGATATATCTGATGTCCCTTTTGACGCAGTCTATTTTGATTTTTTAGGTCCCCTACCGGAGTCGAACGGTTATAAATTTGTACTTATTTTAGGCGACTTATTTACTAAATTTTGCTTACTCTATCCTTTTTACAAACAGGATAAAATAGAATAAAACGGGTTTTAATAGCGCAACATCTTTATTTGGGACGCCCACGATGACGATTTGCGACCGTGGTCGTATGTTCGAGTCGTCAGCTTTTACAAGTCGGGTGTCTGAAATGGGTTGTGATATCCATCACATTACGCCCGAAATACACCATTTCAGTGGGCAGCCCAAGCTTTATGTAAGCGTGCTTTATGTACGCGTGCTGCACGCATGGCGGGTAACGCCCCGGAGCCATGCGTACAGCTCGCGCGGCGCGCGCTCTCCCGGAGCGCGCGTACTGCTTGCGTAGCAGGCGCTATCCCGGAACTAACAACTTATTACTCACACAGATCACGATGACGACCACTACGACGATGATTGTGAACACTCAGATGCTCCTGCTGTGCCTGTTGGCATTTCAAGGGCAGACGAATCATACGCAAGTGAAGCCAGCGAACCAAGTACCGCCATGTCTGTATCAATTCCGGAGAATGGATGCCGGATACGTGTGCAGCGTTCTTCACGAGTGCTGTGTTGTTTTAATAGCCACGTGCGCGAACCACGTACGGATTGCTGGTGCAAGTGCAGCGCTACGGATAGCTGGTTCTGGTGCGGCTTGCTGGCGTGAACGCAGCAGAACCGCTGTGCGTTTGGCTAGGTGGTCTACCTCTTCAGTGTATAGTGCACGCAGATCTTTACTGTGTGCGCAGTACTCCTCGGAGAAAAATATGTCATCTCTGACACGTTTTAGCTCTAGTAGGAAGCGCTGTATCTATCTGATCTTAGTTTAGATTCAGTAATACTAAATCTGATCTTAGTTTAGATTCAGTAAAAATGCTTAGTTTTTATTTCTTGGTCGGAAAGGTTCGTGGTGGGAAAGTAACATTAAGTCAGTAACGTTTTTTTTCATCAAGTATGTGCTTGCTCCATGCCATTGATGAAGACGGGTATTTAAATCTAAAGAGCCCGAGGACGGTGTCCTGTCAGGGGCCTGGCAGGGTCAGGGGCACGTGAAAGTGATGTAAGTGCTAGCAGCGTGCTACGCATTCTGAAGAGAGGCAAGTATCGTTTTTACATTCCAAGGCTGGTGCAACAGCTAAATGACGACGATCCAGATCGAAGGTTGCAATTTTGTGAATGGATTCAGGAGATGGTGATACGTGAACCGGGATTTATGGGTAGCATCATTTGGTCGGATGAAGCCCAATTCAAACTTAATGGAACTGTCAATAGGCACAATTGTGTTTACTGGGGTGAAGAAAATCCTCACATTACAATTGAAAAAGCTGTAAATCTGTATTGGGAATGAGGGTAAAAAAAAGGAAATACGAACAAATGAAGGTAGAAATATAATTTACAACTCGCTCTAGCGCTATAAATCATCGTGCATGCGACTAAGAGGGATCAGTCGGTGATTCAAGTCTCACTGTCATTACTATGCCCGCTGGGCTATTCTACTAGTGTGGTCATAGAAAATCGTGTTGTTGTTGGTTTGCACACTTATGTGCTACCCTGTAATTATGTCCTTCACGTTACAATAGTATGTGATTGTAGCGGGGACATATTACGGTTGGTCAAACCGAATTTGTTCCATACTGAATGTGTACTGCAGTATGTTGTCTTATTCCTAATAATGATTAATTGCGTAAGCAAGAGAGTAAGTTAAACATCCGTCCTCACACATTTATTATTTTTAACAATTCACTTCCAGAATAATTTATAATAGCAAAGAACGTTTGTTATCAAGCAATATTCTTTAATTTTAAATAATTTTTACATTAATTCCTAACACCATAAATAACAAAAAAAGATGAAAAAACACTATCCTTCATTATACATTCACTGAACATTTCAATTATTTCATTCTTTTTGGAACTAACAGACACCCGAGAAGTCGAAACTATGATAATTAAAAAAATTAAAACACGCTAGTTGAATACTTAATTCAATTCATCTTGGAACCGATAGACACCAGAGGAATCGAAACTATGGTAATTACTCTACAAAATGATAAAGCTCCTGGAATTGAAGGTATAAATATTTATCTTGTTAAATAAACTAGAAGTTCGATAATTGAACCACCAACAAACATTTATAATATGAACATTGCATTAGGAATCTTACAGAAAATTTGTAAAGCGACCTTAGTTTGACCAATTTTTAAAAGAGAGCTAAAAATTCTCCAGACAATTACCAACCAATATCCCTCTTAGGAGTCGTCTTTAAGCTATTGGAATAGGAAACAAGAGGTTGGTAAGCTTCGTCAAGGTTAGGCTAATCTCAGCAAATCAGTACAGTTTCTGTCATAGTAGGACCACAAACGATGATGTATCTATATTAACGTCCTTTATGGTTTTAAACTTATTGTTTTTGTATTTTGTATTGACAGGTCTACTAGCTGTATTGGAATGTCTATTAATTTGGCAAAGGTCTTTGGCACTGTCTCTGTTCCAATTATTGTATACAAATGGGAAATCAAAGGAATTACAGGGCTACCTCTCGAATAGTTTTAAAGTTATTTGATTGAACGGAGCCAGTGTGTGAGAGTCGCAAACCGTATAAGTAGTCAATTCTAAATGATGATTTGTTTTGGGAATGATACTGTCGTACTTTTTCGAGACGACGACTGGGTAGAAGCGGACATAAACGCAATAAATGGTATGGCTAAGTTATCGGATTGGCTAAATAATACCCTCCTTACCATTAACAGAAAAAAGCTAATCTACAGCATCCGCTCTCCATATTTTAATAACATTCATGTGAAAATCCATCGAGCACTTCCTGTTCTTGCAGTTGTGTTGAAAGAACTGGTACATAACATCTCGAGATCATGATCGACCAAAACCTGAACTTCCAAAAACATATTGATTTTCTCTCGGGCAGGGTAAGGTAAATAATAAATATTATGGGACAACTTGAATATGCTTCTCCAATGGACACGTTATAAATTGTGTTCTCTGCTCCTACCTACTGCATTCGCTGCTGGGGTGGAACAGCGAAGACTTATATGATACAGTTGGAGCATGCCCAGCAAGTAGTACTTAAAACTATGTTAAGCGCCTTGGGCTTCCCACTGTACAACTTTATAAAGTAAGGCAAATTTTAAGTATGCAAAAGCTCTTCATTAGCATGTGTATTCTAGCTGTAAACAAAACAGTTATCTTGTCTATGGAATACAGTAAAATGACTACAAGTTTTCGTTTACGAATTTCAGTCCCTGTCACTCGCACTAAGTAAACTTACTTGAGCTACGTTGAGCTAAGTTAATAACTAACTTTGCTCAACGTTTTTATCTATTAGTTTTAATTTACAATACTGCTACTAAGTGTTGTTACATTCATTTCAAATCAGTGACAAAGACAAAGGCAAAGGTGCAAACTTTCAAATTGCTTCATAAACTCACATACGAAGAGATAGAGAATTTTTTTACCATAATTTTGTAATCTAAATATATACATATTTGTATGTACTTATTATATTTATTAAAAGGTAATGTCAATAATGTTGTGATTAGTACATGTACTGAATATTTGTATTATTTTACTTGATTAGTAACATATATATCATTAATATACATAACATATAGTATTACTTACGTCATAAGAATTAACAGAGGCTTTGTTTAATTAATATATATATTAATTAAACAAAGCCTCTGTTAATTATTATATATATCACATATATAATTATAATATATATGTGATATATATAATAATATATAATTATAATAATTTATCACAATCTTCCTTCATTAGATTATTTTGTTTTGTTTTCTTATCAGATCACTTAATTATCCTTAATTTAATAATTTCGTAGTACTAGAGGGAAATATTTACATGTATGACTCTGTGAATTGGGACCTCACGATACGTGGGGACCACGGGAATTTCGGTAGCTTCGGCAATCCATTCTAGTCTTCAATAAGAGCTTAGTCACAATGACTTATTATCTTAAAGTACACCTGCGTAATTTACAGTTATAAAGATATAGTAAAAATCTCAAGAGTTTTAGCAGAAAACTCAAGAAAACCTCACCGGAATATTAAACCAAATTCCACACTACGTTTTGTCTCCAAAATAACCGTATCATAAGTCTTTATTATTTAACATATATAGTAAAGTTATGTATTTTAATATGAACTTTTCTCATGAAAAAGGTAAAACGTGTTAGTTTAATTGAAAATAAGCAAACACGCTTCGAAAGAAGTAAGCTCTTTTCTTGAAGGTCCCCAGGTTGTATCGGTCCGTTAAATCGCCGGTGGTAAACTATTCCACAGAGAAGTTGTACGCGGAAGAAAACTCCTTTTGAAACGTACAGTGGTGGACCGCCAAGCATCCAGATGGTGTGGATGGTATTGGGACGTTTGCCGTGTAGTGCGTTTACGAAATTTGGCAGCTGGGATTAATCCGAACAATTCCTCAGAGCACTCTCCATGGTATATGCGAAAGAAAATGCAAAGAGATGCAACATCTCTTCGCAGTGCCAGTGAATCGGAATCGGAAATCACTCGGTCGTCGACAATTCAAGCCGCTCTGCGCTGGATGCGGTCAAGTGGAAGGAACTGGTACTGGGGAGTCCCAGCCCAGAGATGAGAACAGTATTCCATGTGCGGCCGAACCTACGCATTGCAAAGTTGCAGGCGGTGTGCCGGCATGAAATACTTTCCCGCTCTGCTGAGCACGCCAAGCTTTTTAGAGGCCAATTTGGCCTTCTCTTCCAAGTGACCATGAAATTGAACGTCACTCGATATGTCGACGCCGAGGATTCCGATACTGGCTGAGGCAACAAGAGGAGTGCCTTGAAACTGAGGAGATAAGACAAAGGGGTTCTTTTTAGGGGTTAACGTGCAAACTTGTGTCTTCTGGGGATTAAACTTGACTAGATTAGTCGCCCTCAATCCGAGACTCTGTTCAGCAAAGACTCGACTTCAGACTTTGTCCCGGCACTCGGAGACGTTTTCCTGAGAAATATTGGCTCGGCCGGTGTAAAGAGCATCACCAGTGCTGTCATCTGCATAGCAATGAATGCTACGGGTGTGCAACATATCATTGATATGCAGAAGAAACAGCGTTGGCGATAGCACGCAGCCGTCTACAACGACCTTGATGCTCCGATCTGCAAGAAAACTGGTGATTCAATCGCACAATTTCTCGGGAAGCCCATAGGAAGGGAGCTTCGAAAGAAGCGCTTTATGCCAAACCCAATCGAAGGCCTTTGCAATGTCCAAACTAACAGCCAATACCTCCCCTTGGACTCTACTGCTTCCGCCCATCTGTGAGTTAGGTAGACCAGAAGATCACCAGCTAACCGACCACAGCGAAAACCATATTAGCGGTCACTAATCAGCTGGCGATCCTCAAGGTACCTCATGAGCTGGCAGTTTACAATGGACTCCATTGTTTTTGAGAACAAGGAGGTGATGGCGATAGGCCGGTAGTTGGACGGGTCTGAGCGGTCGCCTTTTTTAGGGATCGGGTGGACGAAAGCCGTCTTCTATGATTTTGGAACTACGCCTAGGGAGTAGGAGTACCGGAAAAGACGCGTTAAAACCGGTGCCAACTCTGGAGCACACGTCCTCATCACAATTGGGGGGATTCTGTCAGGCCCAATCGACTTGTGGATGTCCAGGAAGAGGAGTGCTTTGCGAACCGAGCGCTGTGTGAACTGCACTTCCGTCATGGAGCACTCACACCGCGGGATAGTCGGCGGCGTACTCCCCCCGTCATCGAGAGTCGACGCAAAGAAAGAGCCTAGAAGATCGGCTTTCTCCTTTGCGGTATGGGCCAGTGAGTCGTCCTCCCTGTGCAGAGATGGAAGAGATGGCTGACAGAAGTTCCCCTGGACAGCCTTGGCGAGAGACCAGAATGCACGGGTTCCAGAAGGAAGGCGAACTCTGACTGCCGGAAGAAGGCGGAATTATACTTCTTTTTTATAGCTCTGGTGTTTACATCCTGGGACGCTGATGCATCAGCCCAGGCTTGGTAACACTCCTGCTTATAGCATGATGCTATTTTACAAGAGTGACCAAACCATGGCTGAGATTTGCCTCCAATGGGCACCACAGAGGAAGGAATAAAAAGTTCCATTCTCTGAAGTACCACATCAGCGACAGAATCCGCAACAACGTTGGGATCGTCCGGCGAGAAGCAAACCCGCCTCCAAGGGGATAGGATGCAAAGAAAGACCGTATCAAATCCCAATCGGCTGACCTATAGTGCCAAACACGGCGGCAGCCTGCAGAATGCAACTGCGATTTCAGCGTGAGTGGCACCATACTCCGGTCAAGACAATGGTCCGAGGAGCCTAAAGGGGCGTCAATGGAAATCCGATATCCGTCCGGGTAAGAGGTCAGCAGAAGGTCTAACAGGGAAGGTGCATGATCCTCCACGTCTGGGATCCGCGTAGGCGAAGTAACCAGTTGTGCCAAGCCGTTCGGCGTGATGGGCGTTAAAGTCGCCGAGGGTTACGATATCTGCGGAGGGGATCTGCTGTAGCAACGAATCTATAGCCATTTGGACGTGGTCGAAGAGTCAGTCTGTTTCGGCATTACCGCTAAGGGACCTATGGAGGCACCCGTAGAGGCGCGGATGATCGTTGCAGCCAAAGGATGGACATGTCCGAACCTTCAAATCTGCCGAGGCGTCGAGAACAGATGTCCTCTCTGACGAAAACGCAAACTCCAGTCCGAGGCACAAAGGAGTGTTCCAGTTTGTACCCCGGGTAGGAGAGATACGAGACATCAGCCGGAGAGGACACCTCGGTCAGAAATAGCAGAGCCGGCCTCGCCGTCTCGAGATGCTATTTGACGGCGTTTAGGTTAGAGTAAAGTCCCCTGATATTGCTGAAATTCACGGACAGCGTGGCAGGGGTCGCCTTGGTCTTGTTGCTCCGTTTGCCCCTAGCAGTTGTAGTCTTGAGCGGAATTTTGCCCCCCCCCCCCTCAGAATACGCGGGGCAGCCTGAGCACCCATGCTCAGAAATGAAGAAACATGGTCGTGGATGCTCAGCGAGGGATTCTCCAGGGGTGCTGGTACCCTCCTGGGGTAGTCTATCATCATTTAATTCCACTACCATGTTGATTTGGGGGGGGGGATTTGGGCCTCCGGCCACCTGCACTCACCAGACGGAACGCGGAAGCAAAGCTTCCATTTCACGCCGGTATTCTGTGAGGTCGTGGTACCACCCCGGTTTGAGCCGGCCCATACGTGCAACAACAAAGCTGCCGCGTGGCTCTACCACTGTTATGAGTGTAATATTTCACTTCTACTGTAGCCTGTCCCATTGCATGTACCGTGAGTTGTTTAACGTAAGTAACTTGTTGGGCAGTATGTCTAACATAGTTCTAGAGTATGACTGCATCAATGTGTGTAGAAGTTTTATTTTATACGCCACCCGTACGGTACCCGTGAAGTCAGTGTTTAAGTTATAAATGCTATTTAGATGTCTTACTCTTGTGTATAATTCACGTTTTTTTTTATTAGATAGGATCTTTAAAGGTGGTGGGTGTTATGCAGACTTAAGATTAATAGAGACCGTTTATTTTATTAATTAAACTTTTTTTGCAAAATGAAAGTTTCTCTCGTCTTCAAGTTGTAGCCTATATCTCTCCTAGCATTGCACTCTACTTGTATGTAAAGTTTAATTATTATCGTTTTATCTATTCCGAATATTAACTCTGCCAGACAAACAGGTAACATTTTTAAAAATGGTGGTTCATGTCTTAATAGCATTTAAATTAACTTAATAGAAGCCGGTTATTTCAATATTACAGACTAACTAGGACTCACCCCCGTGCCTCAGAAAGCACGTAAACCCATTGATCCTGCGCCTGATCTCTATCCGGTCGTGTTGGTTCACCGTCCCATCGGGTTTAGAGAGTGAGGGTATAGAGAGTGCACTTGTGCTTGCGCATACGCTTGGGCACTATAATCCTGTCCTGCGCTGATGGCTAGCCTCCGTTGAGGCAGGCCGCGGTTACCGAAATTCGGTCTGTATCTGTTTATGTTATTGATTTTAGCATATTAAAGCCGGTTTCCTTTTGTGCTCTTTTTGTTTATGACTCAAAACTAATATTATTGAGATATATAAATCACCACAACTTTTTAAATTATGAAATGCTATTTAATAATAAAAAAAATTATTCAAAGCTCTTTATAATCACTTTAGTAGTAAGAACCCTATTCTTTATTATAAGAACCTTATTAAACCAATAATTGTTTTATAGATCAATTATTGGTTAACGGATTATCAGACCGTTACCATCGTGTTGATAAATTAATTAAAAATTGATGTTTTAATTAAAAAGAAAAGCAACCGGAATATTTTCCTACAACATAAGACAATTTTTCGATGTACAAAAGCTATTTGCTAATATATAATTTGCGATGGCTGGTTTACAAAAACTGCATTTTGGATATATAACACATTATGAATGAATTTAAGCAATTATTTAAATCTGCCTAAGCCATAGAAAGATAATTTATATTTAAAATGGTTAATATACTCTTATTATTTTAACGAGGTGTTTTTCAAAAAAAAAAAAAACAGTCCAAGCTACACCTACGCTTGGTCGTCCTCTAGGGAGTAAAAATGCAGAGTATTTGACTTTCATAAACTTTCGGAGTTTTCTTTTATATTCGACCTTGAAAAATCATCATAGCAGAATTCAAAGGAGAGCGAATATCTTTTTATATACTAAACGCGTTTACTGATCAATAAATAATACAAGAGTCTTTCTTACTCTTACAGCTTAAATTTTGAATTCAAGTAAAACTTAGGTTGGTATAATTATAAATAAAACATATTATATAAACAACAAAATAAGGTTAATATCTCACTTTAGTTCTTAATAAATGTCATAAGCACTAATCTATACATCAAAATAAGTTCTCACCAGTGTTTTAGGTTAGGTTTTAGGGAAATAGAACTTTTGTCAATTATCAAAATTGGGTCCGTCACATACAACGCCAAAGCTTATAATTCGGTGTTATTGGTATGCATAATGTGGTAAGGATACAAGATAGAGTTGCATAGTAACTAACATATTGGTTTTAGAACCAGTAAAAGTAAAGTTACAGTTTTTACTCGTTCCACTACTTAGCATAAGCCTCTTCTCATTTCTGGTGGGGGTTTAGGGCAAGAAAATGTTCACCGCGTTAAAACAATGCGTGGTAGCAGACTTCACATATCTCCTGAGGAGTCGTGACTAGTATAGACAATCTTTATTTGCGAATAATTTACTAGTTTATTTTTTTCATTCCAGTTTGCGGATATAAGCAATTTTCACTAACAATGCTAAATGCACGATATACGTGGTAGATCCATGCTGCAGTTATATTGTAGTATAGTTGTGGCACGAATGGGTCGGCTCGACCGGGGAGGGACCACGCTCTCACAGAATACCAGCGTGAAATAGTTGCTTAACGCTGCTGTGTTTATTATGGTGAGTGTAGACACCGGAGACCCTTTTTACTGGAAACGAGGCATTCCATCTTAGTCCTCACGGGTGACAACGCATCTGCATTTTGATTCGTAATCGAGGATAGATGTAGATGTCTATGGGGCGCAGCAACTACTTACCATCAGATGGACTGTTGCTCGTTTGTCACCCTATCCTATAAAAAAATGCAATTTTCACTAATAATATCTTATTTATTTTATCTTTAATTTTTAGCAACTGATTCCTCGCCCTACACTACACCTCGTACAGGTTGGCGAAGTGTGGAGCGACCACCCACTAGATGGAGTGACGACCTGGTAAGACATGCAGGAAGTCGATGGATGCAGGTGGTTCAGGACCGTGCTTTGTGGCATACCTTGGGGGAGGCCTATGTTCAGCAGTGGACTTGTGAAGGGCTGTAATGATGATTAACTGATTCCTATATTATTAGAATATTTAGTTCATCTATTAAATTGAAAAAAAGAGAAATAACATACGATAATAATAATAAATGACAGTAAATTAAATTGGAGCCAACATATTGAAGGTATATGTACTAAACTAAGACAATTTCTAGCAAATATCACTATCCTCAATAATTGCATTCTATTAAAAATAAAGTTAATGTTACTTAATGCACTTGCGGAGTCGCACATTCAATACGGACTAAGTACAACACATATCTTGACCGAACTTACAACACATATCTTGACCAGATTCATAATTTACAATTAAAAATACTTAAGATTAGAGTTCCAAATAAAATAACAAATAAATTCGGGATGAAGTCAGTGGTCTCTTCAAACATAGTAAAATTTTACCAATACATATACAATTACAAAATATTTGATTAAAAGAACAATTTTTTGATGAATCGCTAAGAATCTCGATAGAGCATTCTGTACACACTCGAGCAATTTCCAAGAACCGTCTCAGCGAGCCGCGTACTAGCAATGCGTTCGGGGAGCGAACATTTTGCTATGTAGCTACTTAATACCTCGGCTTATCAATAACTTGCCGTCTGAATTGGTAGATAATGTCAATCTAAAATTAACACTATGTGGAACCTCAGGGGTCACTCTCATAATTTATTATAACGTACTTTGTATACGTGGTAGAGCCATGCTGCAGTTATATTAGAAGTACATGTGTAGCACGAATGGGTCGGCTAGATCGGGGAAGGACCACGCTATCACAGAATTTCAGCGTAAAATAGTAGTTTAATGCTGCTATATTTCGTATGGTGAGTGTAGAGAACCGGAGAACCTTTTTTACTGGAAACGAGGCATTCCATCTTAGTCCTCACGGGTAACAACGCATCTGCATTTTGTTTCGTAATCGACGAAAGATGTAGATGTGTATCGGCTACAGTAACCATTTACCATCAATATATATATTTACACACACACACACACACACACACACACACACACACACACGCACGCACACGCACACACGCACACACACACCCACACACGCACACACGCGCAAATTAAGATAATGAACCAAACTTCAAAAAAATATATTTATTTATTTTGACAGAGTTACAGTAAGAAGTTTATTACTACAATATTCGATATTAACTGATTACAATTGTTTATTTATACTTAAATTATATGCAATAAAACTATTTACTAAGCTTATTTACTGCATACGCTTGACCCAGATGGGTTTGCTGATGATGTGCGAACGAATGAGATTTGGCAGGGGTGCTCAGCCTTAACTCCTCCCCCCTCAAGAGGGAAATTATCCGAAGTTGGCTTAAGCGACTTCGGAGAATTTCGATAACATAATTTGAATTTAAAAATGGCAAATACTATACAGATTACTATAATGAGATATAAACTTATGGTCCATACACTGATTTCACTTATTACTAAGAATTTTGTATTTATTTCGTTATCACTGAATTTAGCACTATTTATTAGTTCTTTTATATCACTGAAGTCCACGTTTCTTAAATCTAACTGTTTTGCTTCTTTCTTGATGTCATCCTCTCGTACGGTTGGCATCTCGATTGTGGGAAGCTGAAGTTTGATATTCGCAAAGTACCTCGGAGGGTTGATGAATGTGTCTCCAACCTGTGTTCTGCATTCTTGATTAGGTATCATTATATATGTGCCTTGCACTTGATATTATTGTACATGTTCTGGACAGTGTTTAGTTATTATCAAGTCCTTAGTGGTATAGAGTAGCCAATAGTTCTTGAAGATCCTCTGAATTTTCAAATTTTCCAATCGTATATTATGTTGCTGGCAGTTACTGTGGTTGGTTTTCATCTGCATTAATTGCTCAATACATGTTTCAGCTGGATACTCTGCGAGACTTTCCTCTGGGCATAAGAAATTTTCATCGTCGATTTCTTCACAGGGATTCACCGCTGATCGGTATTTCAATATTTTCACCAATAGGAAAGGATATGATGGGATTATGATATGGGTAACATTGGAATTAGATATTGGAATTGGTATTATTTTGTAGTATGTGGATATGTCTTGTTCAATTAGTGGGATATCTAATACAAAAACTAAGTTATTCCTATTGACATACGATTTAACTACTCTATTTCTTTTTAACTTAATTAAATTTTCCTTATTTGCTGGGTAAATCAATTTGGCATATTTTTCTATATTTATTAACATATTTAATAGTTCTGTTAAATTTATGATTGATTGATGTAAAGTATGTAATTTAATATAGCTTCACCATTTATTAAGTTGTCTGGTAATTTAACTCTTAATTCGCAGCGAGGAGGCAGATTATATGTCTCTCTCATTGGCGGTGAGTAAATAATTGGGATATTAGTATTATTTGTATATAAAGTGAGGTTTTTCATGTCAATGGTAGCGTCAAGCAATTTTAAGAGATCACTACCTATTAACCCATCGTACCTTCCGTCTACACTATATACATAAAACTTGTGTTTTTGTGTACTATGAAAGATACTCGGTAACTTTGCGTAGACAACTTCTCCGTGTTTACTGGCAGCGTGAGTACTAATAACCTCAAACGGTTCTAAGTGTACCGAATCACTATAATATTTTTTTGCTAGTTCTGGACTAATAAATGACCTAGTACTACCAGTGTCTATCATAAAAACAGCTTTTAGTTTAGGTATACGGATATGTGGTAAATTTAAAAGTTTCGTACAATTAATTTTTATTCTATTGGTCTCGTCAAGGCCAATATGTGAAAATTTTCAATTTCAGCCAAATCCGAATTATTATACTAATTTGATGCAATACATTGTTGTGAATTGCAAGGCATAATGTGGTAAGGATACAAGATAGAGTTGCATAGTAACTAACATATTGGTTTTAGAACCAGTAAAAGTAAAGTTACAGTTTTTACTTGTTCCACTACTTAGCATAAGCCTCTTCTCATTTCTGGTGGGGGTTTAGGGCAAGAAAATGTTCACCGCGTTAAAACAATGCGTGGTAGCAGACTTCACATATCTCCTGAGGAGTCGTGACTAGTATAGACAATCTTTATTTGCGAATAATTTACTAGTTTATTTTTTTTCATTCCAGTTTGCGGATATAAGCAATTTTCACTAACAATGCTAAATGCACGATATACGTGGTAGATCCATGCTGCAGTTATATTGTAGTATAGTTGTGGCACGAATGGGTCGGCTCGACCGGGGAGGGACCACGCTCTCACAGAATACCAGCGTGAAATAGTTGCTTAACGCTGCTGTGTTTATTATGGTGAGTGTAGACACCGGAGACCCTTTTTACTGGAAACGAGGCATTCCATCTTAGTCCTCACGGGTGACAACGCATCTGCATTTTGATTCGTAATCGAGGATAGATGTAGATGTCTATGGGGCGCAGCAACTACTTACCATCAGATGGACTGTTGCTCGTTTGTCACCCTATCCTATAAAAAAATGCAATTTTCACTAATAATATCTTATTTATTTTATCTTTAATTTTTAGCAACTGATTCCTCGCCCTACACTACACCTCGTACTGGTTGGCGAAGTGTAGGGCGACCCCCACTAGATTGAGTGACGACCTGGTAAGACATGCAGGAAGTCGATGGATGCAGGTGGTTCAGGACCGTGCTTTGTGGCATACCTTGGGGGAGGCCTATGTTCAGCAGTGGACTTGTGAAGGGCTGTAATGATGATTAACTGATTCCTATATTATTAGAATATTTAGTTCATCTATTAAATTGAAAAAAAGAGAAATAACATATGATAATAATAATAAATGACAGTAAATTAAATTGGAGCCAACATATTGAAGGTATATGTACTAAACTAAGACAATTTCTAGCAAATATCACTATCCTCAATAATTGCATTCTATTAAAAATAAAGTTAATGTTACTTAATGCACTTGCGGAGTCGCACATTCAATACGGACTAAGTACAACACATATCTTGACCGAACTTACAACACATATCTTGACCAGATTCATAATTTACAATTAAAAATACTTAAGATTAGAGTTCCAAATAAAATAACAAATAAATTCGGGATGAAGTCAGTGGTCTCTTCAAACATAGTAAAATTTTACCAATACATGTACAATTACAAAATATTTGATTAAAAGAACAATTTTTTGATGAATCGCTAAGAATCTCGATAGAGCATTCTGTACACACTCGAGCAATTTCCAAGAACCGTCTCAGCGAGCCGCGTACTAGCAATGCGTTCGGGGAGCGAACATTTAGCTATGTAGCTACTTAATACCTCGGCTTATCAATAACTTGCCGTCTGAATTGGTAGATAATGTCAATCTAAAATTAACACTATGTGGAACCTCAGGGGTCACTCTCATAATTTATTATAACGTACTTTGTATACGTGGTAAAGCCATGCTGCAGTTATATTAGAAGTACATGTGTAGCACGAATGGGTCGGCTAGATCGGGGAAGGACCACGCTATCACAGAATTTCAGCGTAAAATAGTAGTTTAATGCTGCTATATTTCGTATGGTGAGTGTAGAGAACCGGAGAACCTTTTTACTGGAAACGAGGCATTCCATCTTAGTCCTCACGGGTAACAACGCATCTGCATTTTGTTTCGTAATCGACGAAAGATGTAGATGTGTATCGGCTACAGTAACCATTTACCATCAATATATATATTTACACACACACACACACACACACACACACACACACGCACGCACACGCACACACGCACACACACACCCACACACGCACACACGCGCAAATTAAGATAATGAACCAAACTTCAAAAAAATATATTTATTTATTTTGACAGAGTTACAGTAAGAAGTTTATTACTACAATATTCGATATTAACTGATTACAATTGTTTATTTATACTTAAATTATATGCAATAAAACTATTTACTAAGCTTATTTACTGCATACGCTTGACCCAGATGGGTTTGCTGATGATGTGCGAACGAATGAGATTTGGCAGGGGTGCTCAGCCTTAACTCCTCCCCCCTCAAGAGGGGAAATTATCCGAAGTTGGCTCAAGCGACTTCGGAGAATTTCGATAACATAATTTGAATTTAAAAATGGCAAATACTATACAGATTACTATAATGAGATATAAACTTATGGTCCATACACTGATTTCACTTATTACTAAGAATTTTGTATTTATTTCGTTATCACTGAATTTAGCACTATTTATTAGTTCTTTTATATCACTGAAGTCCACGTTTCTTAAATCAAACTGTTTTGCTTCTTTCTTGATGTCATCCTCTCGTACGGTTGGCATCTCGATTGTGGGAAGCTGAAGTTTGATATTCGCAAAGTACCTCGGAGGGTTGATGAATGTGTCTCCAACCTGTGTTCTGCATTCTTGATTAGGTATCATTATATATGTGCCTTGCACTTGATATTATTGTACGTGTTCTGGACAGTGTTCAGTTATTATCAAGTCCTTAGTGGTATAGAGTAGCCAATAGTTCTTGAAGATCCTCTGAATTTTCAAATTTTCCAATCGTATATTATGTTGCTGGCAGTTACTGTGGTTGGTTTTCATCTGCATTAATTGCTCAATACATGTTTCAGCTGGATACTCTGCGAGACTTTCCTCTGGGCATAAGAAATTTTCATCGTCGATTTCTTTACAGGGACTCACCGCTGATCGGTATTTCAATATTTTCACCAATAGGAAAGGATATGATGGGATTATGATATGGGTAACTTGGGAATTAGATATTGGAATTGGTATTATTTTGTAGTATGTGGATATGTCTTGTTCAATTAGTGAGATATCTAATACAAAAACTAAGTTATTCCTATTGACATACGATTTAACTACTCTATTTCTTTCTAACTTAATTAAATTTTTCTTATTTGCTGGGTAAATCAATTTGGCATATTTTTCTATATTTATTAACATATTTAATAGTTCTGTTAAATTTATGATTGATTGATGTAAAGTATGTAATTTAATATAGCTTCACCATTTATTAAGTTGTCTGGTAATTTAACTCTTAATTCGCAGCGAGGAGGCAGATTATATGTCTCTCTCATTGGCGGTGAGTAAATAATTGGGATATTAGTATTATTTGTATATAAAGTGAGGTTTTTCATGTCAATGGTAGCGTCAAGCAATTTTAAGAGATCACTACCTATTAACCCATCGTACCTTCCGTCTACACTATATACATAAAACTTGTGTTTTTGTGTACTATGAAAGATACTCGGTAACTTTGCGTAGACAACTTCTCCGTGTTTACTGGCAGCGTGAGTACTAATAACCTCAAACGGTTCTAAGTGTACCGAATCACTATAATATTTTTTTGCTAGTTCTGGACTAATAAATGACCTAGTACTACCAGTGTCTATCATAAAAACTGAAGCTTTTAGTTCAGGTATATGGATATGTGGTAAATTTAAAAGTTTCGTACAATTAATTTTTATTCTATTGGTCTCGTCAAGGCCAATATGTGAAAATTTTCAATTTCAGCCAAATCCGAATTATTATACTAATTTGATGCAATACATTGTTGTGAATTGCAAGGTTGATTTATATCGCTATTGGTATAGTTTATTCTCCTTGAGTTGGCAGTTCGCATTGTTACATCGGTGTTCGAACTCGACGCCACAGGTGGCGATTGGTATTGCGTTAGACGCTGAGTATGCGCAGGGGCATTGTCCGCGAAATACTGACTATGCTGTATCGGGCCCGGCGCCGGTGTTACTGGTGATCTAGTTATCGATTGCTGTTGATAATTATTTCGATGGTTATTGTTACGGTTGTCATTTTGCCTAAATTGGAATGAATTATTTGACGAGTTAAAAGAGCGGTTATTATTAACGTAGGGTGACAAATTGTTCTGATTATTAAATGTATTTGAACTAGATTGCTCCGTATGGGGGACGTTTCTAGGTGAATAAGTGTGATTATTGTTAGGACTCGGCCTACAGTTTGTTCGATTAGACCGTGAATTTTTACTTTCATAAACGGACTGAAAGTTTTGTTCTTCTAAGACAATTTTCAAGGCGTCTTCTAGAGTATTCACATTCCGTAATCTCACAAGTGTAACTAAATATGCCGGTAAATTATAAAGAAACGCATTTAGTGAACTATAATTATAAATAGATTGTTTCGCTAGACGTAAGTTCGGATCGTCAATCGTTTCGCTAACCTTAGAAAATAAGACACTTCTCAAATGTTGTATCCTGTGACAAAATTCCTGGTAATTTTCATTACGGTTTAATTTTAAGGATTCGAGTTCCAAAGCCAATCATTCCTCGGATCTCGGGTCACCAAAATGTTGGCTTAGTAATGTTTTTAATTCGTCCCAATTATTAATATGATCCCGTTCTCCAACTAGGTTTACAGCTTCCCCGGATAACCTACTTGTAATAACATGGAATTAATATTCGTTTTGTTACTGGCTTCCTTGGAGTGAATGGAGTATGTACTCGCAATTTTTATAAAGAGTTGTAAAAGTCTAGTATCACCATTGAAATTAGGTATAATTTTAACCATTTCCATAGGAACTCTCACTAAATTTTCCATTTTTCTTTCTTTTTGTTACAGAATACACTACCAATAAAAAAAATACTCTTCGGTTATTATTAAGTGAATTTATAAGGAAATTAAATGAAATAATTTAAATTCCTCAATTACTTAACTAATTAGAATAATTAACTAAGTGTGAATTTATGTAGTAATTAGGCGTAAATAATCCCACAAAAAACCAGAATATCAACACACAAAAAATAAGAAGGGTAGGAAAATGCAGATTGGTGAAGAAGCTCTACTCACAGTGCTGCAGTTTTCCCCATGCTCCTTCTGGAATATTGGTGCTTCGTCCTTGAAGTTGGTCTGTTCCTTAATAAATTTGTTTGTTCCTTTTTTCCCGATTAAAACGTTGAGACGTACGACCGATTTTTCTGCGAAAACGTTTATTCTTATTATTATTTTATTTATACTTATATTATATGCAACAAAACTATTTACTAAGCTTATTTACTGCATACGCTTGACCCAGACCGATAATAATAGAACTATTAAGCAAAAATATAACTAATTACATGCTTCAGCACTAACATTATTTCAGAGGTGCAAGACTAGAATTAGTAACTTATCAGAATTCACTAAAAAAAAGAAAAGATCGCTATTTTAAATAAAACATGTCAGAGTGGTCAAAAAGGCAAACATTGTCAATAAAAAAAAACTATTTATAAACGGAAAAGAATTTACGACAGACCACATATCAAACACAAATCCCCAAATAATACAAAAGCACGGCCTATGTGTCAACGAAATAAACACGAAAATCAAACAATTACAAATGATGTAAAAAACCCTAAACCATCGACAAGTACACGCGGCTAATTACTGAAGATAAATAATATTAATGTTCATCACTAACTTCGATGTATTATACCAAGATATAAGAAGCATAAATAATAAACGATACTTATTAAAAAATACAATAGAAGAAAAAAGAAATATACATGCAATCTGCATATCAGAAACATGAACCACAACTTCAGAAATGTATCTTCATCGTTATAAGCTCGCATCGTTTTGTTGTAGATCTAGTTGTGAAGGGGTATATATATATATATATATATATATATATATATATATATATATATATATATATATATATATATATATATATATATATATATATTTAAAAAAGACATTATTTTTAAAGAAAGGGAAGATGTGTCTAGTAAATGATTAGAACTTGTATTGGAAACATGTGCAATAGAAATATCTAAGTTTAAACTTCCGACACTCTTTTATTGGCCTTTTAAAAATATAATGCCTGAAAAGTTTTGCAAGACGGTTTTGCAAGTTTATTAAAAAAGACAAATGTAAAAACATTATTATTGGAGACGTGATTTTAAAGTCAATATTTTAGGCTGATCATATATATACCTCTCCTTAGCTTAGGTTGATAGCCACAGTTTATTTTCATTTTCAATTTGTTATTGAAAACACTTTGCGACCCAAATCCTGGTATATTAGCCTTTGTTGCCTCTTACGACAACCAAGGGAGAATATGTGGTAGTGGATATTTTTACACTGCCACTGCACGGTTAATATCTTGTTTATATATAATAGCAACTATTCTATTTAATTTTACATACACTCAACCTTTTTATAAGAGAATACTCTAGAATAGACACCTACTAACTCTGTTATTGATTAAGTTTCAGAATGCAGATACGCTGTTAACACCATAGACTAGGATGGTATGTTTCATTACCAATAAAAACATATTAGGTTCTGTACACTCACTATTTGAAACATAGTCGCAATAAAAGCACGCGTTTATCATTTGGAAAATTTTGCGACCATTTTCATAATCCCTTGTTTCAAGGAGAACTTAAATGTTAATTAATTTAACATATGTCGCGTCTAAGACCAAGAGTATCATTTCTTAAAATATATATTATATGAAACTTAATACGTATTTAGGTCAGCCGGGTCGAAAATAACGAATAGAGAACTTAGGCTTAGAACAAAAATCTTTGTTCTAGCCTAATTATTTAACGCTTCTCTATTCGTTATTTTCGACCCGGCTGACCTAAATACGTATTTAAGTTGGGTGTAACTTTGATTCCTTAATTTAAGTACAAATGTTGCCTTCGAAAGCGAATTAACTTTTGTTAAAAACGATTTTAATGGTTTACTGACATTCAAATTTGTTCTCATTCGACTTTGTATCAAATTTTTGATGAATTAATTGTACAAAAAAAAAAGGCTTTATACCAAAAATTTTCTACGTCTTAGAGCCACAAATATTAAAGTTAATATTATATAAATATTATGGAATACCACTATAACCGACCAAACTATATTTAATTGATTTATTACGGGAATTGATATTAAATCGTTAACTTACCCAGCAGTTATATCTTTCTAGTTATTAAAAGAAAAAATATAAATTTTGTTAAGCTGAATATTTGATAGGGGACTGAATGAAAATATTAATAATTGTTTACAAAAAGTTCTAAACGCTAATCTATAAAATGCAAATTTTTAAAATAGAACCAATTAGTAAAGTGGCATGACACACAAAAAAATGTTTGTGCGTTCATGGACTTGGAAAAGACTTATGACAGAGTGGACAGGGATGTGTTATGGCAAACGATGAACTCATTTAGGTTGACCGCTGGATTGATTTAGGCATTAAAGTCCCTGTATAGGGACTCGAACGCTTGTGTTAGGATAAACAGGGCCTACTCGGACTGGTATGGCATCCACAAAGGTGTCTGACAAGGCTGTGTGGCTTCCCCGTGGCTGTTGAACATATTTATGGACAGTTGTCTGGAAAATTTGAAATTTGAAGACTGCGGATTAAGAGTGGATGAGTTAGCCGTCAAATGTCTTTTGTACGCCGATGATCAAGTCATACTTGCGTCGTCGGCGGCCAAGTTGGAAAATGTAGGTAACATTAATGAACAGGTAACCTAAAGAAAGGGGAATGAAAGTGGATGCAAGTAAGACGAAAGTTATGGTTTTTGAAAGAAAAGAGACTAAAGCGATATGTGAAATAAGAATAGAAGGGGAAATGGTCGAGCAAGTGGATAAATTTGTGGGATGGGAGGTATGATAAGGATATAGAACGACGAGTGAATTCAGGAAATAAAGTAAATGGGGCTCTACACTCTATAGTGAAAAGTGAGAATGTGTCATAAATGGTACATATGGCCATTCACAATGATGTATTAGTTCCTGCTTTAACGTATAGTAGTGAAAGTTGGGTATGGCAGAAGAACACGAGAGTAGAATAAATGCAGTAGAAATGGGGTCGCTAAGGAATATGTTAGGGCTGAATCTGGGTGACAGGGTGAGAAACTGTGTGATAAAAGAAGAGTGTAGTTTGCAAGATGATGCGGTGATCAGGATTAAGAAAGAAATACTTCGGTGGTTTGGTCATGTAGAAAGAATGAATGAAGAAAGACTGACAAATCAGATATTTGTTGCAGTATTGAGTGGAAGAGTCGGAAAGGGACGTCTGCGTTCGTATATGGATGTGGAGGAGGCGAGAGAGGTCTTTGGGTCGTGCTAAGTGGAAATCTGTAGTCTTTGCCTACACATCTGGGTGACAGTCGTGAGTGTGTATGTTATAATATGTTATGCTATGAATAAAAATTTCAACGAAAACTATCAGGATGCTGATGATTAAGCAAGCACTTATAAAAAGTTGTACTATATGGTTTAGATAAGCAACCTTCGATAGTCAAACATGGATTGCATTAAAAAAAATTGTATGATTTTCAAAAGATTATAAAAGTTAATCTCTCAGGCTATATAAAAGAAGTGGGAAGAAGATAGAAAGAGAAAATTATAGAACTATTAATCAAAAATATAACTAATTACAATCTTCAGTACAAATATTATTTCATAGTTACAGGACTAGAATCAGTAACATATCAGAATCACTAAAAAAAAAAAGAAAAGAAACGATCGTTATTTTAAATAAAAATTCCAAGCCATCCCTGCAACTTTCCGCTAATTTTATATGCAAAGCGTTCCAAATTTCACCAAATTATGTTGCGAAATCTCGAAGTTATGTTAGAAAACGTTTCTTTTTTTCAAATTCTTTCTCCTTCGATATCTCACGAAAAAATAGGAACCGATTTTTATTTTCCAAACGGCATTCAACGTTATGTTTTGGGATTAAGAGCTGAATAGTTTTTAAAATTGATCAGAAAAACCGTTGAAAAATTATTCAAAAAAAAAACAGTTTTTCAAAGTTTATATTTTTGAGATTTCTCGAAAACTGCTCGTCCGAATCAGTTCACATTATCACCAAATCTATTGCACATTGAGATCTTTAGAACCGCATCTCAATTGATCAAGATGTTCAAAAGTTATGAAAGGTTTACATACTTATACACACATACATACATACATCCGTACGGACTTCCCCGTGAAATTAGTCGGAATAGCTTCCTGGGATCTCAAAACGTCAAGATCTGATGAAAACTCGATTTTCGAAAATCAGGATGAAACCAACTTCCTATTTTAGAAAATTATCAATTTTTTAGCGGGAAGTTAAAAAGCAAAGAAATGATCGCTTTTTTTAATGAAAGCACGTCAGAATAGTAAAAATGCAAACATTATCAATAACAAACTATTCATCAACGGAAGAGAATTTAAGACAGAAGAATATAAAACACAAATCCCCAAATAGACCAAATGTAAAAAACCCTTAATCATTATCAAATTTACACGGTGAGTTAGTGAACATAAATAATATTAATTTTCGTCAATAACTTTAATGTGTTACCAAAACATAAGAAGCACAAAAAATAAACGACACTTATTAGAAGCTTTAACAGAAGAAGAAAGAAATATACAAGCAATCTGCATACCATAAACATGGATCACTATTTCAAAAATTGACCTTCTTCGTTGTTAGTTCGTATCGTCTTTTAGTTAATCTAGTCGTGAAGGGGTATATATATATATATATATATATATATATATATATATATATATATATATATATATATATATATATTTATATATTAAAAAAAGAGAAGATATGACTAGTAAGTACATCATTAGAACTTGTATTGGAAACATGTGCAATAGGAATATCTAAGTTTAAACTAATTCTGACAGTTCTTTATCGGCCTTTTAAAAATATAATGCCTGAAAGGTTTTGTAAGACGGTAACAAACGTTACTAAAAAAGCACGTAATTAAAAATGACAAATGTAAAACTATTATTATTGGAAACGTAATTTGTATGTAAATATTTTAGAATCAAAAAACTTAAGTTCTAATCTTCTAACACTCATGAAAGGTTTTAATTTCACTCAGTATGTTAACCACTCAACTGTCCGAGCCGCGCGACTGATTCTCGCCCCACGTATTAAATGTCACTTTCTTTTTACGATCGCGCGAGACACTCTCAACAAAAACGATTACTACTGAAAAACTACTATAGCTACATTCAAATAAAAAATATTCACGAAAGCTCAAAAATTCAGAATTTAGTTTTGTTTAAACAGAATTGATTAAATTAAATCTAAAGGATGAAAGTAAAGCTTAAATTAGGGAATATTTATTTTTATTTCGAGTTTTACATTAAAAGTATAATTAGTTACTGGAGACAATAATTTTACATTTATTATAATAATGCATGAAACAAAATGATATACTACTTCGTATAACATCAATATCTTAATATTATTTACTAACTATAGATTAATATATAATATTGACTCAATATAAATAGTTACTCCCCAACGTATGTGAAATGCGTGAGTTGCATTTTAATGATGTTTAAACACATCTCATTATATTTCTTTTATAATTGGATTTAAACGTGTATAATAGTGAAGCATTATTTTCTATTTAGCATTTATAGAAAACTAATTGGAATGATGTCATTTCGGAGAGTAAAAAAAAATAAATACAAACTTTCATTCTTTCCATGACAATATTCAATCTTTTTTAAATAACAATATACCTAGAAAAGGAATACCATTGAAAAATAAAAAATAAAATAAAAGCTGGCTTACAAACGGTTTACAAATATCTTGTAAAAATAAACGTTAAATATACTTACAAACAGCAAACTGTGCCTACTACGCGCACGCAGACGCCTTGCTCGCTATTAAAAAACAATCAATTTTTAATAAACGACTGACGACGACCTGCTTCTCCCGCACCATTCGCGATGTCAACCCCCTCGGCCCCTCTCCGACCTTCCCGGACGCCGACTCTGCCTCCGACATGGAGACCGTAATGCGTGCCCCATACAAGCCCGAAGATGAAGGTTTCGCCCTCGTTTACGACAAAAAACGCAAGCGCACAACACTAACAAAGGCAGCCGAGACAATTTGGCACCCCGTGCCCCACTGGTACTCCGGTTAAAAAGCCAGCCCTCGCGACGCGAGCTCATCCCCACAAGCCTGCGACTATGCCCGCGGAGTAAGGGTCCCCTGCTGAACGTAGGGAAAAGCCGCCGCCACCTATTGTTATCCAAGATAAGACTAAGGGGGAGTAACCTATCTTTGTTGAACTACAAAAAGATATACTGCCCAAAAGTACAAAACATCTGTCATCCGCATTGAGTTATAATGTACTACGTACTAGAGAAGCTATTCCAAACAAAAATTGTGCGCTACTTCTATGTCTTCGCGCGTGCGCGGTAATAGTAGAGTCGCGCATGCGCAGTTGGTATAAACGCGCTTTGCGCTTGCGCGGTCAGTTTTTGTTATTATAGATTATACGTAAGTAGAATGGTCAGTATGTAATAATTGTTTATTTATATTGTATTGTTAATTATATCGAGTACTTACAATTTTTTAAATTGTTTTTTATTTTGTATATGTGCTAATTTAATATAATATTACATAATATTATGTCAGAATTACATTTTGATGATATTGTTATCTGAATATTTTAAAAGGTATCTATGTCAAATATAAAAAAACGTACTAAATGTATGTTTAACAAAACTTATTAACATAAAATTTAAATTACAAATATATTTATTTAAATTAGAATCATAAATGTTGTAAATAATCGTTCATAAATGCTGGGCACGCGAGAGTTAAAAATGGACGAATTTATTCCACTTTGACTTTGAAGTGGAAACCTAAAAATAAAATAAAAGAATAATAAGCAGATTTAAACATGAAAAATTTAGCTTAATTATAATAACTTATATGTTTCTACAAAAAAAAATGTGTAGTATAATAATATATTCGTCCTAAACTTAAGTACCCACAGAAATGTCGCATCTGAACATATTAATTTCATAATCTATATTCAATGATACGAGATGGCGTCTTAGGAATAATTTGCTTTATTATTAATTTATAATACTTTTTTATTGAATAAGTATCTTATTAACCGATGAAAAGTAATTCCTTGGTTTTTACTGACATTTCTTGAATTATTTGTGCAATATCTAAGTACACAAGACGGCATATTTTTATCAAGAGATTTTTTTTTAAATCAACACAACACGTGACAACTCTACAAGCGCCTAGCGAGTGACTGATTAAAGTGCAGTGCATGCACCGCAGTTGAGTGGAACAGAGTAGCTGAATGCAGTGTCTCCTCTAGTACGTAGTACATAATAGCTCAATGGTCATCCGTATGTTTGTCAACTCGACCGAGGAATTCCGTAGCATGACTAGTCACCTGTGCACCCAGAAAATTTCCTGTCATACTTACGCCTTACCAGAGGAGCGTAACCTTTTTGTAGTGGTTTTTTTTATTATAGGATAGAAACGAGCGCACAGTCCACCTGATGGTAAATTGTTGCTGTGACCCATAGGCATCTACATTTATCCTCGATTATGAATCAAAATGCAGATGCGTTGTCACCCGTGAGGACTAAGATGGAATGCCTCGTTTCCGGTAAAAAGGGTCTCCGGTTCTCTACACTCACCATACCAAACACAGCAGCATTAAGCTACTATTTGACGCTGGTATTCTGTGAGAGCGTGGTACATCCCCGGTCGAACCGACCCATTAGTGCTACAATTTCCTTCCTTCCTTCGGACTCCTACGTCTTGTGCGACATTTAATACACCTGCTCTAGTTTTAAATACTCTTCAAATAGGTACCTAAACTTTTCATTATTATTTTATTTTAAAGTTTTTAAATTATCTACTGCTTTTATTATTAGATGGAGTGACGACCTGATGAAATATGCAGGCAGGATGCACGTGGCTCATGATAGTACATTGTGGCAATCTGTGCCCGAGACCTAGGTTCAGCAGTGGATGTGTGAAGGGCTATAGTAGTAGTAGTTCTTATCATCATCATATAGCTATCATCGTCATAAAATCCCCTCACTTCAGTCCACTGCTAAACATAGGCTGCCCCTAAGGAACACCACTAAACACGGTTCTGAACAACCTGCATGGTCGTTCTCCTGTATGTTACTTACGGGATTCACTAATATGACATTGTATGACTGATAACGCCATCACTGAGACCGGCCCTTTTCGCAGTTTCATGTTGCAGCACAAGGTTTTTCCTCGAACTCGACACAGTCAATATATTCGATGACCTCAAGGTCCCGGCCCATCTTCCTTAGCCGCTGACTTCTTTCTAGCCTGTGGCTTCATCAGCAACATAAACGTCACCGAACTATCATCCTTGGCTCTCAAATTCTGTGGAGCAACCACCCCATAGGTTAAACTTAAAGCCACAATTGAGCACATAGGGTCAATGGACGCAATCTGGCCTTTCCATTGCACCTTACTTAAAATCCATAATGGCAATACAACTGTTCGTCATCATCATTACCATTACAACCCTTCACAAGTATACTGCTGAACATAGGCCTCCCCTGAGTAACGCCACAGAGGACGGTCCTGAGCCACCTGCATCCATCGACTTCCTGCATGTCTTACCAGGTCGTCACTCCATCAAGTTGAGGGTCGCCCTACACTACGCCTATCGGTACAAGGCTGCCACTCGAGAACCTTTTTCCTCATCGGTTTTCAGTTTTTTTGAGCTATATGGCTGGCCTATTGCCACTTCAGCTTATTAATCCGTTGGGCTATGTCGGTCACTCTAGTTCTACTGCGGATATCCTCATTTCTGAGTTTATCTCGCAGAGAAACACCGAGCATCATCATCTCCATAGCTCGCTGAGCGAAATTGAGCGTCCTCATACGGCCAGCAGTGAAGGACCACGTGTCAGCTCCGTAGGTCATCAGAGTCATTTCAGAGTTTGAGGTATACCTGACGAGAAACTGTGTCGTAATTTCCCGAATGCTGCCCAGCCGAGTTGAATCCGTCGATTGACCTCTCGGTCGAAGTTGGGGTTACCTAGTCGGACTCGGTTCCAGATAAACGTACCCGTCAACAACTTCGAGCATAGGTCTCCAACAACTACCGGCTACACATAGGTGTGACAAGGACATTAAACATGATCTTAGTTTTCTCCATGTTCATCTTAAGATCTATCCGTTCGTAGACACCATTGAGGTCATTGAGCATAGTGCTTAGGTCCTCTAGTGCTTCTGCCATAAGGACTATATCGTCGAAAAATCAAAGGTGAGTGATGTACTCGCCATTGATGTTATTACCGTATCCTTTCCAGTCGAGTAGTTTGAAAATGTCTTCCAATGCAGCGGTGAAGAGTTTCGGGGATATAATGTCACCCTGTCTTACACCTCTTTGCAGATGGATGTGTTTCAAACTCTGGTTCTGTACTCGAATAGTCATCGTAACTCACTTTTTGCATCGCTGAAAGGACTGTAGCACCGCCCAAATTTCGACGAAATCGAAGGCTTTCTCATAGTCCACATACGCCAAACAAAGTGGCAGATTGTACTTTTCGGTCTTCTGTACAATCTGCCGCAGGGTAAGTAAGTGGTATATGGTACTGAAGCTTTTTCTGAACAAGCTGGTTGTTCGGGGCTGGAAGTCGTCGCGTATGCATGAGAGGCGATTCGTAATGACTCTCGAAAACAGCACGTAGACGCGGCTCAGAAGGGAAATCGGTCTGTAGTTCTTCAAGAGAGCGTTGTCGCATTTCTTAAAGAACAAGACCACCGCCCTTCTGCTCCACGCCTCCGGAGTAGTGCCACCATGGAGGACGGAATTAAAGAGCTTCTGAAGGACTTCAAGTACCGGTGTTCCACCCGTTTTCAGAATCTCCGCTGTAATTCCATCCTCGCCTGGGGCCCTGCCGTTTTTAAGGTGCTGGAGTGCCATTCCAATCTCGCTTAGACTGACGTCCGGGATATCATCGGAATAGTGTCGGGTAAGACTTGCTCTTGGATCGTTACTCACACTTGCGTGTGGCTCCAACGATCATGTGTACAGCTGCCCATAGAACCTCTCAATCTCACTCAAAATCTCAGGTGTCCCGGAAAAGATGTTGCCACACTGAGTCTTCAGCTTTGACAGTTGGCTCTTTCTGTCAGACAGATTTTTGGCACAGACTTTGGAGCCCTGGTTTCGCTCCATCGTTTCTTTAATATGGGCAATAATAAAATTTGGTAAGTCCCGCCGCATGCATTTGGAGATTGCTGTCAAATCTGCTGATGGTTGCAGCCTCATCTCACGTCTAACAACCATGAGATTAAGAGTGTCGTCGGAGATTTTTTGTGTTTTTCTGCGGCGAGTCTTGCAGAACTCAGCTCCAACCGCGTGGACAGTTTCCGAGAGCTTGTCAATCATATCGTCTGTTGTAACTCGAACTGAAAGATTTCGTGATTTTGGATTAGAGCACGAGGGGGACGGAGCGTTGACTTCGTTAGAGGAGAAATTAACGTTTAGTTTTAGTGTGCCTCAAACCATTCGTTTATCGCAGCCAGTTTTGACCCATGCAATGAACGAGATATCACTGAACAGTTGCCATCTAGTCGTAATGAAGTCAATCAAATTTTTTGTTGAACATCGGGGCTCGACCAGGTCCACTTTCTGCGGGGCCGCTTCGCGAAGAAAGACTTTATCATAGAGAGTCACTCTTTCTCCATAAAGTCGGCCAGCTGCTGGTCTCTTGGATTCCTTTGCCCTATCCAAAATTTCCCTACTTTCAGCTCACCGTTCTTTCTTGTGCCTAGTTTTGCTTTGAAGTCTCCTATTAACACCGTACATTAAGTTTTGGAGTGCTTGTATTAACTTTCATTCCCATTTCTTTTAATAAATAGTTCACTAACGTAACCATTATCTGTAACTCGGCTGCCAACGATGCAAATATGACTTGATCATCGGCGTACGAAAGGCACTTGACGGATAACTCACCCATTCTTAACCCACACTCTTCACCTTTCAAAGTTTGCAAAGAACTGTCCATAAGTATGTTGAACAGCCACGGGGAAGCTACACAGCCCTGTCTGTTAACTTTTTTGGATGTCAAACCAGTCCAAGTAGACCCCATTGATCCCGACACAAGCACTAGTGTCTCTATACAGAGACCTTAATACCTGTTAGTGTGAGTAGAATAATGGTTATTTACGTAATCGATTCTGTTTTGCCCGTGTTAGCTCACATCATTGATTTTAGTTTAAATACGGTGCTTTACCAATACTCTGGCGTAAAGCCTTTGTCAATTCCTCTTTAAAATCCATCGCGTACAGCCTTCTTTCCCATTTTATTCATTTTATATCATTTGTTATAATACGATGAAAGTTTCATGAACTATTGCGTTCTCGCCCGCGAAATTTTTTAACAAAATTGAATATGCTTTTCGCTCTTCGGCTTTCGCTTCTTGGCCTTATGGATCAAAGTGTAATTTCATCACCATTAACTTTAAAATTTTACTTCACATTGTTCATTAATTCCACGTCATTATTAGATTTTTTTATTATCTATGCTAAAGTCTTCTCTTTAATCCATTAATTTTATTTATTTATTATTTTATTAACGGACGAAAAGGTTTTATGTCTAGAAGCTGTTGATCTTTTAACCCTTCAGTCCCCTTAAAATTCAGTGAAGGCATTTGTCAGCTGGAAAACAATTGTGCAATTCTCTAAACCTTTCAGTTTGTCAATTTTTAGCTTCAAGATCCAACTTTAAACCCTCAGTCTCCTTAAAATTCCCATGCAGTCGCAGGAAAATCCCGAGCGGCCACATGCGACCCCACCAACTCACAGCTCCTTAAACCATTAAAACTTATATTAAAAAACTACTTTTCTATAAATAAGTTTGGCATTATAAAATTTATACAAAATTCTCTATATAAATATCAGGTTTTACTTTATTACAAAAACACTATTGTATTTTATAACAAAAACAAAACATACGAAGCAAATGTCGGCAGCGTGAAAATCACAATTATTTCAATATATATATTACTCGAAATTATTTACGTAAAAAGATAAATTATATTCACACAAAAACTTTCAATAAAATTGTAATGAATTACAATTTAATAATAAAACACTATACCAAAACACTAAGAAAATACTAGAAAAATCCAAAAATCAACACAATAACATTCACTCGAAAATGGCGTTCGAAATGAATATATTTATATAACATAGCATAACTATTTTTATTGCTCTGGAGATTAATTCTATAATGCCAAACTTCTTCACAAAAAAGTAGTCTCTAAATATAAGTTTTAATGGTTTAAAGTGCTGTGCGGTGTGCGTGGTCGAATTCGACCGCTTGAATTTTGACGGAATAGCGCCGCGGTCGGATTCAATCGCTTAGATCTTGAAGGGAAAGAAAAAATAAATAAATTCAAATTTGTATAAATACGAGCAAATATTAAAAGACTGTTAGGAAGACTGAGAGCAGCTTCGATACCCGTCGTTGGTGTACAGTACTTTCGAAAAATGATATGTTCTTTTCAGCTTCCATATATTTAATATATGTAAATTGACTAACTATTTATGTATTACTTACTTGATTTCTTTGCTAAAGCTAAGGTTCAAATATAAAAGCTTAGAAACAACTTATTAAATTAGAATCTACTATAGATTGAGTGAGAGTTAATAGTCTCATATAAGCAATGAACGAAATGATGAGGAAAAAAATCCGCGTGATTTGTCACCTCTTATAAACCTCGATACTAACAAAAAGTTGTATAGTAGTTTTAAAACAGTAATTTTTTTTCTGTTTCCTTCTTTAAAACCTATTTTAACTTTTTTATAATAATTAAAATATATTAAATACACTAGCATAAATTGGGATTGCTATATTTGTTCTTAATAGTTTTGGATAACACTATCAGTCAGTAATATTATGGTCAATTTTACGTTGTTCAAATATAGAATCATCACATTTTATATTAAATTATTAACAGGTTATTCTGAGAATAATCTGACATTTAAAAGCTGCTACGACTGTTAAATATTTATTATACAACTTAATAAATATACAAAATGTTGAAATGACGACACGTTTGAAGTTGATAAATTATTTACAATCTATTTCCATTAATAAATGAGTGACATTACTCACCGCATACTCAACTGTTCTTGAAATATCGACCCTGTTACCCTTACCGACGACGGTGAAATCATTAGCCACGGGTCAGCAAAGAAAAATAGACATGCTTTTCCATAACAAATGGCGTGTATAACTTTTTTATTGTGTAACTATATCGCTATAATAATTTTGGTAACGTACATATTTAGCAATCAGTGACCTTAAATTTTTATCTCAATTTAATAGTTTCTGCAATTTAATAGCTAACTCAAGTCACCTTTTCATTGCGTAGCGGATTTTGGTTTATATAACTATTATTTTATCACTTTGTCAATCATTTTATACACTGCAGAATATGACGCTTCTAACGGTGCACTACATGCTTGTTTGCTTCTCTCAACAAAATCTTCAACGGTGAGTTAAATTGCATGCATAAGTTGATAAATTAATGTAGGTACCTGTTAAATTGATCCCGCTCCGCTTCCATACGTAGGACTTATAACGCTTACGACAACTTCTGATTTGTAATACTAAACTATTGAAATAGGATTAGGTGTTAACAGAGGAATATATCGCAATATGTAACTCACCGGAGTCTTATTCTTTAACTACCAGCAAGTAGTAGCGAGTAACAGCAAGCAAAAGTCACAAGTAAATAAATATTTACGCATTTTATTTTTGAACTGCATTAAAAATTATCACACTTTAAAAAAGTCGAAACGGGTTTAAAACAAAATCATCTAAATAATTTCTACATAATAGCTTATAAATAATATGCTAAAACAAAATGCGCCGACGGATTAAAGACTTCAGAAGCTATTAACCTCTCAAACGCCAAGCGTCCAAATTTGACCGCTTCGATATTCCGTCAAAATTCAAGCGGCCAAATTTGACCGCACCCATCTACAGCACTTTAACCCATAAATAGTTACGTTTAAAGACTACTTTTCTATCCAGAATTTGGCAATATAGAATCAATATGAAATTTTCTATCCTCTAGTGGAATAAAAAAGCCAGTTAGTGTATGGATATTAATTTATATTCTACGTTCATTACATACGCCATTTTCATTTGGATGTTGTTGTGTTGATTTTTGGATTTTTCTAGTGTTTTATTATAAAATTGTTATAAAAGTTAATTGTTGTATAAAATCATAATGTTTAACGATTTAATGATAGAAATGATTTTAGTCATCAATTTTTTTTATTCATATGGCAATTATTTATTGATATTTGAAAGGTAAAAAAATCTGTTATTAGATAATTCAGTTATTTGCTGTTGTTTTAGATTGTGGTTTGAAACTGCGTCTAAGCAACTTAATAAAATAACTGGCCGTTTTTACGTTGAGTTGAGCATCTGCTTCTTCATACTCTATCTCTTGATAGAAGTTTCGTCTAAGGACGCTATATTAACTGTGCTGTGTGCGTTCGTATTTTAATTAAAGGTCAAGTTTGCAATGTGTGAATTGCAAAGTTTGCTTGTCCCGAAGAAGAAGGCATGTTTTAACCGACGAAAGTGAAGATATCGTTAATACTATTCGACTGTGGATATATCCTAGAGATGTAAGTAGTTTACGAACAATATTCTGCATATGAGTAGGCTAGTGATACCGGTCCGGTTGAGATACAGGTCTTCATCTCAATCTACCTACTTAATAGTAGAACCACGCTGCAACTATAATATAGTTGTAGCACGAATGAGTCTGCTCGACTGGGGAAGAAGCACGCTCTCACAGAATACCAGTGTAAAGCAGCAGCTTAATACTGCTATGTTTCGTATTGTGAGTGTAGAGATCCGGAGATCATTTTTTACTGGAAATGAGGCATTCGATCCTAGTCCTCAGAGGTGACAACGCATCTGAATTTTGATTCTTAATCGGGGATAAATGGAGCTATCTATGGGTCACAGCATTCACTTACCATCGGGTGGACTGTATGTTCGATTGTCACTATTACTCCATAAAAAAATAGTTAGTTAAAAATTACAGAGTAGCGAAAAGCAATATAGAATATTTACTTTATCACAAAAACAATGTTTATTTGCCTATATGTAACGATCTACATAGGAACACTAGGAGAAGTTTTGGTGGGAACTTGGCCGTCGACGGATTGTCGCTTCTGGGTATGTTCCGAAATACAACCCAGTACACTGGACATCCAAATGACGTCATAAATCGACGCCATTCTGGTGATTCGTTATAACGATTCGATTCGATATATCGAATATCCACCATATTCGATATATCGAATCGAATCGTCAATTTATGACGTTATTTGCATTCGCCAGTGTACTGGAAACATTTCGGAACATTGTCGTAAAGCGACAGTTAAAAAACAAAAGAACCTAACCTAACAACAACGAAACAACAAAAAAAAATAATTTATTTAAAATTTTAAAAGATATTTACAGTTTTTTATATAAAAAAATATGAAGATGATGATGGGTGACGTGAATTACAATTTTTAAAAAAAATAACAAAGATAAATGAGTACTGAAACGGAGCTCGAAGACCAAGGTGGCACACCGCGCTTAGCAGTGGTGCTCACCGCTCACGGAGTATGCACAGGCTATGCATGTGGTAGGTGCGCAGCGCCTGATCTAGGCACACGCAGCGTCTGGAGTAGGCACTCGCAGCGCTTAAAGTAGGCACACACAGCGCCCGGACTAGCCACACACAGCGCCCGGAGTAGGCATACGCAGCGTCTGGAGTAGGTACACGCAGCGTCTGGAGCAGGTACACGCAGCGCTTGAAGTAGGCAAACACAGCGCCCGGAGTAGGCACACACAGCGCCCGGAGTAGGCACACGCAGCGCCCGGAGTAGGCACACGCAGTGCTTGAAGCAAGCACGCACAGCTTCTAAAGATAGCGCGGGCACTAGTAGGTGGAGGCGTAGGCGTGGCTAGACGACGACTTCAGATGAAGGCAGAGGCTTGCAGGATCCCGGGGCAATGCGGATAAGGCCTTTAGGAGATGCTTCTAGTATGAAAGCTGAAGCGAGACTCCCCTTTATTGGCCGATTGTTCGGCTTTTATACTTTTTTAGAGAGCTCCGCGCTCGACGA
>CAJQZP010000288.1:11527500-11847490 GCA_907164705.1 Parnassius apollo | reverse complement strand
AATAGAATAAACCAAAGAAACCTCAAAGAAAGTGTTTACAATACAAAAAGAGGAATGCCCACTCTTCATAGACATTTCGGCCATGGGTGCCCACATATAAAAGCATATAGATATGATAATATACAATTAAAGGAATGCAATGGTTAAGAAATTGGTTTAAAAAAAGTCGGGAATTTTAAGATATAAAAGTTTTTATTTTAACAAATACAGTTTTTTAACAACTAATTTTACCGATGTTATCTCATTTAATTTCTTTGATTTTTAATTCCCGACTTTCGGGTGCTTTCCAGCACACATGGTCATGGGGGGATTGAGGTGACTGGTGTACCGAAATCAGTGTTAATTTGGAGTAACTTCAGCTTTTTAATAACTATTTATGGTCCGATCTACGCAGAATGAACTTACTGTCCTGAAGTCTTGCGTGGTATGCTTGGGTTTAGTTTTAATTTTATTAACTACAGTGTCCCAAGCAGGTGGGAATACCCAACTTCATTCTCTATTGAAATTAGAATGTTTAAATTTGGGTGCAATACATTACCGACTTCAGATTGCAACGAGGATGAACTAGATGATTCAGATGGTTCCCGTTCTGCAGTTGAATGTGATGCTGCTCTATCAAACCTTCGCCAACAATTATGACACACACGAGATGACGATGACAACTGAAATAATATTAAATAAAAAAGTGAAAAAAGTGAACTAAATAAAAATAAAATGGATTTGTTTCCTTTAAACTCAAATACATATAAAATATTTATCAAGTTAATTGTTACTGCACAAAAGCAGACTTAATGGCCTATATTATTTAATAATTAAGCACTTAAAAACTACCAGTAGTCCAAAAATAATGAAAAATCAATTGTCTCATTACTTGGTAGTTGGTAAAAACGGTAGCAGTCTATCTGGTGGTGACAAGCTAATCTTATCGCCATGTTATAAATAAGCTTGTATGTTTGTCAGATATAGTTTGTGTGGATGTAATCAGAGTAAAAACATGTATCACTATCAGATATGAGCACACACACATAATAAATTAAAAAATGTTGAACACGTACCTCACGTGGTGCAATTTGATGGGCAATTTCTTTCCTTATGAGTTCCTCACGTGGAGAATCAGACCCAAACAATGTGTGTGATCTTATTCTCAAAAGTGACTTGCCACAGCTCATACATACATGTCCATGACTACTAATTGGTGAATTTTCCTGTTCGCTAGTTGGATGTCGTATTTGATTCCAGGCTGCAGTCTTAACATGCGTGGCATACTACACTATCACTCGAAACTTGTACCTAATAAAGAAGCCATAATTATTATATCAATTGATATAATTATAAGACAACTCAGTTAATAAGCATTGCTGCAATTTTAGAATGACGAAAAGGAAGACATGACACATGATTGTAACTATTTACCTGCTGTGGTCGAACCTATTCTTATATAAGATTTCGCAGTTCTGGAATTTCCAACAAATGCCTTCGTGTTTTCGCTATATGATAGGAAAAAATGTCAGAGTCCATTTATAAGGCTAGTTCGTTACTTCGATAACAAATTCACAAAAATAAAAACAAACAAAATAACACGCAAATGAATTCTACATGTGACTATTTATATAGGTATAGATATAGTTGTGAAATGTGAACTGAATTGTGATTTCATTCCATGACAGGGCCTAGCTGTCAGACTCGATGTTGCCACTTAACTGACATAAAATCGATGAAAAGATATCGATTTTTATTCGATTAATAATATCGTTAAAAAAACAATCTTTGAGGTGCTTTAAGTTCTGCACACTTTTTAAAATATATTTTCCTTTATTTATTTAAATGCTATTTGAAATGTATTTTTAAGAACAGTTAAATTGTGCAGTAGCGTTTTGTTAAGCTTTAACCTTTTGAGCGCCACGCCAAAAACGCATTACCGTGTCCTGTACGCCAAAGCGCCAAAGCAAAATAGTGTTGCCAAGAGTTGATATATCGATAACGTAAAATAACTTGTTTTTGTTGATTTTTTATGCTATAAATGACTCTTTATAAACTGTATGTTTTATTTAATCTTGTGCTGTCATCCACTCTTTTTATATATGTACTTTGTACATATAAACATAAATAAAAAACAAACAATAACAATAAAGTAGTAGTAAACCACAGCACTACTCTCCATCCTAATGATGACACTGTCACGACTGGACGACAACGGCGTAGCTAACCTTCCTTTTTGAAACATTCTTAGAATGTTGTGTATCGATTTCAAAATCGATCTAACCGAAATATACAGACATCGATTCATAATATTTTATGTGTCGGGGAAGGCGTAGACCAAGTGAAGCACAGAAGAAAAGTCTTACACTCTTATGACAATGGGGATTTGATATGATGCTGATGCTGCTAGATGATTTTGAGACTAAGAAAGAAAATGGCACAACACAAAATGAAAAATTGTTCTTCACACCTTAAGTAAAAAAAACATTAATTGTAATTTTGTATTATTATTAAAAAAGGTACATAATTATTCATTAATCAACAATTGTATATAATTATTCGCACTAGGTAAATCAGCCTTATAATATTAAAATCTTGGTCATGGAATAAATAAACATAATTGTTCACCAATCAATCAAAAATTCAATTCATCAATCAAAAATCAAAATTCATCATCACCGACGCTTTCCGAAATCCGAATGAGTTCTGAAGAATCGTTCATGTTGCATTGCTCTACTTTTCTCGGTAATCACTTATGACATCATCAGGGTGTCGTTTATCCTTGATCACGGTGCCCAGTGAACTGATTTTCGATAACGCGCTAAAGTTGAGAGTTGAGATATTAGATTTATTATGCGAAGATGATCTGATAACATTTTTTTATTCATGTAGCTCATTATAGTTGTATGTTTCTAACCTTTAATTTTATTCAAATATCAATAATAATAATAGAAAAAAAACACCATTGAGCTGAATTTTGGATAGTTTTCAAAAAAATCTATGCTTCCCGCGTTTGACATTAGCGGTCAACCATAGACGACTTTGGCGTGCTGGACTTAGATAAAAATCAATTTTTATTAGTTCAATGTTTCTTAGTACTTGTGGCTCTAGAAGACTTGTTTTTTATACTCACATGTTGCTGGGTTATTCCTATTTTGAAGAGTGTAGAATTAAAATACCTGTAATAATTTTCCAATATCTATATTTCATTTTTTGAGAGCCGGGTTTTTTGTCAACTATAGACGTCGTTGGCGCTCAGGGCCCGCAGGTGTTGGTCAAGTATAGGCGACTTTGGCGCTCAAAAAGGTTAAAGGATTCATGGTAAATCAGCTGGAAACTAACTTGTTTCGTTATCATAACATGATTCTATTTTAAATGTATTGTTATAAACAGATAAGAATAACTTAACAGATCTTCTTTGAAAACAGATAAGAATAACAGTTCTTATCTGTTTTCAAAGAAGATCTGTTAAGATTAACAGTAAAATTGTGCCGTAGCATTTTGTTACTCTCTAAAGAATTCATTGGAAATCAACTAGTAATTCGCTTGTTTAATTATCATAACATAATAATTATTTAAAAATTATATTAGTACTGTAATGATGACACCGTAAATAATCGATCGAAAAAGAGAATCGATTTTTTAAATGTGTTTTGTGATTGGCAACACTTTCTTTTTTATTCACAAACTAATGACATAATGATCTACCTAATTTTTATTATTATCTTTTCGGTACTTTTAATTTGTTCAAAAATATTCCCATTGTTTGAGGATAAATGAATACCGCAATTAATAACCATAAATAAAGATATTATAATTTTTTAACAAATGCACATTGTTGGGCGTTCCATGGCCGAAAATGGGCGTCCCCATTTGTTAAGTTGCCAGAGAAAGAAGCATCTATCCTCAACAGGGTCGAAAGAAGCAGCACTCTACAGTTTTAACATCAACGCCAATCAAAAAATACCTGGTAGATAAAGAAAATTATAACATTATAAAATTACAACAATAAAAACGGTTCACCTGGACTGCACTGGGTGGGACTAAGTCAAAGGTTATGATGTGCGATATATGTTAAATTTTGTTTGATTCTATTTACCCACAGGGTGACTACCATTGCCCTCACCTCAGTGCAATGGGGGTCAAATCTGTAATTTTTTTCTACTGTCATTATTTCCAAAGCTGATTAAAAGTGATCTCAATTGATAGCTAAATAAGGAAATTTTGTTATTTTATAGTTTGAATAAAGATTTTATTGTGAAATATGCTTTTATTTGAATTCTCGCTTAAGTGACTCCCATTACCCTCTTTTACTACTACTATTTTGTAGTGTATAATACGGCTATGTCATATTTTGCTTATCATTCTCTACAAGTTAATTTTTACTGTGTTTATGTTCATATTTTATTAAGCAATCCTTTTTTAATCTATCTATACCATCGTTTAACAGTTATTGATATATTATAAACTGTAAATTTAGTGGCAAATGTAACTTGTAGTGATAAGGTTTTGTCAAATTATTCGTTCTCCTTTTTTGTATAATTTTATTTTATTTATGTTCATTTTTACTATTCCTGTTCGTACTTTATTTGAAAATTTTTTTGGCATACTTTTATTTGTTAGTTCTTTTTAATAGTTTTATTTATATATAATAACAATTTTATTATTATATTAGTAACGTTAAAAAAAGATGGACTTTACTTTACCGTAGCCAGGAATACTGGGGCTTCTTCTTTCGTTTCACTGCGTGATAAACTTAGAAATCAGGATATCCGCAGTAGGAAAAGAGTAAAAAATAATGAATTCCTATAAAATTAGTACGCTGAATTGGCAATTGGACGACCATATAGCTCAAAACCAAACAGCCGATGACTGAACCCGGAAGAAAGATTCTCGTGTGGCAACCTCGCACCGGTAAGCGAAGTGTAGGGCACCCTAGGTCCCTAGATACCATAATTTTGTTTACACGCACGGCATATATGCACCATATATAAATGCACCATGTACGATAATGTGTGTGTGTGTGTGTGTGTGTGTGTGTGTGTGTGTGTGGGTTTTATGTGTGGGTGGGTATGAGAGCGTGTGAGCGCGCGTGCGTGAATGCATGCGTGCGTGCGTGAAATGTGTAAGTGGGTGCGTGCGTTCGTGCGTATGTACGAAAGTGAATGTGCGTGCGTGTTTGTGTGTGTGTATATATATATATATGTGTGTGTGTGTGTGTGTGTGAGTGTGTGTATGTGTGCGTGCACATGCACATGCACACGCATGTGTGTTTGTGTGTGTGTGTGTGTAAATGTGCATGTGTGCGTGCGTGCGTCTATGTGCGCAGCGCGCGTGTATGTGTGTGTGTGTGTGTGTGTGCATGAGTGTTAATTTCGAATTTCCTTTAAACCCGTGTTTAGTAGCATTAATATGTAAATAATTGAACAGCGTAGGTCCGTATGCTACGCCGACTGAATAACAGCGCTGTTGACATGTTAAATGTTATGCTGCACGCTGAATCGGCGGCATGAATTATTTGGATGAAAATGTTTAAAATAATAAAGATTGCAACATGATAACCCCTGGGAATGGGATAATCGCTAGCATGTTTATAAATGTATAGCTGTTTATAAATGTTTTCATAACAATTGTATAAATTTCAATTGTAAGTTATGCTTTAAAAAAATCCTGCTGGGTTTCTTGCTGGTTCTTTCGAGGATGGGGTTTTTTTTCGAATCAGTAGTAAATGTAAGAAATGACTCAATAATATGAATTAATAATATTGAATAAAAATTATTATTTTCTATTCAAATAATATAAAAACTTATTGTCTGTGTATTGTTTTGTAGTGACTAATAATGTTTCTTCCTTTCTTATTGTTAACTTCGCGATGAAAAAATGTGTTAAGAGGTGACGGGCCGGGTACTGCTTAATATTTGTCTGCAATGCGTACCTTTACCAAATAAAATCCTGTAAACTAGACTTAGTTCCACCACTTTCCTTAAACATATATTTTTCACCAGAATATTTATTTTTCTGTTTGCAGGCATTTATTCGACAATGATCAATGATGCATAACAAGCCGTTATGTCTAAAAGGAATATATTATCAGTGTCCGACACTGAGTAATGAACCGTAAAATGTATTAATCACTGCCGTTTTTGCGGCAAAACAAACAAAAGGAATAAAAAATAAATGTCTTACAGTCTCGTAGCATATTAATGTCCATTTTTTAGTGTTTCGTAGCGACGTTAGCAAAACGAAATACTTACGGAATCAACTCAGTGTCGCTTGCCTTTTCTGTTAGGGAGGTTTTCTCTGAGAGTGTTTCACGTAGATGATTGAAAGACTTAGGTAAAAAAATGCCTGTACAGCTTATCGTTCACCGTAAATTTCAAAAAACGCAAGAAACGCATGTTCGACCCCAGTTTGCACCAATATAATTGTTAATTGCATTAAGTGCTAATTTCTCACGTACTTGGCGTTAAAGAAAAACACCACGGGGAAGCCTACATGCCTAAGTGATTAATAGATTAATAAGTGAAAAATATTTCTAAAAAGTTCTAAATTAAACATGAAAAGTTCGCCACTACGCTCTGGAGCAGTGCAGTGAACTAATTGCGTCATAACCCTCTCATACTCAAACAATAATATACTAAAATATAAACAATAAAAAATACAAAACACACACACATATACAAACACACACACACACACACACACACACACACACACACACACAAAAACACAAAAACACACACACACACACACACACATATATATATATATATATATAAATATATATATATATATATATATATATATATACTTTTACATAATATGAACACAAATAATATTTCCAAACCGAATTTCGATCTCAGCGGACAGTCACAATGGATTCTAGTCATTTAAGTTTTTAATTTTTATAAGGTTCTTAAATGTTCAATTATGACAGTAATTATTGGAACATTTCAAGTTAACGTTATCCATATTTTACAATAACAAATATTAAGAATATCGTCATATTTAATTTCATTTAATAAATTCTATAGCGCAGGCGGGATTGTCTTAAATTTGTACAGAAGTTGTAAAAATTATTAATTAATTTAAAATATAAAAAAAATATTTAAAGTATAAGACTGTTGTGTGTGTGTAATATTTGGAGCAAGAATTTTTTGGCTCATCTGGATAAAGACCACGCTCTCACGTAAAGTAGCAGCTTAATGGTGTGCTTCGTATGGTGAGTGAAGATAACCGGAGATTCTTATTGCTGGAAGTGGAGAATTGATTTGATCTCAGTCCTTAAGGATGATAATGCGTCTGCATCTTGATTCTTAATCGAAATCAGATGTAGATATCAATCGGTTACAGCGTCCAGTTACGAGTATCATCGGTTGGAATCTGTGCTTGTTTGTCACCCTTATTCTTAAAAAGAAATGTAAAATTTTAGGGCGCACTAATGGATAATTAAAATATTCCATTACATAAAATGTAATAATGTCCTCCAGACCTAATTTCGGCCACGGCGGCCTGCCTCAACGGAGGCTAGCCATCTGCGCAGGACAGGATTATAGTGCCCAAGTGTATGCGCAAGCACAGATGCACTCTCTATTCCCTCACTCTCGTAATCCGATGGGACAGAAAACCGACACGACCGGAAGAGAGAAAAGGTGCAGGACCAACGGCTTTACGTGCTTTCCTAGGCACGGGTGTGAGACACCGCCAACTTCCTGACTCCGGGCAGCTACTGAGAATTACTTGACAGAAAAACTCAATAATTGATTTTTGGCCCGACCCATGAGTCAAACCCAGGACCTCAGTCACACTACTACAACCACTTGACCAACGAGGCGGTAAAATATAGGATAAAGCTATCACACACTTGCACACATGAAAATTTGTAATCAGTTTACTGTATTTAAAACCGAATAATGTTATTTAATTAAAAGTGCCTTTTAGTAGCGGCTGAAGAGAATTCATTACCCCATTTCATCCCGTTAGTGTCGTAAGAGACAACTGAGGGAAACAGGCAATGAGTAGCAGCATATTCCTGATAACAGCACAAATTATAGAATTACTTCGTTTAAAAAGTTTCCACGCTTATATGCACCTTGCGAGGCAATCTATGTGGGAAACTTATGTTCAGCAATTAATTTTGATAGACTATGATGATGAAAAGAGTTTATGTGCAAGTTTTAACATAAAATAAAAATGAAGTTTCCTTGTTCTTCTAACATCACATATATAGGATCCATGTTTATTAACTTGAAATTGGATTGGTTTAGGTTCAAATTTGTTTACATGTTACAGTCACGCTATAGCGTGTTATGGTTGCAGCATGACTGGATTAGTTCGATCAGGAAAAGGCTTTTGGTATGAATCGGTCATCAAATACAATATACGAAATTTTACATACACAAAGTTTAAAAACTTTATATAAAAGTATGTATAAAAAGGGTTATTATAATATTAAGGAATATATGGATGATAATAACCCCTAGGAAGGGTGATAGCTACCAAGCTATTTCTAATTTGTTTTGTGTTGTTAATTTTAACATACATGATTGTAAGCTTTATTTGAAGAAAAAAATAGTCCCGCTGGGTTTCTTGCGGGTTCTTCTCAGGACTGAGGATTTTTTGTGAACCAGTGATAAACGAAAAGTGACTTTCAATAAGTATTGTTTATAATCTATATTGAATAAAAACGTTTCTGCATCTGTTTCATCAGTTATTTTAATTATTAAGTTCTACAGGTGAAATAGAGCTATTTAATTTTTAACTTTAAAATATAAGGTTCTAGTATTAAACAATCATTATATTCACCTTCTTATATTTACTTAGGAGTCTGTGGGGATAGTTATCAGCCTTATTCCTGTTTATGTAGCCAAAAAGAAATGTATCTGAATGGTATAGATAGCCAGTTTGGTTACAGATTGTGAGGCATGCTATCGTATTACCTGCAGTAAACAAATACAATTAAGACTTAAATGTACATGAGTGCGTGTTTTTATAATAAGTGCACGTCGTTTTTGCCTGGTTTATATCCCTTAATATGTATGCAGTACTTCGACTTACTTTGTTGTTTTAGGATTCGATTACATACCTAAAAGAACCGAAAGCCGACAGAATTAAAATCACTTCTAGTAACCTAATAACGATAGTCGCAAATCGTTTAATGTGTGAGCAACTGTAGAAATCCATGAGAGTATACAAAATTGATATGGCCTTTTCAATGATGGACCATATCATAGTGTTTCCTTTAAAGAATATGTAAAAATATTCCATAATAATGCCTCTAATAAACTTTAAACGACTTGGAGGCGAATTAATAGCTCAAGATAAAACTCAACAACTCAAAATTTATTTTACCGAAACGACGATCTTGACTACAAAGTCACTGAATTCCTCCTCTGCTGTAGCCGAGTCAAAACTCAAACAAAATGTAAATGTTTGCAAAAAAAAAGAAAATTATCATTACATAACATATGATCGGAAGAAATTGTAAAATATTTTAAAACTATTGATATTAAGAAAATAGTGGACCTATGGGATTCCGATAAAGTTATTACTTCCATAATAGATGCAGTCGCACCCCAACTTGATATCTTTTTAATATTAGTATAGAATCTGGTGTGTTTCCTGATTTATTAAAACATAGTAAAGTTATACTTTTATTGAAATCTTGTGGTTCATTGAGCCAAACACAATCACGAAAATTATTTTATATCAAATATTAACTTCTTTAATTTAAATAAATCACTCCATAAAAAATGAGTTTGGTTTTACAAGGGATAGATCGACAACTTACGCCAGTTTTAAGCTGATTAAACAAACTTTCTGTGCGTGGGAGAGTTCAGAGGATGCTTTGGATATATTTTGTGATCCTTTCAAAGCTTCCGAGTGCGTTTACCACGAGACATTAATCAGGAACCTACATCATTATGGTGTAAAAAACGTAATGCTTAAATTTATAACATCATACCTAAATAGTAGAATGCAAACAGATGTTATTAATGGCAGCAGTTCTTTCATATCAGTAGTATCGTAAAGAAGGAAAGTTTTCGTTAATACAACGAAATGTATTTTGTTTACAATACCAAATGTTAAGCATGTGAATACTAGTGGGCTTTTAAATGGGGAAGAGCTGAATCTTATTGAATACACTGTGTTCTCGAAATCACAGTGGACGTGAAGTATCATTGTGGAACTCAAATACATAAAATAGTAAACTTAGTCCTGCAGCATACGCTGTAAAAAAGATTAGAAACCTTTGCATGTGCTAAAACAGCAAAATTTGTTTATTTAGTTATTTTCATACTATAATGTCATATGAAATCTTGCTAAAGTGTAAAGCGGTAGACATTGAAACAATCCTTGTTTTGCAGAAGTTAGCCACACGAGCAATTTATAACCTATGTCCGAAGGAATCCCATAAAAGAAAAATTTAAAGAATTAAATTTGTCATTTCAATATATTTTCGAAAATTTAATGTATGCACACAAAAAAATAGTTTATTAAAATAGTGATGCACATTCTGTTAATACTAGGAATACGCACAAGTCAGTTATACCCATTACTCGACTTTTATTTTATTTATTTATTTATTTATATATTTGTTTAAGAATTTTATAATTACAAAGATGAATAGTTTTAGTGTAAACATAAACTCATTAGAGTTTTTCATACACCATTGCTGTCGACACATTATTCTAATTAACACTTTATATTACATTACCAAAGTTACATTAATATTATTACCAACTTAAATTAGGTTCATTAAATGTTATGTTTCTAATTGACAAACTATTTATGGGTACAAAAATATAAAATAGTCTTAGGCGATGAGCGTAAAATCACATGGTGAACTTATTACATTCTGTGAATAATCGTGACACAGGATGATTATAACATATATTTTTATAAATTTATAATAAGATAATATGTTGGTAAAGTAAACCAATAATATAGAACGAGAAGTTGTTTAAAGTGTTACGAGTATTTAGTAAGAGTTAATTGTATATAAGAAAAATTTAGTTTATATTTTATGTTTTTACGTGTAATGACGTCTTTGGATGAGCCAATTTAAATCCGGGGTGAACGAACAGAAAATGGTCGCGCTAATGGCCAGAACACGATAGGGTCTTGGGTTCGATTCCTGGGTCGAGCCAAAACCCCATTACGCGGGATTGATTTTCTTGGGGACTGTATGCGTGGTTCCCTATAACCCAAACAAGATGGCTGATATGGCACGTGGCAGTCTTGGACGATGCACACGCTATCATCCAATCTATTATTTAGCCAGTATACTGAGATGGGATTCTACATTTGTTAGGGGAAAAAATATAGTAAAGAAAATAATCAGCTAAAGGCAATCTGAGGAGCACTTACCTGGGTAGAGTTCCTTTTGCCGGCAGCCTCGCGGACTACGCTCCTGGTGTTGTGACGCGTTGGAAGAGATTGGTGGTGCACGACGATTTCTTGCACTATACAAGGCGGTTACTTCTAGATTGTTCTGTGGCTGACTGCCACAGATGTGCAATCACAACTAGCGATTCTTCGACTACGATGCAAGAAAAACGAGCGGTGGCAGAGCTGGCTCTTTTATTGGTCGGCCATATCTATCATTTACATCTCGCTGGGGCGCGTTTACTATTAGCCATGTCACATTCTAGACTCTCTCCCCCCCTTTAGTGCGTGTGGAATGGAATGCGTGGATAGGATGGAGAGAGACACTGGTTAGATACTTATCTAAAACAAAATGCGAGAATATCCGTTTTTTCCGCGCAATCAGACTTCAAATATTTAGTAATTCCTTCATGGGTCAATTTCAGTCAAATTTTAAAAGCCCCAGAAAATATGTAGGCCTTATCTATCAAAAAGTTTTAATTTTTTATTAAACAGAAATTGTTTATATAGAATTATTATACATAATACTTAAGATTATATTTTTATTTTGAGAATATGATTGATAATAACCCCTGGAAATGGGGTGATCGCTACCGCGCTGTTTCTTGCGTCTTCATACCAATTGTAATTGTATAAAGTAATATATTGTAAATTGATTTTACAAAAGAAAGTTCCGCTAGGTTAGTAGCGGTTCTTTCCAGGACAGATGTTTTTTTTTTCCGAACCAGTGGTAAAAGAAAATATGACTTTCAATAAGTATTCTTGTAATCTACATTGAATAAAAACGATTCTAATCTATTGTGTTCTATTCTATTCTATTATTAATTTGTTGTGCAGAGTTTTACAAAAATAAATTGTACAAGTTTGAACAGCCAGATCGAGAATAATTACGGGTATGCTATACAAATAACTCTTTTGGACAGGAATCGAAATTGTGGCCCACAGCGTCTCAATCAAACGCATAACTACTGCGCTCCTGAGCCGACAAATGTACCTATTCCTTTACTAATAACACATACAATTTGAAGTACTTATTTAGTTTTTAATCGTTTTAGAAAAGGAGAAGCTTTCAATTAGTCTGTAAATAATGTATTTGTTATGTATGTTCCGGCATAACTTCCTTGTTTCGACTTCGATTCGACATCAAATTATTATTATTTGTTAAATAGTTTATAGTACTTAAGATGTGGTCGAACATCAAATTTTGTCCCTAAGTTTGGAAAAATAGAGAATGAAGATTTTAATGTAACTATTGAGAAGACATATTAAATTTTCAACAATGATCATACTTATAAGAATATTGAAAAATTAAATCCACGGAGAATTAATGAAGTCGGTTCTTACTTTTTTTTTTTCGCTTGTGCAACACTAAGTTAAAGTATATCCTAAAGTTTGTAACAGAAATGTTCGGTAAATCTCAAACACATTAACATATTTATTGAGTTTGTATTTGTTAAACACACATGCTTAGAATTCTTGGTTGCTTGTAATTTTGTTGTTTTCTAACGTTGGGTTTACCCAAAACTTTGTTATGAGGGTCAAAATGGCGGTTACGGACTTAAGTTGTGACTTTTTTAAGTAATCAACTTTCAAGATGAATTTAGATTAATGGGTGTCTTAGTGAAGCAAAATTAGCTTAAAAATGTAAATGTATTGATAAACCACAACTTGCATTTCTTAAATAAACTAGCTTAGCTTTATATAAGAACTAGCTGGCCCGTTAGATGTTGTTCTAGCTTTCTCAGTAGATAGCACGTTGAGTTTCAGTCACCTGGTATGTTACAGTGTAAATATTAAGTTTCTTTAATAACTTGGCAACGGAGCCATATAACAAATAATTTTTACGTAGACTCATTTATTTTGGTACATAAATAAAGTATTAGTTAATAACTTGACTACAGCGCTAAATCGGATTCTACGAGTAGCAAAGCTCTGAACCGTCATCTCGACAAAATAAATATTACATTATATGAAGACCTCAATCGTTAAAATGTAGTAGCAATTACACGCTACCTGACAAATGCACCAACAATTACATAATATTATATAAAGATAGAAAATGTGAATATGAAAGTAAAATGAAATGGAAACACATTTTTTGACAAATTCATTTTTATAATTATTGAAAAATTAAAATTTTGTTTCTCAAAAATCAACATGTTTTTTTATCTACTACCGTATCAAAATGAGAATCAACTGTTCGGAGAAGACACAAACTTCCTTTTTGTTGGTTGTAAAAGATAACTTATTTAGAAGTCCGAATTTTAATATATGTAGCTCCACCTTTTGAAGTCCTAAGAGCCCGAAGCTACTGATACTAAAAATACAATATAGTATGTGCCTTAATTACTCACGAAAATTTTATTTTACATACCAAATTTAACCCATGCTTTACTTCACAAAGAATATGCATGATAGAGCCGCACATAAGCATATTATAACTTCAGCATATTATAACTTCAGCACGAATAGGTTGGCTCCACCTGTGAACGCTCATGCTCGAGACTAATATTTGGTAGTATCATTTGGGCAATTGCTCGCATTTAATTATTTAAAAAAAAAGTTACCCCCACACTAGAATTTATAATAATAATAATAATAACGAACTAGAGCAAATGAGGAGCATATTGGATGAGGCGATTTTGGAAACGCGCAGCACCCCTCTCGAAAATCGACCGCGACTTCCCCGCATACCCCTAAGCAAGTGAAATCAGGCTGTCGTTAGGGCTCTTATCCCAATGCTGGTGACCTATTTGGAAGCCAGCCGGGACCTTTGCGAGACGGACTCAATTCTTTTCGGCGCCGCAATGGCAGTTTGCCGTATTATTGGCGCCAATATTCCCATGGCTGGAAGCGCTACTACACAAAGTAGCGCCATCCCAGCCTGGTGAAAAAGAATCGAGGACCGTATCGCAAAGGCAAGGGCACTTATCGGCAGACTGACAAGCTTCAGGTCGGGTAATAATAGACCGAGGATTGTGCGCACCGTTAGGATGGCGTTTGCTGGGACAAATATCAGTTTGTCCCAGCCGGATATCACGCAGAAACTAACGGAGCGCATAGATGACCTGAAGCAAAAGATCGCTGCTTGGGGGAAGCGGATTCGACGATTTACCGAGAGGTCAAGGCAGTTCAACCAGAATAGTCTCTTCCGGAGTGATCAGAAGAGGCTCCATAAATCATTGGAGCGACCAAAGGTATGTGGAGCGGGCCAAAGACCGGATCAGGCTGACATTATCGCATTCTGGCGTGGCCTGTGGTCAGAGCCCGTAAACCACAGCGAGGGCCCTTGGATGGAAGTTGTAGCGAGCCAAGGTGCGAGTGTTACGCCTATGGACCCCATCACCATAACGCCGGAAGACGTGGCTGAGGCGGTCCGTAGGGCCCCGAACTGGAAAAGTCCGTGCTCGACGGGCTACATAATTACTGGCTGAAGGGGTTCATAGTGTGTCACGCTGTGCTCGCCCGACAGTTTCAAGAGGCTCTCGACCAGAAGTCGCTCCCGAGCCTCTTCACTACTGGGACCAGTCACTTGGTTCCTAAAGAGCCCCATCACGTGTCTACCCACCATATATAAGACACCGACATCTATTTTGAGCGCGAAAATCACTCGTCACCTGAAGCTAAACCAGGTGATGTCACGAGCTCAAAATGGATGTCGGAGCGGTGGAACCAAGGAATTACTCCTCATTGACGCGGTCATAGGCAAAGTGGTGAAACGAAACCGTCGGAACTTCTCTGCCGCCTGGATAGATTACAGAAAGGGTTCGACTTGGTGCCCCATACATGGCTAAAGAGGGTCGAGCTGTACAATATTGACTGTACAGTTAGAGACTTCCTCGTGCAGTGTATGGGCAGTGGAGTACGATCCTCTGTTATCTGGGCGAGCGGATTATGGCTGCGGAGAACCACATAAGGATAAGAAGGGGTATCTTCCAGGGCAATTGTCTGAGTCCAATCTGGTTCTGCCTCTCTCTGAACCCTCTCAGTATCTTACTGGAGGACTCCGGAGGGGGGGTTTCAGATACGGAAAGGAGGGACAAAAGTCACCCACCTTTTCTATATGGATGACCTCAAGTTATTCGCCTCTAGTCGCTCCCATCTTATGGAATTGCTAAACATCACTTGTGAATTTAGCAATTCCATTGGAATGGAGCTGGGGACGGATAAGTGTGCGGTCCTCCATGTTGAAGGGGGCGGGGTTGCTCACTCTGATAGACAAGTCTATGCACGTCAACATAAGGACCCTTTCCGAGGCTGAAACATACCGATACCTGGGTATGTCACAGAACATTGGTATCGATGAAGCTGGTATGAAACAGTCAGTTAGCGACGTGTTTTATGCACGCTTGAACAAAGTGCTTAACAGCCTTTTGTCCAGTGTGAATAAGACACAGTATAACGGCTGGGTCATGCCTGTCCTAATGTATACCTTTGGCATACTCAGGTGGATTCAGACCGAACTTAACGTCCTGGATAGAAAAGTCTGCACTACCATGACCTCCCATAGGATGCATCATCCGAGATCGTCAGTGAAGAGGCTGTACTTGCCGCGAAAGCATGGTGGTTTTCTGAGCGTGCTCACCGTGCATAATCGTGAAGTGTGCAGCCTCCGTCATTACTTCCTGGCAAGATCGGATGATCCATTTTATAATGACGTCATTTCTAGTGATAAAGGGCTTACCCCTATATACTTAGCCAACGAGCAATGGCAGGACCCAGCAGTGCTTAGCATTTCCGACCGGGAGACCGTATGGAAGGAGAAGGAGCTCCACTGGAGGTACTACAGGGCTCTACATGAGCCCTTCGTAGATGCAATCGTCTCCCTCTACTGGCTACGTTTCGGTGACCTCTTCGGGGAAACCGAGGGTTTTGTCTGTGCAATACAGGATCAGGTTATTAAGACCAACAATTATCGGAGATATATCCTAAAGGATGGCACTGTCGACATCTGTCGAGCTTGTCGCCATCTCGGTGAATCACTTAGGCATGTCATCTGCGGTTGATCGGCGCTTTCTAACTCTAAGTACTTGCACAGGCACAGCCTATTAGCCAGAATTCTTCACCAGGAGCTCGCTCTGAAATACGGTCTCGTGGACTGGAAACTGCCGTATTATAAGTACTTGCCGGAAGCCGTGCTAGAAAATGATCGCGCCAGGCTCTACTGGGACCGGGCCATCATCACATACAGGACTATTCTTGCGAATAAGCCTGATATTGTGCTGATGGAGCGGGCACAGTCAAGGATATTTTTGGTCGACATTACCATTCCGTATGACGAGAACCTCGTGAAAGCCGAAACAGATAAGCGAACAAAATATCTGGACCTGACTTACGAGGTGACCGATATGGGGGGTGGTCGGCTGGCCGAAATTATTCCTGTAGTCGTCTCTGCGAATGGGCTAATCCCAGTCAGCCTCTCGGGTCATCTGAGGCGACTGGGACTCCGTGACGGACCGCTCCGGGCTCAAATGCAGAAGGCAGTGCTCCTCGATACCACCCGCATCGTCCGTCGGTTTCTTTCCCTTTCCTCCTAACCCTCGGCCGTTTGGTCTCCCCTGCCGAGGGCTTCCATCTGGTTGGATCTTTTTTTATTTATGTATTTTTCGCATTTATTTTATTTTATTGATATTTATGTATATTTATCTTTTCATTTTAATTTATAATTATATATTTATAGAACCCAACCAGATGAGAAAACTATACAGATTTCCCAATAATAATAATAAAAATGTTGGCGTAAGAAATTGACGACCCCTTCGCCCGCCGACGTAACAGTAAAGTGGCAAAACTGCTACGTGAACGCAGTCAGTCAGCGCCTTGCGAGAGGTATGAGCGCCGTGCCTCGGCAAAATTTAGGGTACAAAGGCCCGTTTGTGCTTATGGCCGTACACGATACGGTGCCGGGCCTGGACGTCTCCTGTTAATGGACGCCCAAATCATGGATGATGGAAAAAAAAAGATAGTGCACAAAGGGCCGCTGCCCGGAGGACGCCAGGGCGCGTCGGGAGCTGGCGCTGGACGCGAAAGCATGCGGGCCGCCAGCAGAGCGCGGGGTGCTGCAAGACCACCCAGCAGCACCCCGCATCCATCATCCCCACCAGAAGGCTTGGTGTCGGCTGGGTCTTCTCTGACTCAGCAAGCAGCACCCGCCGCTGGTGGAGCACGTCGCATGCGTTGGTCACAATTAATGAACGCAAACGCACTGCGGGCGTACTTTAGCGCAAAAGGGGAAGAAACTGGATGTTTGGCATATTGGGCTCGGATGAATCGCTTTTTTGCAGAACTGGATCCATCTCTATCCGTCACTGAGCATAACCTGACAGACCGAGTTCGGTACATCCTGCACTCTAACATATTTGGTGACGCCGAACTCGAAAGTCTACGACGTGAGGCTGTACCCTCATCGAATGGAAATGCTACGGCTGGGAATGCGGCGCCACTAGATGCGCAGCAAACTGCATATGTGGATGCTGCCGTCAATATTCCATTTGTGGTTAATTCAGACGATGCTGGAATAGTCTCCCATGAACTAAAGAAAATGAGGAGCATTTTGGAAGAGTCGATGCTGGAAACGCGCAGCACGCCTCTCGAAAATCGACCGCGACTTTCCCGCATACCCCTTAGCAAGCAAAATCGGGCTGTCGTGCGGGCTCTTAACCCAATGCTGGTGACCTATTTTAAAGCTAGCTGGGAACTTTGCGAGACGGACTCAATTCATTTTGGCGCCGCACTAGCAGTATGCCGTATTATTGGCGCAAACTTCCCATGGCTGGACGTGCTACTCAACAAAGTAGTGCCATCCCAGACTAGAGAAAAAGAATCGAGGACCGTATCACAAAGGCAAGGGCCCTTATTGGCTGACTGACAAGCTTCAGGTCAGGTAATAATAGACCGAGAGTTGTGTGCACAGTTAGAATGGCGTTTGCTGGGACAAATATTAGTTTGTCCCAGCCGGATATCATGCAGAAACTAACGGAGCGCATAGGTGACCTGAAGCAAAAAATCGCTGCTTGGGAGAAGCGGCTTCGACGATTTAGCGAGAGGTCAAGGCGGTTCAACTAGAATCATCTCTTCCAGAGTGATCAGAAGAGGCTCTATAAATCATGGGAGCGACCAGAGGTATGTGGAGCGGGCCTAGGAACGGATCAGGCTGACACTGTCGCATTTTGGCGTGGCCTGTGGTCAGAGCCCGTAAACCACAGCGAGGGCACTTGGATGGAAGTTGTGGCGAGCCAGAGTGCAAGTGTTACGCTTGTGGACCCCGTCACCATAACGCCGGAAGACGTGGCTGAGGCGGTCCGTAGGGCCCCGAACTGAAAAAGTCCGGGGCTAGACGGGCTGCATCATTACTAACTGAAGGGGTTCGTAGTTTGTCACGCTGTGCTCGCCCGACAGTTTCAAGAGGCTCTCGACCAGAAGTCGCTTCCGAGCCTCTTCACTACTGGGATCACTCACTTGGTTCCTAAAGATCAGGATACCTCAGACCCGAGCAAATACAGCCCCATCACGTGTCTACCCACCATATATAAGACACTGACATCCATTTTGAGCGCGAGAATAACTCGTCACCTGGAGATAAATCAGGTGATGTCACGCAATCAACATGGATGTCGGGACGGTGGCCGTGGAACCAAGGAACCACTCTTTATTAACGCGGTCATTGGCAAAGTGATGAAACGCAACCGTCGGAACTTCTCCGCCGCCTGGATAGACTACAAAAAGGGATTCGACTCGGTGCCCCATACATGGTTAAAGAGAGTCCTCCAGCTGTACTAGATTGAGTGTACAGTTGGAGATTTTGTTGAGCAGTGTATGGGGTAGTGGAGTACGATCCTTTTTCATCTGGGTGAGCGGATGACGGCTGCAGAAAGCTACATAAAAATAAGAAGGAATATTTTCTGGGGCGATTATCAGAGTTCATATATAGAGTATCAGAGGCAGAATCAGATGATTCTGCCTCTCTTTGCAATCTCTCAGTTCTTTACTGGTGGGCTTCGGGAGGAGATTTCAGCTTCAGAAAAGAGGTACAAAAGTGACCTACCTTTTCTATATGGATGACCTCAAGTTATTCGGCTCAAGTTGCTCCCATATTATGGAATTGCTAAACATCACTTGTGAATTTGGCAATTCAATTGGAAAGGAACTGGGGACGGATAAGTGTGCTGTCCTCCATGTTGAAAGGGGAAAGAATGCCAACTCTGAGGGCATAGATTTATCTATGCCCGTCAACTTAAGGACCCGTTCCGAGGCTGAAACCTACCGATACCTGGGTATGTCAGAGAACATTGGTATCAATGAGGTTGGTATGAAACAGTCAGTTTGCGACGTGTTTTATGCACGCTTGACCAAAGTGCTTAACAGCCTTTTGTCCGGTGTGAATAAGTCACACGCATATAACGGCTGGGTCATGCCCTTCCTCATGTATACCTTTGGTATACTCAGGTGGACTCAGACTGAGATTAACGCCCTCGATAGAAAAGTCCGCACTACCATGACGTCCCATAGGATGCATCATCCGAAATCATCGATAATGAGGCTGTACTTGCCGCGAAAGCATGGTGGGCGTAGCTCTCTGAGCGCGCTGACCATGCATAATCGCGAAGTGCGCAGCCTCCGTGATTACTTCCTGGCGAGATCCATTCTATAATGACGTCATTTTAGTGATAAAGCGCTTAACCCTCTATCCTTAGCCAACGAGCAATGGCAGGGCCCAACAGTGCCTAGCATTTCCGACCGGGAGGCCGTTTGGAAGGAGAAGGAGCACCACGGGAGGTACTACAGGGCTCTACATGAGCCCTTCCTGGATACAGTCGCCTCCCTCAACTGGCTACGTTTCGGTGACCTCTTCGAGGAAACCGAGGGTTTTGTCTGTGCAATACTGGATCAGATTATTAAGACCAACAACTATCGGAGATACATCCTAAAGGATGGCACAGTCGACGTTTCTCGAGCTTGTCGCCATCCCGTTGAGTCACTTAGGCATGTCATCTCCGGTTGTTCGGCGCTTTCTAACTCTGAGTACTTGCGCAGGCACAGCCTAGTAGCAAGAATTCTACACCAGGAGCTCGCTCTGAAATACGGTCTCGTGGACCGGAAAGTGCCGTATTACAAGTACTTGCCGGAAGCCGTGCTCGAAAATGACCGCGCCAGGCTCTACTGGGACCGGGCCATCATCACAGACAGGACTATTCTTGCGAATAAGCCTGATATTGTGCTGATAGATTGGGCGCAGTCAAGGATATTTTTGGTCGACATTATCATTCCGTATGACGAAAACCTCGTGCAATCCGAAACAGATAATCAATCAAAATATCTGGACCTGGCTCACGAGGTGACCGACATGTGGGGTGGTCTGCCGACCGAAATTATTCCTGTAGTGTCTACAAACGGGTTAATCTCAGCCAGCCTCTTGGGCCATCTTAGGCATCTGGGACTCCGTGACGGACCGCTCTGGGCTCAAATGCAGAAGGCGATGCACCTCGATACCGCCTGCATCGTCCGCCGGTTTCTTTCCCTTTCCCTCTGACGCTTGGCCATTTGGTCTCCCCTGCCGAGGGCTTCCATCTGGTTGGGCTTTTATTTATTTTTGTATTATTTATTTATGTTAGTGTATTAAACATATATTTAAGTATATTTATTTTTTCCTTTTACTCGTATATATTTATCCAGCCCAACCAGATGTGATTACTCCATCAATAACCCATAATAAGAATGTCCTCCAGACCGAATTTCGGCCACGGCGGCCTGTCTCAACGGAGAATGCGCCGATGGCTAGGACAGGATTATAGTGCCCAATTGTATGCGCAAGCACGGGTGCACTCTATATTCCCTCACTCTCTTAATCCGATGTCATGGTAAACCGACATGAACTGGAGAGAGATCAGGCGCAGGACCAACGGCTTTCCGAGGACGGGGTGAGACACTGCCAACTTCCTGACTCCGGGCAGCTACTGAGAATTTCTTGACAGAAAAACTCAAAAATTGATTTTTGGCCCGACCCGGGATTCGAACCCAGGACCTCATGATCAGCAGTCGCACTACTACAGCCACTAGACCAAGGAGGCGGTGCACTAGGATTTACTGCTTTATCGTAGAGGCAGTTTACATTTATAAATTGTAACAGGACGAACACTTAAACGGTGAACAATTATTTGTAGGCCATTGGAACACTTATTCCGTGTGGAATACGAACCCGCGGCCTCAGCGCTGCAAATAAATGCTAAGCCACTTCACCAAAGTGTCGTCGATGTTTTTAATAACTGTTTGGTAAAGTATAAGTCAGGAGTCGGAGACCCCTTTTTAATAATAGATAACTTTTTATTGAATATTGAAACAGCTACAATTGTTGAATAAAGAATATTTCTGTCTATTTTGTACAAATATTGGATTGATCTGAAATGTCCCATGCATATCGTGAAGTGTATGAAGTATATGGCGTCTATTTCAGAAACTACTCAATTCTGCAGCAAAATGGAAGTTGGTTATTTATTTAGGAATTTAGTTTTTTTGTGTACTATGTAAAATATCCTGTGTTTAGAGAAACATATTGAAGAAATCGATTCAAATGGTCGTGGGTTCGAATCTACCAGCGTACTGATGTGATCCACTCCTAACACAACCATTAAGCTTACCAAGAGTAGTTGAAGGGAATATAAGTAATGTTAAATATTGTAAACTGCCACTGCTATAATATTCTGTTCAGAACCCTTACATAGCCAGACGCACTTGGTCGGTTTTTTTATTAGGTCCATCGTAACTTATTCATGTATACAACATACAGTTGAGATAAATACAACAATATAAGCTAGAAAATTACTTTTTAACAGCTGGTACAATGACAATCATTAAAAGAATTTTTATAGCTAACTTTCTAAAGGAACAATAAGCTCAGAAACTTCGCTCGTGTTCTAGTCATATTTGAAAATCGAAGTAATTAAGAATCAGCACGTATGTGTGGAAATTTGCTCTGAATTTAAACTTTGAGTATTCCCAGGTAAAGAATTCAGTAGTTTACAAATCAGTACTTAAGTTGAGTAAGCTTAAATTAAACTTCGAAAAAGTTACTAAAGAATAAAATTCAAATAAAATAAGTACTAACTAACTAACTAACTAGTTATAACGCACATTCTCTTAGTAAAGGTTTAAATATTCTCTCTTTAACTTTCCAAGCAACTATATTTTCGTTTAATTAAGATGCATAATTTGAGAAACTCTACCGAATAAATATGCTGGACTAATTCAAATAATTCAAAGAGTAGAACTTGGAAAATAATGAAACAGCGAATGACTACCCTTGGGCAGTAATGTTATTTATATATTCCTCTCCCCCCTGGACCGCAACAGTGTTAAGACGTGTGCCCGCGTGTGTGTTTATTTTAAAAAATAAATTAGTTTTTAAAAATAAATAAAAGTGATATAATTTTGTCCAAGTACTAGGCGCTCATAAAACAGTGCGTCAAAACAATCAACTAATACAGTGAAGCGGCACGAGCAAGACAACAACCACTGAGAGCTGAGACAACGAACGCATCCTAACGCTACTCTGCACGCATACTCGCACTGTCGCGTGTCGCAATTTATAAGCGTCAGCGGCTAGCGGGTAAATATTGGTGTATGGTCTAAAGTAATTAATATTTTATTTTACTACAACGTTATAATTTAGATTTATTAAAGTTTTTTTTAAGTTATCAAAATGTCAGTTGCACGCACACCTACGAAAAACAGTTCCAAATCTATTTCTCCCACACACTATGGATCCGATTCAGCTATCTATACCCTCGAGAGCCATGAACATAATATAGATGTTAATATTAAAAAAAGATCTAAACGCCGGTTAAATAATCCACCCAGCACCTCCGATTTAACATTAGCGGACCTAATGGTAAGATTGGATGAAATGAATAAATTGCAAGATGCTAAGTTCGCTTCTTTGGAGTCATCCATGAACGCTTTATCAAAGCAAAATGACGAAATCAAGGACACAGTTATACATTTGTCCGCTAAATATGATGATGTTTTAAATAACTTAAAAAAACTTCAACAAGAAAATGACTTTTTTAAAAACCGCATTAAAACTCTAGAAGGGAAGCTTGAACAATTAGAAAAAATGCACGAACAACCACAGTTGAAATAAGAAATGTTCCGATGTCTGAATCCGAGGACAAGGAAAATTTAATTGAATTTACAAAAAAGTTCGGCACAGTAATAAACGTTCCGATTCAGGATTCGGAAATTCGTGATGTGTTCCGGATGAAGCTGAAAAACAAACCAAACGGTCCTATCATCGTCGATTTCACATCAACTGTTAAAAGAGAAAAGGTTATTAAAGCTACAAGAACCTACAATAAAATGAACACCGGACGTTTAAGCACTACGAGTTTCAATATGGATGGTGCCGCAAAGCCTATTTATGTGTCGGAACACCTCACTGCATCAACCAGACACCTATTTTATCTTGCTAGAATGTTTGCCAAAAAACACAACTACGAAAACTGTTGGACATCGTTTGGCAAAGTATATCTGAAACGTAACCAAAATGAATCTCGCATACACGTGAGCTGCCAAGAAGATATTGTGAACCTTCAAAAAAATATCTGACTAGGCAATATATGCTTTTTAGTATTACTTAGCTTTTGTTTAGTTGCATGCATAGTATATTTCTGCCTTTATTTAAAAAATATTAAAAGTTCTTTTTACGTTAATAAGCCTCATATACACGAACACATTTCTAACACATACAAAACAAACAAACTTATTCATACACTTAATTTTACAATTCTCAAAATACATTACACATTATTTGTTAAAAATACGAAAAATATTTTTCTTATTTTAAACGTATTTTATGTCTTACCTAGCTCAAAAAATAGTATCTGCTTCGTTTTAACGATGCCTGTTGTGGTAAATTGCTGTAGTTTAGTATTTTTTGTATTTACTATAAAATTCAATTCCATAGCTCACTTGCCTCGTAAATATTATCCTTCTAATAGCTCTGTCCGTAAAATTCAGTGAATTAATTACAATTCAAAATGAAATCGACTCTTATAATGTAGCAGATTCCAATATATGTGATGCTGAAGATTGCGTGTCTTTTTTGCCTTATTCGAACAAAACTCTTAAATTTTTTCAACAAAACATCCGTAGTTTAAAATGTAATTTTTCTGGGTTACTACCGATTCTTGTTCGAACAAAAGTGGACTGGGACTGCATTGTGCTTACTGAATGCTGGCTATCATCTATTCATTGCATACCTCCTTTGGATGGATACAATAACTTTGCTTCTACTAACAATCACACTCAAAATGAGGGTGTGGTTGTGTATTATAAAAAAAGATTTAGTTATCTCAGTGGATGAACCTATAATATCTGACGCCAATTGTCTTGTAATTACTATAAATAAAGATACTGTAGCTATTGCTGTTTATCGACCTCCCGGATACAAGAATATTAATAATTTTCTTCAATCCCTTAATATTATATTACTTAAATATTCAAGTAAGCGAAATGTCATATTATTAGGTGATATTAATATTAACATAGCTAAACAAAGCAGAGATGCAAATCTTCCTATTTACTTAGATATGATGGCATTTCACGGAATGTTGCCTGCGTACTTCTTTCCCACACATAATAGAACATGCTTGGATCATGTTATATTAAAGACAAAATTGAAAGCTCGTTGTCTCATCCCACAAACAACTCTAAGTGATCATTATAGTGTTGCCTTATACATTGCTTCTTCTTCTAAACAAAAACCTGCAAAAGTATTAAAATACGTAAATTTCGAACTTTTGAACACAGAACTAAAAAATAAGGATTTCAATTCTTTGTACGAGATCAAAGATGTTAACGAAGCCGCTGTTTATTTCCACAATATACTTCAATCAGCTATTAAATCAAACTCAAGAGAAGTCAAAATTTCTAGACGTAAGAAAATCTTGAAGCCCTGGATAACTCTAGGTGTTTTAAAATGTTTGAAAAATCGAGATAACCTAAATAAGAAACTAAAAAAAGACCCAGATAATGAGACGCTTAAAACTACTTATAAGAGATACAGAAATTATTGCTCATCCCTATTAAAAAACTTAAAAGAAACTATGAAAAACTTCAACTTCAAAACGCAGGAAAAGACAACAAAAAACTTTGGAAAGCTCTTAAAGAGATTACTTATACTAATAAACCAAAAGAGATTCCGTTAGAACTAATAGATACAAACAATCCGCAAGCATCGGTAAATGGTATTAACCAATATTTCGCAAATGTTGGAAGAAACTTATGTCTTAACTCCAAACCCATGTCTTAAATTCATGCTGTCACTCTTTTACTCTTCTATTAACGGATGAGAATGAAGTAATTAACCTAATAACAGGTCTAAAGAGTAATTGCTCTGTTGGCCTGGATTTAATTTCTAGTGAGACCCTAAAAGCAAACAGGGACGTTCTAGCCTTTCCGATAGCGTACATTTGCAACTTATCACTTTCAACTGGAGTATTCCCGAGGATATATAAGAAATCACGAATCCACCCTATTCACAAAAGTGGAGACAGAGGCTGTGTCAATAACTATAGACCAATTTCTATTCTTCCTACTATCTCAAAAATCTTAGAACGCATTATAAATAATAGATTAGTAAAATATTTGGAAAATAAGAATCTTTTATCACATGCACAATTTGGCTTTAGAGCAAACAGATCTACATCAGATGCGGTTTTCGAACTAACAAGTTACATAGTTAATGACTTTGACAATAAGAAAAAAACAATAGGTATATTTTTAGATTTAGCAAAGGCATTTGACACAGTCTCTGTCCCAATTTTAGTTAAAAAACTTGAATACCTTGGTATCAGAGACATCCAGTTGAAACTTCTTCAAGATTTTTTTAACAGACAGAACACAATGTGTACAAATTGATAACATCATTAGCGAAGAAGTCCCTGTAAATTTTGGGGTTCCTCAGGGAAGTATTCTAGGTCCAACTCTCTTCCTCATTTACATAAATGATCTTTGTCAGATGAAAATCCCAAATGCAAAAATAATTACCTTTGCAGACGACACGGTCCTTCTTTTCAGTGGCAGTACATGGGATGAGGTTTTCTCAAATGCTCAAAAAGGAATGAATATTGTAACGAGTTGGTTATACAAGAACCTTTTAACCCTCAATGTTTCAAAGACAAATTATATAACTTTTTCCATTAAAAATACTTATAAGCCTGACCCTACACATCGAATTGTTTCACACTTGTGTGATAATCCCAATGATACAAACTGTGCATGCCCAAAACTTATAAACACAGACTCAACTAAATATCTAGGTGTAATGATTGACAATAAATTAAGTTTTCACTATCACATTGACCTTCTAACGGCAAGAATACGCAAATTAATGGTAATATTTAAGGCCTTGAGATATGTGGGTCAGGAAAAAGTAATAAAATCAGTTTACTTCGCTCTTTGCCAGTCTCAACTCATGTACTGTATCACTTCATGGGGTGGTGCCTGTAAAACACATATACTGAAAATTGAACGAGCCCAAAGAGCACTTTTAAAAATGAGCTCGTTCCTACCATTTGATTATCCAACGTATGACCTCTATCAAAAATGGAAAGTCCTGACTGTACGCCAGCTTTATATTTTATATACCGTCCTTAAAAAACATTCCCAGTTACAATATGAACCAGAGATATTTAGGAATCAGCGCCGCAAGGATAAAGTCTGCAATATTACTTCATACAGAAGTAGCCTTACACGTCGATTTTTCTGTTACCAAAGTAGTAACCTTTATAATAAATTGAATAAGGAACTATCAATATACTCGCTTGCGAAAACTAAATGCAAATTTATTGTAGCGGAGTGGTTAAAAAAATTGGATTATAACCGTACAGAAGACTTACTCTATAAATAAAAAATGTTAACATAAACGCGCACACACACAACACACACACACACACACACACACACACACACACACACAATATGAGGTTGAGGTTGCGAAACCACTGTTACTTTATATTTATCTTTTTTTTAGTACAATTTTTGTTTTACATATAAATTAAAATGTCACTTATATATATATATATATATATATATATATATATATATATATATATATATATATATATTTTGACATTGATTATATATCATTGATTAATAATACATTATGATCCTAAGATCTACAATATCTGTAGCGGTCAATTACAAATAATGCTCTTATTTATATCTCATGGGGTGGAGACCTGGTGATTTGTAATACAGGCATTTTATTGCCTATCTCAAACACCAGCTCTTCACAGATTCTAGGCTATGAGTGTGAACATACCTGTATTTAAATATATAAGTTTTTATTATGTATGGTCGGTATTTGTGAGGAGAAATAAACATTATTATTATGTGTGGGGTATCTATATAGTTTTCTCATCTGGTTGGGATGTATAAATATATAATTATAAACGAAAATGAAAAGATAAATATACATAAATATCAATAACATAAAATAAATATAAAAATACATAAATAAATAAAAACCCAACCAGATGGAGGCCCTCGGCAGGGGAGACCAAACGGCCGAGGGTTAGGGGGAAAAGGGAAAGAAACCGGCGGACGATGCGGGCGGTATCGAGGAGCACCGCCTTCTGCATTTGAGCCCGGAGCGGTCCGCCACGTAGTCCCAGTCGCCTCAGATGACCCGAGAGGCTGACTGGGATTAGCCCGTTTGCAGAGACGACTACAGGAATAATTTCGGTCGGCAGACCACCCCACATGTCAGTCACCTCGTGAGCCAGGTCCAGATATTTTGAAAAAAAAACATTATTATTATATAAAATAAACATTATTATTATTATATTATTATTTATATAGTTTTCATGGATGGCTTATTGGTAAGATGTTATTACGACGTAGAAAAAGATTGTTTACAATAATATCAAAATATTTTTTACATGAACAATGAGTACTTTCAATAAACGTGTAAATTATTTTGATAAAGCAAGAAAATGAGTTTGTGAGTTTAGGATGTGTTATTCAGCAGAACTTGATAGACACGACAAGAATGAAAAACAAATAGGCAAGTTACAGAGTAATTGGGGCTTTTTACTCTGTCGTCTGAATTCAGAATGTGTCAAAAAGGCACGTATGGCAACACAAAAGGCTGTGTAAGTCTTTATCTTAATGAAAGGTATTTAAAGAGGGGTATGCAGAAGTAGCATCACAGTAAAATTAATGCGTTAAAAATGCTGTTTTTAATAAGTACGGAATATTAGGACTCTCTCTGAATGATGGAGTGAAAAGTTGTGTAATAAGAGAAAAGTGTGGTATCTAAGAAAAGTAGACTATGAAGATTAAACTAAGATTAAGAAATAAATGCTTCGATGGTTTGGACACGTAGAAAGAATAAAAAATTAAGAAATAGTGAAATAATTTATGTAGCGTAAGTGATGTTATCGTCGGCAAGAGATGTCCTTGGCGAAAATTTATTAAAGAAATTGGCAATATATTGGAGATGGGTAAAGTTAAGTGTATGCCCAACCTGTGAGGATGCATGCGTAGATAAACGGATGTGCAAGATGCGAGAATGTATCATGAAAGTCAGTAGTCTTTGCCTAGCCCTCTGCGTAACAGACGTGAGAATGGAATGGAAATTTTTTGATCACCAAATTTGATCCACCATCTTGATTTTTTTATTGCCAGCAGTTGAGTTTTGTTGTCTCCTACGACATCTGTTGGAACACCACTAGACTATATCTAACCTTTGCCGAGTTATAAATCTTTAAAATTAGTATGGTGGCCATTTTTAGCCATGGCCACATTCCAGCTCCATCATCAGATCTACTTTGGCCTAAAGGTCTAGATACCAGGCCATAAACTCCAAAAATATCAGATCTACTTTATGTTGTAATAATATTGTATTGTTATAGTAGACGTCCGCCATATTGGATTTATAATGACGTAACTTTACTGATTGTGTTTCACTCACCAGGCCCTTTAATTTCATACCCCTATTATCATAGAGGTTACTATGAAAATTATAAATCACCAGAATGTGACGTCCGCCGTGTAACTGTATTTTGCTCATCAAGAACTTTCATTTGATACTAATATAATATGGGTTACTATGGAAATGATAAATCGCTACTTTGTAACGTCAGCCATGTTGGATTAAAATTGTGGCATTTAAGTAATCGTGCATTGTTGTGGCAACCAAACCTGAATGCCAAATAGCCCAATTGCTCTAGTGTAATTTGGTGAAATATTGATTGCAAAATTCCGTGATATACATACAAGTGAAGTTAAAAGAAAAGCTTTTAATAGTTAATATGTGATATACTTGTATGAAAGAGCATATCGGATTTATTCATACTTTTTATGTTTATATGATCAGTAAAAACCAAAGAGCATTAAGAACGTTTGCATACAAAAACTGTGAGCTCGTGCGTGTGTGATACCATCTAGCGAAATATAGCAACACTACTCTCATTATTTGTATGGAAAATATTTCAGCTATTCCCCATTAGGTGACGCCAATAAATATAGGGTAAATATATAATATAGATAATAAATAATCGGTTTTAGTATCGGTTTTTTTAAGTTTAATGTTCCCGTTTCAACATATCGATGACGTTGTTGAAGGTTATTAAGTTTGAAATGCATTACGATATAATAGTAGGGAATATGCATGATTGTTTTATTGTATAAATCTAATTGTTATGGCTTCTATCACACATAAAAATCATATTAATTTTTTCCGCCACTTTAGTGCCATGAAATAAAATACTTAATTTCCAATAACCAAGAATCAAAACAAACAGCAGTCACATTGGAGGCACCTTGAATGACGTCGCTCGGTCCATTAGATGCTATATAATAGAATATCATAGCACACCGAGATAGGTACGCCAAATGTAACAGGGGAACGCCTCCATGTTTTTGAATTCGTTTCTTTTACAAAAATACTTTTTCTAGCATACTTGTAAGCAGTTGGAGAGTAATAATGGAGAGTTAGAGCAAATTTAAAAGTTTTGTGTTATAGTTGGTTTTAGGCAATTATTTTTTTTTTTTTTTTTTTTTAATATTTCCGTTTGAAATATTTATTTTGTTGGCATAGTTTTTTAATTTACACTTCTAAAGTGCTTTGAGCATAATTTTGATATAGCAGATAGAAGGCAATTTTCTTCTCTGCGCTCTATTTGGACAAACCGTATCCACTTTTCACGCACTGCGGTATTAGCTGACGAAAACCTAAAATTACCAGATACGTGCTTATACAAAAACCATAATTATAATGCCGGTTCATAGAACTCTGTAAGCAAATTATTTTTAATACTATGATATGTTTGTAAATTTTATGTTATTATGTCAATTTAATCAGATGCAATACATATAGACCCACATGTATAAAAAACCGTCACTTTAAGTTTTTACCTTATTTCCTAACTCAGGCTTAGCCTACAACTTCTTGCATCGTATATCTTTAACAGAGTAAATTGTTTTTAATGTAACAAACCTTTAGCCCTACCCTATCAGTATAAGCCAGGATCTATAAGGCTCCGTCTTTGAAAACCTCCAGATTATGAAGCCCGGTATGTAAAAGCACAGCAAGTATCCTCAGCATGCTCAAACGCAACACAAAAAATCTCATCAGCATGCGTAAACTAACATTTTCCCACCCTTTCTCCACATAAAGTAAGCTACTTAGGATAGTTGGTATATGCTACTCATCTTTGTTAGTATGGGTACAGTATCGTTGACTATTTCACCTCCTTAAATATTGTAGATGATTAAACCGCATTCTGTATTTTTATTGATAACGCCAATCGTCAATCACTAACACATTTGCAAATAAAGAGTGACACTACTGGATAACAGAGGGCGCTCATAATAAATGTTCTAGAAAAATCAACCAGATATATTAAAATTAAAAGATTATTTTGTAAGCATACATTACAATTACGATAATAAACCGAAATCACGTTCATTTTTTATTCCATATCGTGACTTACAATATATTAATGCACAACGGGGCATAGTTTCTTTAAAAATAAATTTTAAATTTACGAAACGACTGCGTCTTGACCTTTTGACGATGTCACTAAGACTGAATGACAAAAATCTGAGATATATCCTATAGGACAAAAGTTACAGACGACAATTTTGTTGCTGATGTCCGGTCTAATTACTACTACTACTTAAATGTCTTTGGTAAAAACTGATTTCGTTAGTATTTTGTATTATGTGATGAATAGAATATTGCAAAGCAATAGACTTGCAAATTGCTTGTTCAATTGTCTTTTGCAATACTAAAACTGTTCTCGATTTTAATTGTAATATCTTTTACCCCATAGAATAACATAATACACAAATGTATTACAGTATTCTATTGTTTACCCCGTGGGTTTTCAATTTAGTGGTGAACCAATTCCATCGAAAAATTGACAGCTTACCAATAATATTGTATTGTAACAATAATTGACACGTCCTTGTCTAATTACAAATTTACTCGGCATTAGGGTCGTGCCTTTAACCATGAGAACGTTCTTTTTGACAAAATTATTTTCGTATTCAAACAAACACAAATTTTTGAGAAATTTATTTCTTTTGAAGTTTAAATTTCGGCTACCATCTAGACAAGATGTAAAAATAAATTTTACTATTTACATTTTGTTATTAAAAATTACATTCATATTTTTTCATAAATGACGGTTAACAGGCATATTTTGAGGTTGTTTTTAAATTACTCATCAAAATAATAAAATTTTCTCGCGAAAATTTAATTTCAGTATAAATGAGTAATGAAAAATGAGCCGTGGTAGCTCAGATGGTTAGCGCTCGCTGTACATTTCACAAATGTCAAATCGGAGGACTAGTATGGATTGCCTATTAGACATTAATGTACTGCAATCATTATGTTTTGGCAAAATAAATGGGTACTCGTAAGTATCTGTCTAGACGGATTCCTAGTCAGAAAATGATTTCCATCGCTTTGTATTTTTTTAAGTTATAAATATACAACAAAACAAGAAAAACAAAGACTTTTTTGACGTAGAACAAGGCGAAGCTGATTGAAGCGATGAATGATAAATGAAACAGGAAACTAACCTTTCTATTTTTCTTGATTGATATGATCATTTTATATTATAGACATTTTGATTATCTCTTATTTTTGACAATATGATAATTTAATTTAGTATATAAATATATACTCATATTTTAGCAATGGTCTCCTATAAACTTAAATATATAAAACGACGATACCTGAAGTCGTCGTAACTGACTTTGTTATTATTTTTGTATATATTTTTTATTATTTATTTGTATAATATTTTATATTTATATTATGTTCAAGCTATTGAAATATATGTCTTATAAACTTGATAAATCAATACAATGTGTAAGTAGTTGTTTCCGGTCAAATTTTATTAAACTTTATCACGACGCAATTAAAAAATTGTGTGAATATAATCACATTACAATAATTTTATCAATCGAATCATATCGTCGATTATGATTTCATAAATTTACGCGAACCTAGTGTTGACATTGAATAAAACTAACGTAGGTGCTTCACGTCAGCTATATCTTCTTTCACGAGGGTTCCAGAAATGTCGGGAATTAAAAATTAGTTAAAATAAGTTAAATAAACGCGTTGAAACCTGCATAAATAATTTTATTCAACATACCGTTGATTGTGCCATTGCAAGCCCTGAAAACGCTATCCATGCATGCACTAGTCCTTACTGGAAAAAGGATACTACACCCGAGAGTCAATTTCCAAAAATCAGATTTGAACCCCTCACACGTTTAGAAAGAGATGTTAAAGTTTATTCGCTTGTCGCAAAATTACAATACAGATCAGTGTATATTTCGTTTTGTGTTTTACCTTTACCTTTCCTTTGCTACAGCGGGTAAATGGTTATGTTGGCGGAGATAGAAGAGTGTGCGGAATTAGCGCAACACAAACCTATCCTCTCTTGCTTTGAAGACATCACATTGAAGTCGGATAGAAAGATAGTTGCCAGCAAATTATTCCACTCAATTAATTTACTGAATATTCTCCATAAAAATCGTATGGTGGCGAAACATTTTCATCAGTTATTTTGAATATTTGTGCAAAAAGGTTAGCAAAAAAGGTAGCAGGACATATCTTGACCTTATATAAGTTTTGTAAGGCCTTATTCTTTTACTAGTCTTCCTGCGCTTCAAAAAATCAGTACATCTGTAACCGGTATTGACTCGTTTATTACATCGGTTTTCCTTATTTTATATACCTAACAAGATCAAAGCTGAATTAAAAACCAAGACAAAACCTTGGTCAATTTATTGTAATAATTAGCAGTCACGTAAACTTATGCATCTAAAAGCGTTTGCAAAAATCATTGTTTAACAGTTTTAGGCGTTTAAAGTATGCGCCCCATAGTGAGATTTTGCGGGCTGATAAAGAATAAAGATGTGTCCGTAAGTGTGTATCAAAAATTTGAACACGGTTTCAGCATCATCACCTAAAATATTCACAACACTCAATCCATCTCTATTTGTTGGGCTGAAATTGAAACTTCAATCAAAATATAATCAGAAAGAACCGTGGTAGCTCGCAAGCATGTAGAATTTGTCCCTGTCATTCTAATTAACTCTTCAATTTCAATTTTACTCGGTAATTTACCATGTGACATCGGTAAAGTAAGCCATCGTGTGGAAGCCTGTATGTCTAAGGAATTTAAAAAAAATTGGATGACATGTGTTTATGAACGCTACTTTCAATTTTTAAATATGTACTTTTGGTCCGATCTACGTAGATCGAGCAAACAGTATCATAATTATGTGCCGGGGTTTGAATTTAGTTTTAATAGTTATTGAATCTAATACAGATATGAGCATGAGCATGAGGCCATTGCAATTCTGTATTGAAATTAGGGTGTTTTTATGAGTAGTATTCTTGTAAATATAAGAAATTATTTGCAGAATTATGTTAAAATGTTCATTCAATTTATCACATGCAAAATTGCTAGCTGATTAAAATGGTCGCGTTTCGTTAACAGTGTAGCCATTGAAATGGTCTTACGTATTCTCCAAGGCCAGAAATTTCGAGCTCCAAACATAATCGAATAAATTAAACTAAGCATTTGATTGAAAAGGAACACGTAACTCTTTTTATTTTATGATAATTCCTACCGCGTCTGCACAGTTTATTTTAATAATAAAAAATTGTTTGTTTTGCAAAACTAAATTTGAAATTTATTACTTATAATGGCTTAACAAAAGAAAACAAGACACAACAATGAATGAATAATGAAACTGTGAAGCTGAAAACAAAAGTAGCTCATTACAATTCGTTGTGAAAATGGTAAGCCGGGTTTTACAGAAAGTAAGAATATTTATTAATAAGACAATAAATATTTTAGGGGCATATTAAACTTGTTATAAAGCCAATATATTCAACAGTAAGGCAATAAAGTTACGGCCTATTTATAACGTAACGAGAACAATGCTGCAGTTATACGGGTATTTTGGTTGCTGAACTCGACTAGACCGGAGAAGAACCACGCTCTCACAGGATACCAGCGTAAAACAGCCTAATTATGTCATTCGTGGGGTGAACACAAAACCATTTTACTGGTAGCGAGGCATTCCGTCTTAGTCTTCAAGGGTGACAACATATTTAAATTCTATATCCACTTAAAACTCTATGTAAGCGTACCTGGGCTATGTGTTCGTTTGTCAGTTATAAGCTATAATGATATCCGGAACTGCATAATTTTGATCACATTTTTTTGATTCTATTTATTTATTTACTTGATGCATCTAATCAATATTGATACTTGACTAGTTTTTATGTACTTATTATTGTTATTAACCACAACAGGAATTGTAGTTACATAATGTTTCTACATTTGGGGTACCATATCTGTAAAAGGTCCCTTATAGTATCAATTTGTTGTCCGTTCCTCTATTCGTCTGGAAATAATCTTTTTTCTCGGAGACCCATTCTACTCTTTCTTAGTCTACGGTTCTTTGTGTTAGAATTTTAAGTAATAGCGAGTTATAATATTTTTATTATAATATTCACTAACAGGATATCTTGGCTGAAAAAAATATGTTCTTAATGACATTTTGTCTCTTAATGATGCTTATATCTACGAAAAATGAACGAAATCGCCATTGCATAGTTCCCTGTTTCAGCAAAACAATTTAAAGAATGAGCAGGGTTGTTCGAAAAAAAAAAAAAGTCGTGGTTTTTAAGTAAATGTATCTTTGATTTTTTTGTTACAGCAGACAGCGATACATTTACAGTAACTGGTATTAGTGCTTCCGTACTATCTAATTCGAAGTCACATTTACGTAAAAAGACATGAATTTTAACTCAAAGCAAAAAAGATGCACAAGATTTTACATTTCTATTTATACACAAAAATCAGTCAAGCGTAAGCGGACAGAGTTTGTTCAAGCATGCATTCACTTAATACCTGGATGTTTCCCTACAGTGTGCAATTTAGAAGGAAGGATTTATTGGATACTAATATGAGTTTATGAAATGTTCTCATTTCATTTGTATTACACACAACAGTCGTTTTTAATTTTACCACTTGTTATTCCTACAGATTAGATTGATTTAAATATTCATTTAAGGAATCAAAACCAACGTCTCACAGTACAGATAAAAAAACTTAAATTAAATTATAAACGTTTATTCTTCAAAGAGTATCCAAATTTTATATTTTTGTTCAAATATTTAAATAATGATATAAAATTATTGCAGTTTTCGAAAATATGAGTAAATAAGACTTCTACTTTTACTTGAAATTATCCCAAATCGAATGTTATTTATGTGTGTCTGTATGGCAGAATCGCTGGAGGACCTAAATACTGTGCTCAATGATTTCAATAGTGTCTCCAAACGGATAGGTTTTAAGAGGAATATGGACAAATACAACCCCCAAAAAGCCAGTACTTATTGGGAGTACTAATCTCAAAGTTTTTGACGAGAATGTTTATCTGAGACAAATAGTCCGACTAGGAAAGTCCAACTTCGCCCAAGAGGTAAATCGACGAATTCAACTCGGCTTGGCAGCGTTCGGGAAATTTCGACACATCTTCTCGTCAGGTATTACTCAAAGCCTGAAAACGAAATTGTACAACCAGTGCATGTTGCCTGCGATGACTATGGATCATGTCCATTATGATGACCCTGACGTTTTTGAATTTTTAATTAAAAAAAATTGCTGAAATGTTACCAGTATGTGCGTGCTATTGTGTACTGTATGAAAAAAATATTCAAAAAATATAGTTTTAGGAGGAGGTACATTTTCTTAGTCTGGTAGGCTCGTCATAATTTTTTTTCAATCCGCTCGTAATAGCACATACTGGGCACATTTCAACACATTTTTTTAATTAGAAATTCAAAAATGCCGGGGTCATTATAATGGACATCTATGGATCTGAGACGTGGTCTTTCATCGCTATCCGTAAGAGAATGCTCAAGTTCGCTCAGTGAGCCATGGAGAGGTCTGTTCTCGAAGTTTCTCTGCGTAATAATTGTTGTTGTGTTATTGCTGATAAAATGATTGCATACCCTGTGGAAGAGAGATAGATTCGGCGCAAGCCGAACTCTCAAGCCGATCGTGCCTTGCATAGGGAGAAGTTTTAAAGCTACTGGATATATAGCAGAACAATTTACACAATTTTTATACAGTTCAATAAAACAATAGTATATCTAAATTACGATAAACGTTTTAATATATAATAAATACACAATATTAGCAAGGACGACAAATTTTTTCGGTAACCCGAAATTAATATTATTAAAATATTGTTGAATAGTCGTATATATACGTATGTATTAATTTTGCATTTAGGTATTTGTGTGTATGTGTGTATTTATACAGATTATGATGTGTTAATATATTATGTAAATATACGGATATTTACGCATTTACTTACAATGTAATAACATAATATATTTTGCTAAATATAATGTTTATTGACTGACTGGTAGCGAATGCCTTTAGGCATTAAGTTCACCCATTGTATCTTTTTTTCCAATGGAATGTAATAAAAAAAATTAAAATTATAAAAATATAATAAATTATTGACCGTAGTTAAAACGGCATGTTGAATTTACACATCAACGAACAATGCAGTGCAGTTCACACGCGATGAAGTGAAACCTTTAGTAAATTGCGAGAAAAATTGCTTTGAGATTGCGTAAAATCTACTTTATTTAATAAGTAAACAAAAAAGCAAAAAATTGATTGACTCTCAAGGTAAATCTCTCGTAAAATACTACTATTTAATATATATTTAATTTTTTTTTAATTTTTAACTTTATATTTTAACAAGTAAAAGTGATATTGTTCCGTACTGGAACAGATTATTTATATACTATGTTTTTTGTTTCCCTTTTTTTTTCGTATATAATAATAAGTACAAGGCAACACAATTCCGAAGATATTATTTTTTCTATACTTCTATTAAATTCATTGGGTTGGCGATCAACTGTTCATCCTGAATGCAGCCATAAGCTTGCGGGTTACGGCTCTCTGTGCGACACAAGCGCCATATCGGTTGGCGGCAATTGTGATTAGTCGAATTGAAACTACCGACGCGCACGCATACAAATTTACTGCGTGTCTCTCAAGCTCATCTCTCAAGATCTCTTTCACCCTGAAAGTGTTGTGCTTGTGCCCTATGGACTCGTGTGCGATACACTCTGCTGAACCTTGATACTACGATCATTGCAAAGACTTCCCCGAGCTCCTATAGCCAGCCCCTGGATTCGTGGTTGCAGTGAAATTGCAGCGGTAAGTCGCCAAACCCAGTAGAATATCGTACATAATAATTTTGGTCATTCGATCCGGATTAAACATTTTTGATCATTCAATCCGAATGATCAAAAATGTTTTCTCTTAATATCTTCCAGTTTGTGTTGTCTTGTAAAAAGAAGTATTGCAGTATTACATACTCATTTCTTTTACGTGGTAAAATTCTAATCCGCCATTTTGTAACGCAAAATGTCGGACGACGAATCGCCGTGTGAACAAGATATTTTCGAAAGAGATTTAATTCTTGATGAGCTTAATCGTATTATTCAGCTCGCAGCGACAAATGAACAACATTTTCGTTCGCGAACTATTGATTTAGCTGCTCACCAAAGAAAATTCAATAAAGTTCAAACAAAGATTGAGAAAACGCTCATTAAAATAAAATCATTTAATAAAGAGGAACAGATTAAAGTTCGCAATGATTTTAACGATTTATATTATACTATTGTTACTCATTTAAATAATTTAAAAAAGGAGGATGAACAGCAGCGCCGCACGAGTCGGTCATTTCAAGCATCCGAGGTCATAGTGCAAGCAAATAGAAAAAACCTACCTATATTGCCATTGCCAGAATTTAACGGCGATCCAACCGATTGGCCATCGTTTCATGACTTATTTCGTTCGCTAGTACATAACAACAGCGCTTACTGTAATGCGGAAAAGTTTAGACATTTACTACTTGCAGTTAAAAACGAGCCACATAATCTTATTAAATCTATTCCTGTCACCGATGAAAACTACCTTGTAGCCTTAGATATTTTAGTGTCGCGTTATGATAATAAAAGAATTATTGCATCAAAACACCTTGACAAAATTCTGGATATTGAACCTTGTTCTGATAGGTTAAGTCATAGTGTACGAAATTTACTAAATATCTATCAAGAGAATATCAAGGCGCTTGAAGTTATGAATTTTCCAATAGCTCAATGGAGTTTTATACTATTAAATATTTTGTTGCGTAAAATTCCGCTCACAATTAGAAGAACATTCGAACGTTCATTGAGTAAGTCATCCGAAATTCCAGACGTATGCGCGTTAATTTCTTTCCTCGAACGGGAAATTTCCGCTGACGAAATAACTATTTCTACGAGTTCAAACGTACATTCCACTAAGAAACCATCGGCACATGTGGGTAGTTCAGTAAAATTCTCGGGCCGGAGCAACAACGCAAGCGACGGTACGGTGCCTACAGCTCTACGCTCTTTGATTACTAACCTTAATGTACCTATAGAGCAGTCTCGATCTAAAAGTAATGGTAATAAGGTTAGAACTTGTTTACATTGCAACGGTCAACATATATTAAGTAAATGTTCACAGTTTCTAAATCTTTCTCCACAAGATAGATATTCATTCGTACAAAATAAAAACATCTGTTTTAATTGCTTACACGTTGGACACGACGTTCAGAATTGTAAATCAAATTTCGTTTGCCGCTCGTGTTATAAACGACATCATACATTAATTCATTTTTCAACGCAATCGTTATCGGTCATTAGCGAAACGGCGGCAACTGAGAGTGCTATACAGATCCCGCTTACGAAAGAGCAAAGAAGTGTTATCACGGATGATTCACCTCTTACCTTACCTGCCAACATCAGTGCGGTACATAATAATTGCGCGTCAAATGCGCCTTTAGTTCGTACGAATACAGTCCTATTATCCACGGCGCTATTTGATATTTGCGTAGCTGAGTCAATGGTATCAACCGTTCGATGTATTGTAGACACGGGTAGCCAGGCGTCCTTTATCACAGAGGCCTGCGTACAACGTTTAGGGTTAACGCGTAAACATATAAATATTCCGGTTTTTGGTATAGGCGATACCGATCCTGTGCAACCTAAAGGTATAGTTTCATGTTTAATTATTCCAAAAGGTAAACAGCAGCCCATTGTACCCGTGGATGCATTAATATTGCCAAAATTAGTTACAAAGATGCCCAGTGTACCACTGCCCTTTACAGGGTGGTCACATTTAAAAAATTTAAACCTAGCTGACCCCGACTTTCACACACCTCAACCGGTAGAAATGTTACTAGGAGCGGATATAATATCCCACATTTTATTAGGCAACATGATTAGTGGACCTCCGGGGTCACCGATTGCGATGAATAGCGTGTTAGGTTATTTATTATTAGGTAAAATAACGTTCGATCCAATCGTTTCGACTCCACTCCAAGTATGTTTTAGCTCGTTTGACAACGACAATCTTCAAAGGTTTTGGGAGCTGGAATCATTTTCTGAGAAACGTACTTACACTCCTGATGAGGAACTATGCGAATCCTTTTTCCGAAAGACGCATACGCGGGACGAGACAGGACGGTACGTCGTCGCCCTGCCGTTCAAACCCAATGCTCCGCGCCTCGGCGAGTCACGGCAAATTGCATTGGCTCGCTTTCGAAAATTAGAGTATAGATTGGAACGCAACGTACAGCTCAAAACTGATTATCACGCGTGCCTCCAGGAGTATGAGGACCTGAATCATATGGAGCTCGTTGATAGTGAGCCTTTGCAAGGTGCCAGCTATTATATTCCACACCACTGTGTAGTTAAAGAATCGAGCGAAACAACTCGCACACGCGTAGTGTTCGATGCGGGTTGTAGATCGACGAGTGGTTTGTCACTTAATGACGTTCTCCTAACGGGTCCCAAGCTTCACCCTGATATAGTAGACGTACTTTTAAAGTTTCGTGTTCATGCCGTTGCGCTCACTGCGGATATTAAACAAATGTATCGAAATATACTGATTCGTGAGACTGATAGGGACTTCCAGCGCATCTTATGGCGTAAATCGCCAGAAGAACCTATACGGGACTACCGTCTCCGCACGGTCACATTCGGTGTAAATTCCTCACCATATCTCGCTTTGCGTACAATTCAGCAGCTCGCTCACGATGAGGCCGAGCATTTTAGGCTCGCTTCTCCCGTATTATTGAATGACGTATTTGTCGATGATGTTGTTTCTGGTGAGGATACGGAGTCTAAAACTCTTACTCTGCAGCAAGAGCTTATCAGCATTTGTAAGACGGCTGGATTCGAGCTACGCAAGTGGCACAGCAATTCATCAGCGATACTCGCTACAGTACAGCCACCAGCTTGTCATGGTGAGCGGGTCGAAAACGTCCCAATTTCTGAAATGGAGAACGACAAAAGAGTTAAGATCCTCGGCCTCCAATGGAATCCAGGATCTGATACATTTAATTTTAAAGTTCAAGTTACCACTCATAAATGCACCAAGAGGTCTATTCTTTCTGAGATCGCAAAAATATATGACCCTCTCGGGCTGCTATCACCGGTAACCGTGTATGCCAAGCACTTGATTCAGCTATTGTGGATGGCAAAGGTAGACTGGGACGATAAACCGCCCCTTGATATCATTAATTCATGGATACGTTTCATAAACGAGTTACCGCTGCTATCACAGGTATCGTTTCCGCGATGCATTTTCGGTAATAATATCGATTCGGTAGAAATTCATGGATTTGCTGACGCGTCCCAGATCGCATATGCTGGCTGTGTCTATATTCGACTTACAACCAAGGATGGCAATATTTATTCTAACCTGATTATGGCGAAAACTAGGGTAGCTCCGCTCCGCGTACCTCTTACCATCCCACGTCTCGAGCTGATGGCAGCTCTATTGCTTTCAAGGCTAGTAGATAAGGTAGCAAATTTATACAGAGATCGCGTCTGCCGCGAACAGATTTACGCATTGTCCGACGCCTCCATCGTGCTGGCCTGGCTTCGTTCATCACCGCATGAATGGAAGACGTTTGTTTCCAATCGCACTAGCGATATTCTATCCCGCGTTCCCGCCGGTTGCTGGCACCATGTCCCGTCAGCCGATAATCCTGCTAACGCTGCATCACGTGGCTTGCTACCTATTGCGCTAGTACAGCATGACTTGTGGTACCATGGTCCCGCATGGCTCCGACGAAGTCCCGACTACTGGCCTGTTGAGAATCAAACTATGAGCACCTGTGAAGAAAAACGTGACTTAACACTATCTTTTGGTATGTCTACGGTACCGTCGGTACAAAATGCCGAAATTATAATGCGATTTTCGTCGTTAGGCAAACTCGTTCGGATTACCGCACTAATATTTCGTTTTTATAATAAATGCAAAAGGGTTAAAATTTCGTTCCCGGGTTACGTTACAGTACCTGAATATAATTTTTCATTAAATCGATTAATTTACCTTACTCAACAATCGGTCTTTCAAGACGATATTTTAAAGATATCTCAAGGAAAATTACCTTCTAATCAATTGCGACGTCTTACGCCCTTTTTGGATAGTGACAAACTGTTACGTGTAGGAGGTCGAATTCATAAATCATTATTACCATTTGAATCTAAACATCAAATAATTTTACCGAAAAAACATGCTTTGACTAACTTAATTATCGACGACGCTCACATAAGTCATCTGCACGCAGGACCTCAGTCCGTGCAATACTTGCTGTTGCAGCGCTATTGGATATTGTCATGCCGCGACATTGTGCGCCAACGCATACATCGCTGTGTCCGTTGTTTTCGTGTTCGTCCAACGCGTGATCAACCGATTATGGGACACTCCAGCTTCGAGAATACGTCCGGCGCGTCCTTTCCTTAAAACGGCCGTAGATTATGCCGGTCCATTTTTTGTTCGTGCAAATAAAGTACGTAACGCGAAAATAGTGAAGTGCTATGTTTCGGTATTCGTATGTATGAGCGTAAAGGCCGTACATCTCGAAATCGTTTCGGAGCTTTCCACTGATGCTTTTTAGCAGCTCTGCGACGCTTCATGTCCCGTCGAGGATTATGTACGGATATATATTCGGACTGCGGAAAGAATTTTGTCGGTTGTAACAATTATCTTAAAGACCTATACGCGTTTTTACGTAGTGATGTCGTTCAAAATACAATTAATCAACAAACCCTGCAACAGGGATTTACGTGGCACTTTCAACCTCCGTATGCTAGCCATTTTGGAGGTCTCTTCGAAGCCAGTGTTAAAAGTTTCAAACACCACCTACATCGTGTGGTTGGAACTCGTACTCAAACTTACGACGAGATGCATACTCTTCTCTGTCAAATCGAAGCCGTGTTAAACTCTCGTCCCCTTTGCGCCATGAGTTCGGCTTCTACCGATCCCCTCCCCTTAACACCGTCTCATTTTTTAATAGGAGAACCCTTAACAGCTCTACCTGATGTATCTTTGTTGGATGAAAATCCTAACCGTCTCACTCGTTGGCGCTGGATATAACAGACGGTCCAGCACTTTTGGAAAAGATGGAGTAGAGAATATCTCCATCACTTACAACAAAGTAGTAAGTGGCTTCATGATCGCGGCTCCGCCATTCGTGAAGGCACTGTTGTTGTGGTATGTGACGAGCACCTTCCGCCATTACAATGGAAGCTCGCGCGTGTACATGCTATTCATCCTGGCTCCGATCAAGTCACTCGTGTAGTGACCTTAAGGGCTGGGAATACTATTTTTAAACGGCCTGTAGTAAAGGTTTGCCCACTTCCGTTAGAGTAATGCGTTATACTTACAACCTTAATCTTAGTACTTAAGTTATTTTTTTTTCTTTCGATTTATACTATAAGTTAGTGATTTTTTTTTAAAAGAAATTACTTCTTTTAAGGTGAGCGGCATGTTCCGTACTGGAACAGATTATTTGTATACTATGTTTTTTGTTTCCTTTTTTTTTTCGTATAAGTACGTAATAAGTACAAGGCAACACAATTTCGAAGATATTATTTTTTCTATACTTCTATTAAATTCATTGGGTTGGCGATCAACTGTTCATCCTGAATGCAGCCATAAGCTTGCGGGTTACGGCTCTCTGTGCGACACAAGCGCCATATCGATTGGCGGCAATTGTGATTAGTCGAATTGAAACTACCGACGCGCACGCATACAAATATACTTCGTGTTTCTCGAGCTCATCTCTCAAGATCTCTTTCACCCTGAAAGTGTTGTGCTTGTGCCCTATGGACTCGTGTGCGATACACTCTGCTGAACCTTGATACCACGATCATTGCAACGACTGCCCCGAGCTCCTATAGCCAGCCCCTGGATTCGTGGTTGCAGGGAGATTGTAGCGGTAAGTCGCCAAACCCAGTAGAATATCGTACAGATATTAATTATCCATCCATGCTGTGCTTTACCGCACAAAGCGGAGACCGAGATAAAAGGAAACTGGTTGCACGGAAAAGAATTGGGTACTCTCATATATTTTGTTCGGTTATTCATTCACACATTCCTTCCACACGCACTGAAGGGGGAGGGGGGTCTAAAATGTGGTGCCAACTTTTCGGCCAATGAGGAAGGATGGAAGTGGTGGAAGTGGCCTGCTAATATAAGGACACGCACCGCCGTCGCTAGCGTCTTCTTCTCTCGCGTCATAGTTCACTCCGTTAGTTGTTATTGCAACTCTGTGGCAGTCGGCCACAGAACCACTAGAAATAACCACCTCGCACAGTGCGAGTTGTCGTCGCGCACCGCTCTCTTCCAACACACCACCAGACCAGGAGTGTCCACCGCGGCACCGGAAGAAACTCCACCCCGGTAAGTGCGTTTTTTCTTTTTCTCCTTCCCTTTTTTGTTATTTTACTTGAGGCTTTTTTGTTTTGTTTTCTCCGTGACATTTTCTCTCCTACCAGCTCAAATAAACCTCCACCTTGACACTGGTGAAGTAGTAGATTAGGAGGAGCAGGTGCATCGTCCAAGGCTGTCGCGTGCCACGTCAGCCATCTTGTTTTGGGGTATCAGGAAACCGCACATACAGTCCAACTAGTAACATCTTGCATAATAGGGTCAGGGCCCTACCTAGGAATCGGACTCAAGAACCACTGGGCCCGTCACACAACTATTTCTGGTTCTTACGAGCAGAATTAAAATCGGGGCAACTGGCCCCACCACAAACTATGTAATGTATTCTATCTCATTCTCTCGCAGGTTAAATCCTAAAGATATATATTTATATATTTGTTTCTTAGTAGTGCCACTTTCTCGTTTCATTGAGTTTCAAATCACAATGATTTAAAAAAGTTTTCACTTCATGAAAATGGAAAATAAAACCGAATTGTAATCGATAATAACGATAATCGATTCTACATATTTTTTTAATATGTGCTAATTGTAACTGCGCAATAAGAGTTCGCATCTCTAGTTTTAGCTTTCACCCACTCTCTCACTGCTCTTGTTACCATTTTCTTCCTAAAAGCTAAATCTGTGCAGCCTTGCGCAAGTAACCTCGACCCTGCGAAGTTAGAATGCGCGACGTATCCTCGAAAAATTCGGAGATGTGAACGAGTCCTCGTTCGGGCTATTCCTTGTTCATTTCTACCTGAGACTGCTTGAAGTTCGCAACACGCGTGAGCCTAAACGAACGAACGTTGAACTTGCTTACCTACATTCAATATTTAAATTATTCAAAGTGCAGTCGATCACGCTGGGGTGAGTTCTTAATTATTTTAGTTAACATTATAACTGTTTTGATTAATTCCTATCTCTTCTACTGGGGCTGCTTAGTGCTTAGAAATTTGTAAATTCCTAGAAGGGACGCTGAACTTGACTAGGGTGTATATAGTGCTATTGGAATTTTCCCTAATTCTGGCAACCGTCTGGGATTCCAGAATCCACCTAACACCTAAGCCTTACTTGCCGCCGTGCTATGAGTTAACGAACTGTTGGGCTACCATCCTGCCAACGACCATCATCACCGACGGTTCTGGGGTATCATTGGCTCCTTCCGCTAGCTGGCTATCTGCGATCCTATAAGAACTTCGCCTGGACTTTGCCTCCCTATGTCAGGCCAGTGATCCCGTTTCTAAAACCAAACTCGTATGTGTGCAGAAGTAGGATAAATAAAAAAATATATACTATAAACATTTACCGTTTTTAAGAACCTACCTATCTTCTGAACAAACCTAACGGCACATAACCTTTCTGATAACAAGTGAAAACAACAAAAACTGATGTTGTTAACCTATTTGTCAAGAGTGACAACTATGGCAAAATCACCCTTATCAGACAATCTAAGAGGAGGAGGTTTTGTTAATCTTTAAATGGCACTAAACACGGTCCTAAGCTACCATCGATCTTCTCCGTCGAAACCAATTCTCAGTGGCAGACTTGTAAAGGGCGGAAGGATGTTGTAGAAAATTGTAATCATTAAAAGCGCCTCGCAATATTAAATAAATTAAATAGTATTTTGGCTCTTGATTAAAAATAAAAAAGTATGGTTGCGCCAACGCACGCCCTTGCGTTTCGTCTTTGTTGATGTATTTGTTAGTTGAGTTGGCTGACATAATCCTCCTTCCATTCCTTCCCTGCACGGGCTTGCCTAGTAGGGAAAGCTAGAGCTGGTGCATGCATCTTTGGTCCTCTAATAAGAGGCGCACTCCGCCAAGTAGAAATGGGAGATGGCGGAAGTTATAAGAAAACGCGCGCCATCATCGTCCCCGCAATGTAATTTCATCGGGGCCGCATAGCCGTCAAGAGAGAGGTCGCTCGCCGTTTTCCCCAGGTAAGTGCCCATGCTTATTATGAGCTGTTTTGTTTGTTGTTCGTTTATCCGCAGCAGCTCATCTCTCGTCTTGTCAAACAACGCCTCAAATAAATTTCAAAGCAAGTATATTGTCCAAAGTCCGCCACGTTCCATGACCGCAATTTTATTTTGGTTCCTTTTGAATCACGCTAATACAGTCCAATTGATCGTTCGCCTCACCATTCACCTTTTGGACACTTTTCGCGCACCCAAACTACGTATTTGACATTTTTTGAAAATATATCCCCGAACGGGTAAAATAAGAGTTTTGAGTTTTTATGAACTTAGTATTTTGGCTTTTGATTAAAAACCAAGAAATATGTGTTTCACAGTTTTTTAAAATTCTACCTTCAAAGAGGTTAAATAGGGGTAAAATATTTGTATGAATTTCCGCAAATTTGTCAAATCTGAGGTGGTGAAATTTTTTTTGCATTCTGATGCTCCGCTACCTTTCGATTATCCAGTTCTAACTAAAAGATTAATCATAATCACTGACCATTACCATCATCATATACATCATCATAACCACGGACTATAGTCAAACCGAAGTCGCTACGGAAAATGGATCACCAGGTCGAAATCGTCGATATAAAAATAATTGACCACTAAGGAATTAATAAAAGAATTAAAGTAATTATAAAAGCTTTAGAAAAGTTAAAAAATATACCCCTTTAAAGATCAACAACTCCTCTATCCTGTTTTGGAATAAGTAAAAAATAACAAATTTATAGATTTTAACATAATTTAAAAAAATATCACATTGAAAGTGTTGAATAATAGCTAAACAACACTTAACTACTATGTAATATAATACTGGATGGCAAGGAAAAGATATTTCTAGAGTAATACTTCTGTATTATTCTAGAAATATCTTTTCCTTGCAGGGGAGATTCTAGAATAATACAGAAGAGATTACTCTTTATTGCGCACCACATCTAAGGAACCGTACAAATAAATAATCAATATTAGTTACTAGTAAAGTGGATGCCCTTATGACTACGGAATAATAATAATAATAACAATAAGTAGGTATAATAATAATAGTAAGTATTCCAAAAGATGGGAGCGACTGGAGGCGAACAACTTGAGGTCATCTATATAGAAAAGGTGGTTCACTTTTAAACCTCCTTTCCGAAGCTAAAATCCCCTCCCGGAGCCCTTCAGTAAAGTACTGAGACGGTTTAAAGAGAGGCAGAACCAGATTGGACTCGGATAGTCGCCCTGGAAGATACCCCTTCGTATCTTTATGCGGCTTTCCGCAGCCGTCATCCGCTCACCCAGATGAAAAACGGTCGTACTCCACTGCCCCATACACTGCCCGAGGAAGTCTCGAACTGTACTGTAAATCTTGTATGGCTCAAGTACCCTCTTTAGCCATGTATGGGGCACCGAGTCGAACGCCCTTCTGTAGTCTATCCAGGCGGCGAAGAAGTTCTGACGGTTGCGTTTCACCACTTTGCCTATGACCGCGTCAATGAGGAGTGGTTCCTTGCTTCCACGACCACCGCCTCGACATCCATTTTGAGCGCGTGACATTACCTGATTTATCTCCAGGTGACGAGTGATTCTCGCGCTCAAAATGAATGTTAGTGTCTTATATACGGTGGGTAGACACGTGATGGAGCGGTATTTGCTCGGGTCTGTGGTAACCTGATCTTTAAGAACCAAGTGTGTGATCTCAGTAATGAAAAGGCTCGGGAGCAATTTCTGATCGAGAGCCTCTTCAAATTGTCGGGCGAGTACAGTGCAACACGCTATGAACCCCTTCAGCCAGTAATGATGCAGCCCGTCGACCCCGGATTTTGCAGTTCGGGGCCCTACGGACCGCCTCAGCCACGTTTTCCGGCGTTATAGTGATTAGGTCCATAGGCATAATACTCACACCCAGTCTCGCCACAACTTCCATCCAAGGGCCCTCGCTGTGGTTTACGGGCTCTGACCACAGACCATGCCTGAATGCGATAATGTCAGCCTGATCCGGTCCTGAGCCCGATCCACATACCTCTGGTCGCTCCAATCATTTATAGAGCCTCCTCTGATCACTGTGGAAGAGACCATTCTTGTTGAACCGCTTTGGTCTCTCGGTAAATCGCCTGAACATCACTTGTGAATTTAGCAATTCCATTGGAATGGAGCTGGGGACGGAGAAGTGTGCGGTCCTCCATGTCGAAAGGGGAAGGGTTGTTAACTCTAAGGGCATAGACTTATCTGTGCCCGTCAACTTAAGGACCCTTTCCGAGGCTGAAACATACCGATACCTGGGTATGTCACAGAACATCGGTATCGATGACGCTGGTATGAAACAGTCAGTTTTCGACATGTATTATGCACGTTGGACCAAAGTGCTTGACAGCCTTTTGCCCGGTGTGAATAAGACACACGCATATAACGGCTGGGTCATGCCTGTCCTCGTGTATACCTTTGGCATACTCAGGTAGACTCAGACTAAACTTAACGCCCTGGACAGAAAAGTCCGCACTACCATGACGTCCCATAGGATGTAGAGATCGTTGGTAATGAGGCTGTACTTGCCGCGAAAACGTGGTGGGCGTGGCTTCCTGAGCGCGCTCACCATGATTAATTGCAAAGTGTGCAGCCTCCGCCAATACTTCCCGGAGAGATCGGATGATCCATTAATATATGATTAATAATGACGTCATTTCTAGTCACAAAGGGCTTTCGCCTACCCCTCTATCCTAAGCCAACGAGCAATGGCAGGACCCGGCAGTATAAAGCATTTTCGACCGAGAGACCGTATGGAAGGAGAAGGAGCTCCACGGGAGGTACTACAAGGCTCTAGATGAGACCTTCGTAGATACAGTCGCCTTCCTCAACTGACTACGTTTCGGTGACCTCTTTGTGGAAACCGAGGGTTTTGTCTGTGCAATACAGGATCAGGTTATTAAGACCAACAACTATCGAAGATACATCCTAAAAGATGGCACCGTCGACGTCTGTCGAGCTTGTCGCCATCCCTGGGAGTCACTTAAGCATGTCATCTCCGGTTGTTCGGCGCTCTCTAAGTCTGAGTACTTGCACAGGCACAACCTAGTAGCCAGAATTCTACACCAGGAGCTCGTTCTGAAATACGGTCTCGTGGACCGTAAATTGCCGTATTACAAGTATTTGCCGGAAGCCGTGCTCGAAAATGACCGCGCCAGGCTCTACTGGGACCGGGCCATCATCACAGACAGGACTATTCTTGCGAATAAGCCTGATATTGTGCTGATGGAACGGGCACAGTCAAGGATATTTTTGGTCGACATTACCATTCCGTATGAATAGAACCTCGTGAAAGCCGGAACAGATAAGCGAACAAAATATCTGGACCTGGCTCACGAGGTGACCGACATGTGGGGTGGTCGTCCGGCTGAAATTATTCCTGTAGTCGTCTCTGCGAACGAGCTAGTCCCAGTCAGCCTCTAATCAGCCTCTCGGGTCATCTGAGGCGACTGGGACTCCGTGACGGACCGCTCCGGGCTCAAATGCAGAAAGAAGGTGGTGCTCCTCGATACCGCCCGCATCGTCCGCCGGTTTCTTTTCCTTTCCCCCTAACTGTCGGCCGTTTGGTCTCCCCTGCCGAGGGCTTCCATCTAGTGGGATCTTAATTTATTTATGTATTTTTTTGTAGTTTTTTATTGATATTTATGTATATTTATCTTTTCATTTTAATTTATAATTATCTATTGATAAAACCCAACCAGATGAGAAAACTATATAGATACCCCGAATAATATATAATAATTCTTTATTGAAAACACAATTAATCACACGGAATCGAATGTATTGTTACAGCATATTATGTACTATATATACTAAATATTATCTAACGACGTATTTTTTTTGTAAGATATATTGATGTCGAAGAAATATCTGAAATATTTTGATGTGTTTCCATTATATAAATGCTTCCAAGTGAGTCAGATGAAGCTGTAATAGTCGCATAGACTAACAGTGAAACATATCGAAAATAGTATTCCTATTATATAAATACTCTCAATCCAATGCTATGAACGAATAGTACACCTGATTCATTATTTCGTTATGCTTAACTGGGAGAAAACGTGCGCTCTTTTTTAACCATTTTATATAAGGTTACACTTAAAAATACTCTACTCATTACACATTGATGAGTGCTGATTTTTGTTTAGGTCTACCAGTATACTTAATTTAAGTAGTGTTTCCGGGAAAATGCCAAGAAGTTCATCCTGATAACAAGTATAAGAGTTAAGGTCGTAACATTGCTAGAATATCGAACATATCCTCATATATACTTGACAGTAATAGTTTACAACGTCTACAATATAAATCTATTAGAGGATGTAAACCAAGCATGCGAATCAACCACTACAAGAAAAGTTTGATTTTGCTTATGGTAATTAAGATTTCCAACTAACAACCCATTTGTTATAAATATAACGATGATCTAATGTAACTATACATTAATTTGTAACAGTTCTTTAAAATATAACCATAATATTTTGTAGAAAAAAACCTAGATCACATTATTGTAATTGATACCACTCTTATCCACAATAAGCTTTTGTCTATTCTTCGCTCAAGTTTTTAAGATGCTAATAGTCATTCAATTCACAAATTAAATAGGGGATACTGTTGTTTCTGAAACACGTTTTTAAAATGTTACATAAAAAATGGTAAGCTAATCAGTTAATTATCTTCTAACAAAAACGATAAAGTACGACGCGTCTTTTTGAATTTAATTACAGAATTTGGTTGTTTGTTACTTTATTTTTCATGACTTAACTTTCATTATTATTTCATTACAGCCTATCAAAATCTCCTGCTGAACACGTCTCTATACTTAGTTGCCATGCTTGGCAGGCGGGTTGGCAGCTACAGTTTTTAATTATTTTATATTATATATTATATAGCAATTATTTTAAAAGAAAGTTTTTATAGGATAGGCTGATAAACGAGCATACGAGTATAGTCCACTTGATGGTTAGTCGTTGCTGTGGTCCATAGACATCTACATCTATCCTCGATTACGAATAAAAATGCAGATGCATTGTCACCCATGAGGACCAAGATGGCATGCCTCGTTTCCAGTAAAAAGGGTCACATACATGTTGGAAAATTATTTTATGTTATTCAATCATTGCTGCGTCTCTCACTGGTCGTGTAAATTCTTAACGACTCTATAACGCAAATCCGGTTTTCGGCACTCCTGATTTCGGAAGGAAGAGCGTTACAAAGAAGAACAGATTGAACAAAGAACGATGATTGTACAAAATTAGTACTAAAAGGGCCCCATCCCGCCCTTGCCCCCTGAAGCAAAAGGTTATTACTAGAACGGAGAACTCTATCATGGTTCATCATCATCATCATCATCATTACAGCCCTTCACAAGTCCACTGCTGAACATAGGCCTCTCCCAAGTAATGCCACAAAGCACGGTCCTGCGCCACCTGCATCCATCGACTTCCTGCATGTCTTACCAGGTCGTCACTCCATCTAGTGGGGGGTCGCCCTACACTACGCCTACTGGTACGAGGCTGCCACTCGAGAACCTTTCTTCCCCATCGGTTATCGGTTCTTCGAGCTATATGGCCGGCCCATTGCCACTTCAGCTTACTAATCCGTTGGGCTATGTCGGTAGCTTCACTCTGGTTTTACTGCGGATATCATCATTTCTGAGTCTATCAAGCAGAGAAACTCCGAGCATAGCCCTCTCCATAGCTCTCTGAGCGACCTTGAGCGTCCTCATACGGCCAGCAGTGAAGGACCATGTCTCAGATCCGTAAGTCATCACTGGCAACACGCGCTAGTTATACACGTTAGTTTTCAGAGATTGAGGTATACCTGACGAGAAGATGTGTCGTAATTTCCCGTACGCTGCCCAGCCGAGTTGAATCCGTCGATTCGAACCTCTCGGTCGAAGTTGGACTTACCTAGTCGGACTATTTGTCCCAGGTAAATGTACTCGTCAACAACTTCGAGCATAGTGCTCCCAACAACTACCGGCATAGGAGTGACATGGACATTAAACATGATCTTTTTGTTATCCATGTTCATATTAAGACCTACCCGTTGGGAGATACCATTGAGGTCATTGAGCATAGTGCTAAGGTCCTCCAGCGATTCTAGCATAAGGACTATATCGTCGGCAAATCGAAGGTGAGCGATTTACTCGCCATTGATGTTAATACCGTATCCTTTCCAGTCCAGTAGCTTGAAAACGTCTTCCAACGCAGCGGTGGAGAGTTTCGGGGATATAAAATCACCCTGTCTTACACCTCTCTGCAGTTGGATAGGTTTCGAACTCCGGTTCTGTACTCGTATAGCCATCGTAGCCCCACTGTACAAACACTTCAGCACTTCGATATACCGACAGTCAACTTGGCTCCACTGAAGAGACTGTAGCACCGCCCAAATTTCGACGGAATCAAAGGCTTTCTCATAGTCCACGTATGCCAGACAAAGTGGCAGATTGTACTCTTCGGTCTTCTGTATAATCTGCCGCAGGGTGTCTATGTGGTCTATGATACTGATCCTTTTCGGAAACCAGCTTGTTTGGGAGGCTGGAAGTTGTCTAGTCTGCGTGCGAGACTATTCGTAATGACTCTCGATAATAGCACATAGATGCGGCTCAGAAGGGAAATCGGTCTGTAGTTCTTCAAGAGAGTGTTGTCGCCTTTCTTAAAGAATAAGACCACCGCGCTTCTGCTCCACGCCTCCGGAGTAGTGCCACCATGGAGGACAGAATTGAAGAGCTTCTGAATAACTTCAAGTACCGGTGTTCCACCCGCTTTCAAAAACTCCGCTGTAATTTTATCCTCGTCCGGGGCCTTGCCGTTTTTAAAGTGGTGGAGAGCCATTCTAATTTCGATCAGACTGACGTCCGGGATATCATCGGAATAGTGTCGGATAAGACTTGCTCTTGGATCGTTACTCACACTTGCGTGTGGCTCCAACGATGATGTGTACATCTGCCCATAGAACCTGTCAATATCACTCAGAATCTCAAGTGCCTCGGAAACGATGTTGCCACACTCAGTCTTCAGCTTTGACAGTTGGCTCTTTCTGGCGGACAGATCTCTGGCAAAGACTTTGGAGCCCTGGTTCCGCTCGATCGCTTCTTTAATAGAGTAGTATTAAAGTGTGCATGCGTTTGGAGTTTTCCTGGTCAAATCGCTGCCTCATCTCCCGTCTAACAGCCATGAGATTAAGAGTGTGATCGGAAAGTTTTTGTGTTCTTCTGCGGCAGGTCTTGCATAACTTAGCTCCGACCGCATGGCCAGTTTTTACGAGCTTGTCATTCATATCGTCCACTGCATTGCAATCCTCTAGGCACTGAAAGTGGTTTTGTAACTCGAGCTGAAACGTTTCGGAATTCTGGATTAGAGCACGAGAGGGATGGAGCGTTGACTTCATTAGTCGAGACCTCTCCAACTTAACGTTTAGGTTCAGTGTGCCTCTAACCTTTAGGTGATCGTTGCCAGTTTTCACCCTTGCGATCACTGAGACATCACTGAACAGTTGGCGTCCGGTCGTCATTATGAAGTCAATCTCATTTTTTGTCGAACCGTCAGGGCTCGACCAGGTCCACTTCCTATGGGGCCGCTTCTGGAAGAAAGAGTTCATCAAAAAACCTCTTTCTCCATAAAGTCGGCCAGCTGCTGGCCCCTTCGGTTCCGTTGCCCTACTCCAAATTTCCCTACCTTCAGCTCACCGCTTTCTCTTGTGCCTAGTTTTGCGTTGAAGTCTCCCATCAACACCGTGTGGTGGGTTTTGGAGGAAAGCATGGCTCTGGAAATATCGTCATACATTTCCTCCACCTCCTCATCGGGATGTGCCGAGGTTGGTGCGTAAACTTGTATGACCTGTGATTCTGAGTATTAGGTACGCGACCCTCGACGACACACTCCCAATCTTTATAACGATGTTGACGAGAGACTTGTGGACGATAAATCCGACACCTTCTTGGGACAGATGGTAGCCCTCCCGGTGGTAGAACAAGTTGCCGGACTCGAGGATTGCCGTGTCCTCTCCCTCTCTTCGGACCTCGGATAATCCTATAATATACCAGCGCAACATATCTACCTCTTCTTCCAGCTCCAGTATCTTCTCGTCAGTCCTCAGGGTGCGTGCGTTATATGTTGCCAGGTCGAGTCGTCGTAGGTGGTAACCGAACCTCCACCGGAGATTCTTAGCACCCCCTGCCCCGCCGTTACCATGGTCGCCACCGTAGCCAGGAATAGCGGGGCCGCCGGGGACTAGGGGCCGTTTTTTTTGCGTCGTTATTCATGGAGGGATATTTGCTATAGTTGCTACGCTTGGCGTGCGGGTTGGCAACCACAGTTTTTTATTATATCACAGTTGTTATCAGGAAGATGCTGCTGCCCAACTCCTGCCTGTCTCTCTCTGTCACCTCTTACGACACCCACGGGAAGATATGGTGTATTGGATATTCTCAACCGCCACTACACGGTTATCATAGTTGGAGCTAAGATATTGAAAATGAGGAATTAAATAAGATGGAGGATTAGGAGACATCAAGATAGAGTAAAGAGTAGTGAGTGCACGTAGACTACGGCGCTGACGAATGGGTAACCGGTTGAGTTGAGAGCGATAAGTAGACACATGATCATACTTTCGAAGATTAAAAATGAATCGAATGCAGTTATTAAGAAGACTGTCATATTTGTTCAAGAGTTCTGCATTCAGGTCAAAATAACACACATCACCATAGTCAAAAATGGGAAAAATTAAGGTCTGCACAATAATCGTCTTGGTCCTGGTCGGGAGAAAGTTTTTCAGGCGGTAGAGAGAACGCAAAATACCTGTCACTTTCTGACAAACATTTGCCACTTGAGTTTGCCAGCTCAAGGTGGAGTCAATGTGCAATCCAAGATTTTTCACGGTATTACTCAGTTCTAAAATAAAACCGTTAAAAATGATCGGCGGTAAAGCTGTGGGATCTAGTTTCTTTATCATCCGTTGTCTACCTATTATTATAGCCTGACATTTGGATGGGTTAACTTTAACACCAAACTTGTCAGACCGGTTCTTTATATACTCTAGGTCCCTATTAAGAGACTCAATTGCTGTAGATATACAGTCGACCTTCGCTTGTGAGTACAACTGCAAGTCATCAGCATACAAATGATACGCACACTGAAGATTTGGGGTAATGAGATTTATAAATATTGAACATAACAACGGAGATGGAATACCGCCTTAAGGAACACCAGCATGCAAGTCACACCAACTTGTTGAGGACTCGTCAATGCGAACTGACTGCTGGCGGCCTTGAATATAAGATGAGAACCACTCCAAAGCCTCAGATGAGATCATAGAAAGTGAAAGGATTGATAATAGGATTTCGTGACTGATGGCATTAAAGGCGTTAAAGAAATCAACCAAAACCAGTACTGTGACTTTAGTTTCCTCCATGTCTGCCCTAATGTCACCAGTACTTTAAGGAGCGCGGAAACAGTGCTATAACCTGGCCTGAAACCAGACTGTAATGTGCTTAACAGGTTATTCGAGAAGATAAAATGTGATAGCTGTTTGTGTACACAAGCCTCTAGCACCTTTGATAAAAAAGGGAAGAATGGATATAGGTCGGAAGTGATTAGGTAAAGAAGGATTAGAAATTTTTGGCAGAGGTATAATGTAAACTTTACGCCACAGCGACGAAAAAACTCCAGAATCCAGAAAGAAGTTTACTATATGGGAAATAGCAAAAGGAGGAGATGGTCTATAATATTAATAATCATACGGCGACTGATATTGTCACAACCAATAGCATTAGACTTAATGGAGAGCATAACCTTCCTGATCTCATTCGTAGCTACTAAGAAGCGGAAAGGAGCGATATTAGGACGAGGTAAGCCCATTAACTAATTAACAGTTTGACACTTGGGTTGGTGATCCAGAGGTGTATGTGAAGAGAAGTTTTGATTGATATCATCCAAACCAATTGTCCTCTGAAACTCAGAATGAGACTTCTTACCGATACCCATGGTTCCAAGGAACTTCCAGATATCTGCAGGGGAAGAGGATATGATGTTGTTAAGAATATATCGGCGTTTCGCGTTGCGTATCATCTGGTTACACCGATTTCTTGCAGTTTTAAAAATGGACCAATTTTCCTCACACCGCTTTTTTCTATATTTCTGAAAGGCTCGGTCTCTATGCCTCATCACAACGCGGATCTCTGTTGTCATCCAAGGTATTGACAGCCGTTTTAGCTTTACTTTTTTAATAGGAGCATGCATATTATATAGATTAATTAATATGTTATTAAATGCGCTAACTTTTTCGTCTACCGTGGGGGCGGCTGTTACTGTGTCCCAGTTAATTTTAGAAGCATCCTGACACAACTTCTCTACATCCATAGGATCAAAACTACGCAAGTGCAGGATCTTAGGTGAGGGTTTAGAATGTTTCAGGATATAGGAAAGTAAAATGAGATCATGATGGGAGAAACCAAACGCATAATGTTGACCATGAGTAGAGACAAGGGTGGGGTTTGAGGTTCGCATTACATCGAGCCACGTGTCCTCCCCGTCCGCATTGTGGTGAGTGACTTGTAGAAGTAGAACCTGAAGGCCAACCGACTCGATTATTTGAAGGAACTTATAGGAACGGGATGAGTGCGAAGTCAGGAGATTTGTATTAAAATCACCCATGATGATGTGATGTGAGTATTCTGACCCTAAAGATTCCAGAGTCGTTTCGAGACTGGAGAAGTAATCAACAGAGGGGGACAATACACAACACGAAGAACGGTTTTAGCTCCCTTCACACATACTTCAAATAAAAGAAATTCAGCAGCAGATGCGGAGTAAAAGGGCGAGGAGGAAGCTAGAAGTTTATAAGATAAGTCAATGCGGAGGTAAATAGCAAAACCACGTCCTCTCTTATCAACCCGATCGTTACGTATCAAAGTGAAACCAGAGAGGGGGTAAGTGGTTGAAAGGAGATGGGGCTTCAACCAGATCTCCGAAATCAGGATGGCATGAACGCTCACGTTAGTAAAGGCTTCAATGAGATCACTGTAGTGGCTGGGTACACTTTGTGCATTGATATGACACACATTTAGCAAAGAGCTGGACTGGTCAAATGTATGACGTAGAAAATCACCCAGCGTTTCAGTTGTTTATTCATTTCGTTGGCAGAAAAAAAAGAATCATCATCAGCGTTCATAAAATAAATATAGATTTTTATATATATATATATATATATATATATATATATATATATATATATATATATATATATATATATATATATATATATATATATATATATATAATAATAAATAATAATAAACACTCACGCCTGTCACCCAGAGGGGTAGGCAGAGACTACAGACTTCCATTTGGCACGATCCTGACACACCTCTCTCGCCTCCTTCACATCCATACACCTCCGCATACATGCTCGTCGGTTAAGGGTACTCCTAATTTGGCCCGTTTTCAATAAATCGCCAATTTGGTCGATAAATTTTCGCCTAGGACGTCCCTTTCCGACTCTGCCATTCACTTCTGCAACATAAATTTTCTTTGTCACTCTTTCCTCATTCATTCTTTCCACATGACCAAACCACCGAAGCATTCCTTTCTTAATCCTGGTCACAACATCATCTTGCAAACCACACTCTTCTCTTATTACACAATTTCTTACCCTGTCATTAAGATTCAGCCCTAACATACTCCTTAACGACCGCATTTCTACTGCGTTCATTCTACTCTCGTGCTTCTTCTGCCACACCCAACTTTCACTACCATATGTTAAAGTAGGGACCAACACAGCATTGTGAATTGCCATACGTGCCTTTTTCGACACATTTTGACTCTTCACAATAGAGTGCAGGGCCCCATTTACTCTATTTCCCGCATTCACTCGTCGTTCTATATCCTTATCATATCTCCCATCCCTGCTAAATACGCAGCCCAAATATACAAACTCATCTACTTGCTCGATCAACTCCCCCTTCTATTCTTATTTCACAAATCGTTTTACTTTCTTCTCTTTCAAAAACCATAACCTTCGTCTTACTTGCGTTCACTTTCATACCCCTTTCTTTTAATGATCTGTTCATTAATGTAACCATCATTTGCAACTCGGCCGCCGACGACGCAAGTATAACTTGATCATCGGCGTACAAAAGGCATTTGACGGTTAACTCACCCATTCTTAATCCGCATTCTTCAACTTTCAAATTTTGCAAACAACTGTCCATAAATAGGTTGAACAGCCACGGGGAAGCTACACAGCCCTGTCTGACACCTTTATGGATGTCAAACCAGTCCGAGTAGACCCCGTTGATCCTAACACAAGCACTAGAGTCCCTATAAAGGGACTCCAATGCCCGTATCAAGCCAGCGCTCAACCCAAATGAATTCAGTGTTTGCCATAGCACATCCCTTTTCACTCTGTCATAGGCCTTTTCCAAGTCCATGAACGCACAAAAACCTTTTGGTTTTTGGCCAAAAACTTCTCCGCGATCATGCGCATGGAAAAGACTTGATCTGTACATCCCATTCCCTTTCTAAATCCTGCTTGCACATCCCAAATTTTTCCATCAGTTTCTTTCATGACCCTTTCAATCAGTACCTTAGCATACAGTTTTCCCACAATGCTAAGAAGGCTGATGCCACGGTAGTTTTTACAGTCCTGCTGCGACCCTTTTCCCTTATATACTGGGACTATCACGGCTTTGCACCAGTCTACCGGTACCCGCTTCAGTTCCCAGCATAAATTAAACAAGGTGTGCAGCAGGCCTGCCACCACTTCCTCTCCAGCCCTTAGCATTTCGAGTGAAACTCTATCATATCCGGCAGCCTTACCTGCTTTCATGCTTTTCATTGCTTTCATTATTTCACCTACACTAATCTCGCTACCTCTTTCCTCTTCTTTCGGAATTTCTACTTCACTTAGTACACACGTTGTCTCCTCACTCATAAACACGCTTTCAAAATATTCCTTCCATCTCTTTAAACTCAAAACTTCATCATTCAGAATATAGCCATTCTCGTCTCTTATAGCATTCATCATAGGCTGTTTTGAATGTCCCCTGGCAGTTCTTACAAGTTTCCAGAACATTTTAATATTTGCCTGGAAATTATCCGATATTCTTCTATCATTCTTATCCGTTCTTTCTTGCTTTTTTCTTTCAACTACTTCTTTTACTCTCTTATTAAGATGTCTAAAGACTGCCTTTTTTCTTTCAATATCATCATTCGTACCGCTAGAATTACCAGCCTTTGTTGCTAGTAAATCTAGCCATGCTCTCTTCTTTGCTTCAACTTCCATACGTACCTCATCATCCCACCATAACGTATTATTTTTCCTTTCATTCTTTCTCTTACTAACACCACATACTTCGGTAGCTGCATCCACTAAACCTTTCTTTACATTTTGCCATACATTCTACAAGTCTAACTCCTTCATACATAATTCATCCAAACCACTTATATTTTCTTTCAGTCTACATTTGAACTTCTTTTTCTCACCTTCATCTTGTAACCTTTCTGTTCTAATACGCTGTAACGCAGTGGTAGACACAGATGACCGATGGCGCCAACGCCTGAATAGACCATTAATTCGGCATAGAACCAAATAATGATCCGTTCCTACGTTAGAACCCCGGTAAACCCTTGTATCTACAACTGCGCCCCTCAATCTTTCATCCACAATTATTAAATCTATCATGCTTCTATCGTCACCTCTTTCCCAAGTATACATGTGAATCCTCTTGTGGCGAAAGCAAGTGTTCGTCACAAAAAGATTCTTTTCCATACATACGGTGAGGAGACTTTCACCATTCTCATTTATACTTTCATCACCAAACGTTCCCAATATCCTTTCATAACCAAGCCTCCTCACCCCAACCCTTCATTTTTATATCATATACTATATATATATATATATATATATATATATATATATATATATATATATATATATATATATATAGTATATGATATAAAATTAAATAATTATTAAAAATTATCTAACTTAGGTTGTAAACCAAGGCGTACTGTCATCTCTGCACTAACCGCCAGCTAACATACGCACCTAAAATTACTAAATTATCAAATAATAAGCAAAATGAATTAAAAAAGATAATGTAAAATACGAATCATATGTACGTTAAACACATAAGTATCGAATTGAGTATTACAACAGATATAAATGAAAAAAAAAACAGACAAAATTATTTCATAGAGTTAATCGGTATACAACGTGTATAGACTATAAACTATAACACTACGTGACAGGTTACCGAAAAACAAAATATTACCCTTAAGTTGTCAAACGTCAAATTGGCATTACACTAGAATAGAAATGACAACTGACAATTATTTTGGAGTTACGTACCTATACTAGAAATAAAGCAAAATAAAATTGTATACTAGAAACAAAGCAAAATAAAATTGTATACATATTACATTAAAAAAAATTGAGAAATTTTGTATTAAGGTAATGAAAAGTTAAAACACGAAACTACAAACTTCAATTGTCGTCACTTACGAAGTTTTGAAAGAGGGTTCGTTGATCCCACAACTGCGGTCTTGCCCTCAACCAAGAATTCAGCTGCTTATTTGGGGTATTTCTGCTTTAAGGAGTTCAGCTCGTCTAGGGAAATGATCTTATGCCGGGATCCATCAGCAGCTTTCACCACAATTACACCAACCTGAGTCTAGCAATCTCGCTTACCAAAATGCTGCCGGACTTTAGCATGAACAGCTTGACGGGTCTCTGTCAAGAATTCTTTAACTGAAATCGATGAACTACTATGAAGTCTTAAATATTATATTGAAATTAATAAAATGTTGAAAGCTAGGAGCGATTTGTTGTCAACGATATATGAATAAACATCAAATATAACTTTCGCTTTTCTGCCGCTAAAATCGATTATAACGAAAAGCTTTTATGTGGGGAAAGTTCTGTATAACATTTTTTGATTTTTGAGAATGGACCACTAGAATATTATATCCTATATTTGAGTACTAGTTTCTAATATTTCCATGTGTCTTTGATATTATATTACTAATAGCTTAGTGTTATGTAGTAGAAGAGGCGGATGATGAAATTTGATATAGGAATATTTTACGTTTTACGACTGGTACGCTTATCTTATGCAAATTATGCTCTTGCCTTTATACATATATAATAAATGGATTATAATAAATAATAAAGAGAATAGATAATAAATGGAAATTAGAGACGACATGGTGTCGGTAAAATATAATTAAAGCCTCGAACTTCCGTATCTTTTTATAACAGAGTTGCGGGACGTTATGATGATTGCGTCTGAAAGACTTTCGTTTCAAACGTTTCTCAAATACTATTTATAATTATGTTTTTTTTAATAACATTTTAAAACCCTACTGTTCTTTTAACTGTCAAATAATTAAAGCAGACAGAAAAATATAGGCAATAATTGTCAGAATTAATAATAGTATATTTTATATAAGGGTGTTTAATCATAATATAGGGAATAAATTTAAATACATGTTATTTTTGGACATATAGAAAGTGCATAGAGCTTGGTCAGTTTGATTCAGTTTGCGTGGAATCGTCTCCAATCTATTACAAATACTTTTCCACCCTCGCTATTACCATGATTTAAATTTATAGAGAATTTGCCGACAATAAATTTAATTGATTCAATTTCCTGAAACAAATGGTGCATGAATTTCACCACATTAGTTCAGTACTGTCTTCATAGCACTAATATCATTTTATATAAAATAAGAAGTAGGTAAGAAATGCTGAATAACGATGGATAAAGGTTTTGTTTTATAGGAGTGGGGGCAAACGAGCACACATTTCTATTAATGTTTAGTGACTATATGAACAACTGCAACAACAGGTGAATTGCAGGTGCGTTACCGGCCTTTTAGAAAGGAGTATGCTCTTTTCTTGAAGGTCCCGAGGTATATCGGTCCGGAATAATTGCCGATGGTGAAATATTCCACAAAAACGTAGTACATGGAAGAAAACTCCTAGTAAAACGTACAGTGGGTGACCGCCTAGAATCCAGATGGAGTGGATAGTATCGAAAGGTTTTCCGCGTAGTGCGTTCATGAAATTTGTCAGCTGGATTAATTCGAAAACTTCTTCAGAGCACTCCCCGTAGTAGGTGCGAAAGAAAATGGAAAGAGATGCAACATCTCTTCGCAGCGACAGTGAATCCAGCTGATCGGAAAGCACTCGGTCGTCGACGATTCGAGCCGCTCTGCGCTCGATGCGGTCAAGTGGAAAGAGCTGGCACTGGGGAGCCTCAGCCTAGTGATGGGGACAGTATTTCATGCGAGACCAAACCTGCGCCTTGTGAAATTGCAGGCGTAAGTATGAAATACTGTCCCGCTCTGCTTAGCACGCCAAGCTTTTTAGAGGCCAATTTGGCCTTCTCTTCCAAGTGACCATGAAACTGCACGTCACTCGATATATCGACACCGAGGATTCCAATACTGGCTGAGAACACAAGGGTAGTGCCTTGAAACTGAGGAGATACGACAGATGATTCAAAACGTCCTCCCTGTATAGAGATGGCTGAGAGTAATTTCCTTGGACAGCCTTGGCGAGAGACCAGAATGGGTTCCAGAAGGAAGGTAAACTAGTTTTTCGCCAATTCTGCCCATGTGCTCTGACTTTGCCTTAGCCATGACTCTTTTGAAGGACCTGGATGTGAAATATTCTCCTTTTTTAGGGCACTGGTGTTTACATCACGGGAAGTTGATGCGTCAGCTCAGAACCAGTAGCACTGCTGCTTGTAGCGTGATGCTATTGTTACGAGCTTAGGATTCGTGACATTAAAAACTGCCGATTGAATTACCAACATTAACACTTTAATCACCGAACACCAATTAAAACTTAAAAGACACTAATAATTAATCACACTGATTCACTTTGTTTCGATTTCGAAGCTTCGCTTGTATCGCCAAATTCAATACTGCCCCGATCGCGGCTTGCAGCGCCTTTAAATACACCTTTTCCATAGAAACATCCAGAATGTTCCAGCAAATACCGGTTCCGACCGACTAAGTGCGGAAAGTTCGAGCGTGGACTTTTCTAGAAAGCTTAATTCTTCTATTCGTTACTAGATGGCGCTGTTGATGAAAACTTCAGGAATATCATTTTCTAGAAAGTCCTCCTCGCTCTGTTCCCCGACACTAGATGGCGCTAGTGCCAGGTACCAGACGTCAACCTAGGCGTGCAACACTATTTTACAGGAGGTAGGAGAGATACGAAGCAATACAAAGCAAGCCCGAATCTTGAGCGGAATTTCCCTCCCCCCCAGAATATGCGGGACAGCCTGAGCACCCACGCTCAGGATTGGAGTAGCTTTATCGTGAATGCTCAGTGAGGGATTCTCTAGGGTTACTGGTACCCTCCTGTGGTAGTCTTACTCGTACATTTAATTAAATATAAGAACCAGAGGGGGAAGCTGGGAAATTGGGCCCTTTTTTGTTTTGGAACTTTGTAGCATTGATTGGGACATATTATATCCTTACTATGCAATATTAAAACGTCTGGCTTATTATACACTATACTCAAGATTCCGTTGGCGCTTTCTCGGATTCTACGCTTCCGTAAAGCAACTATGTATCTTGCATATGGGACTCTGAAAACATTAGCAGTCATCTTATAATACTGTAAGCCCTTAAGCTCAGTCACGTTGACATTATAATAAAGACCATTTGACAGCGTATTTCTCACATACTAACAAAAGTCTCCTGACAGCGCTATTAGATGGGTTCAACGACACCGTACTGCAAGCGTAGTTTTACTATTTACAACTGGCCCATCAATTGGGCAAACAACTTCTGTGTGTTTGAGCTCGACAATCAGCTGGTTAAAATCCTTTTTGCAGTAATATGATTTTTTTCACCACGTATTTTTTTTAAATATTTTAAATAAATTAAAACTAATTATATTAAGGAAACAACGATCGCATAATCAAAATTTTGCTGCACTATTTTTGCATGCAGTATGCATTAACAACGTTTTAAATGGTTACTTCAAGTACGTTGTTTCTGTAAAGTCATTTTAGTTGCATTATGCAAGGCTATTCCTGGAGCACGGGAAAAAGGAAATTCAGTTTGCGCAGGCAGTGTTAGATTTAAATGGTTTACTTTACATATTCACTGCTTACTACGTACGTTCGTTTTGTAATACGGAGTTAAAAATTTATTTATTTAATAATTGTGTTCCAAGAACTTAATATTTGCCGAGTATTTTCACTATAGAGAATTTCTGAGAGTGGTAGATCCACGCTGGAGCTACATCATGGTTGCAGCACGAATGGGTTTACTTGACCGGGAAACGACCACCCTCTAAATGAATACCGGTATGAAATAGCTGCTTAATGCTGGCGTGTTTCGTATAGTAAGTGTAGAGGAACGAAGACCATTTTGTGCCGGAAACGGGGCATTCTACCTCAGTCTTTAGGAGTGACTACGCGTCTGCATTTTGATTCCTGATCGATAATAGATATAGACGTCAATGAGCCACAGCAGCCATTTACCGTCAGGGGGACTTTTTTGACGTTTCTTACCCTTATCCTACAACCTATATTCTTAAATTTAACCCTGCTGACAAGTGCTGTTGTATTTATAAATGTGTGATAAAAATCGGCCAGGAAAACAACCTTGCCGCAATGGACCCAATCGGGAACCAGTAGGTACCAGTTAAGTTTTAGCAATAAATTAACTAAATCAGATCAGGACGTTGCAATGATTTTTGAGAAATATTTTACTAATAGTGATAATTAGTAATCTAATTCGTTGCTGTAAAAAAACCCTTTTATCATTTCTCTTTAATTTTAATTTTTTAGCACCTGTGTGTGTTTAGCTCGGAAACGGCAAACCATGTTTCACCAAGCATACGGCTCACCTGGTGATAAGAACAACTACAAAACCTGGAGAATTGCAGGTGCGTTACTGGCCTTTTAGAAAAGAGTAAGTTATTTTCTTGAAGGTCCCTAAGTTGTATCGGTCCAGGAAAATCAACGGTGGTAAACTATTCCACTAAGAGGTCTTACGTCGAAGAAAATTCCCACTGTTGTGCCGTCTAGCATCTAGATGGTGTGGATGGTATCGAGATTTTTTCTTGAGAAATATGGTCCTACTCCGCGGTAATCACATTCTTTATCTCTATGATGGTCTGCGGAGCCGACTGCACTAAACTCACTTATTGATTCAGAAAGTCTCAGACGTGCTTAATGAGATTCAGGGCGGTACTTAGAGATAGTTAATCCTGAGAACGAGTTCCGATCTCTAGCATACACGCTTCTACATCGACAGACTTGTGGGTGCAAGCGTTGTCACCCCTTAATATAAAGTTTTCACCAAGAGTGCCAAAGCCGGTTGTACATAAAAAATTAGAACTCCCGTTATGTAACAGTTTCTAGTCATTTTACCGTTTTCGGTGAAGACTAACTCTTTACGAGTTTTTCTTGTCCTGCAAAACATGATCCCGAAAAGCATTTTTTTTGGTCCACACATTTGAGGTCCACATAGGAAGATTTGCGATTTTTCAACATCCCACAAGAATATATGGCTTTCTTGCAGAATCAGGCCTTCTCTGGCCGGAACAGGTCTCTAGATAGCGCTGCCAGATTTTAAACACAGAAACTAGATCATCACAGATAATAGATCAACAATCACGTGCATATGTTTTAATTATATTCCAAGAAAAATATTCAAGTAAATGAAAGTATTTACGTTAACGCACGAATGCTTAAGTTTAATCGTCCATTCATTTCCTCTATTTTAGCCACCAATGGTGTAATCCAATTATATAAGAGGAAACTTCCAGATTACAATTTAGAGTAATTTGCTGCAAAGCTTCCCTACTATAAAAATATTTTCACATTTTACCTCCAAATATTTACGTTTTGGATTTTTTTGTAATTCAAGAGTTTTATTCGTAAATTTGTTTTCTAAATATTATTACTTACTTATGTACAAACATTTCTAAAGCTGATATTTATAACACAAGTATAATGTAATTTTGAAATAGCCACTTAATTATATAAATTTTTTATTCATTTGATTTTTTCTTATTTTGTTGTATTAGAAGGGTTGCTAAATAAAAAACATGGGTTTCATAACAGTTTTTACGAAAACTAATTTGACTTAATTATAATAATACAATATCAATATTACTATCTAGCTGTTAAAAAGTTCTAAAGTTAATAAGTAATTTTATTTTAGTCCTGACCAATATTACGTATAATTTACTATAGTTACTAAGAAAATCACTTTCTCTATAGTCACACTTCATGTACACTATTCTTATCGTCTCTTTTCAGAAAACAACGTATTTTTCTTGTATGCATACAGGAAGATTTTACGATAAGCTATGTTAATAGTATGAAGACGGTATCTTCTTGATCTATTTCTAACACGGCACAAATTACCCATACCAAGGAATATTCAACTACTTACATATAGTCGAAAGATATCCAAAGGGCTAGAGTACTCAAGATTCGGATTTGGTCACTAGTATATTCTAAAAAACTACGAGATATTGCACATCAAAATCAACAAGATCTTTACGCCAAAGGTAACGTCACAGTGTTAGTTTGTTTTATACTGCAAATTTCAACACCACCATTTTTTTATACAATATATTTTTTATTTTCGTAATTCATTTTACGCTCAAGAACTTTACTGCTGAGATTTGTTACAAAGTGTTCTCATTTAATAGTAACAGTTACAGCCTGTCAAAGGTATTTGCCATGTTTACCATGTTTGGCAAGCGGGTTGGCAACAACAGTTCTTTATTTGTGGCCTTTATGGGGACGACATCTCCTGATTTGTTTCCCTCTGTAGCCCCTTACAACATCCTCTGAAATATAAGGGGTGGTGGATGTAATGTTTTATTTTACATTATTAATTATAAATATTTATACTTCTTATTTTTCACCATATTTATTAATTTTCCTTCTTATTACTATTTATGTTATATTAAGTTATATTACTTTATACTTTTCTCTAATAAATATCAACGAATAAAACTACTTAATGAAATAAAGCGCAATCGTTATAGCTTGTTAAAGTCCACAGCTGAACGTAGGCCTCCCTCATAGATTGCCTTATATGGTACACCTGCCATAGTTTCCACGCTTGGCAAGTGGGTTGGCAACCGTATAATATTAATATATTGAAAAGTAAAATAAAAACACTTTCCTATATTAAAGCTAAAAATGGGCCGTAAACAAACGTCCCAGAAAATGTCAATGTTCTCACTTCTAGCGAGAGAACATTGACAATGTTCTCTCGCTATTCGAATTTGATAAAAGTCAACTTTATCACAATTAAGCGCTTAGTAGATTGAAATTTCAATAAATCCACAAGGAAGGGTCTCGGGCTTATTAATGGTAAACGATTATTAAAGGCATTAAAGAAAGATCTTTCTTTAATTAATCTTGAACAAAATTCATCATCATTATCATCATCTTCACAGTAACTGAGATGCCATCCCCATTTTGATGAATATAAAATATTTTTAAGCTGCAGCACTCAAACGCACCATTATATAATTACATACCGTACCATACTCATTGGGTACGCTCGGCAGGCTAGTGGTGAGTATCGAATTGCTACCCTCACAATATGTACCTACAGTATGGTGGGACTGGGTTCAGCAGTTGCTGTTCAGCAGCCGCTAGATCCTCATCCGGAACCGTATGCAAGAGAAGTTGACATTTGGAGGAATAATAGACAGTAAATGATAATATATAGATGACTATGATACCGAAAGGCGAAATGTAGGGCAGCCCCTACTAGATGTGACAACCTGGTGAGACATGCAGGAGGTCGATGGATGCAGGTGGCTCAGGACCATGCTAAGTAGCATTCCTTTGGGGAGGTTTTTGTTCAGCAGTGAGCTTGCTGTAAAAATGAAATGGTAATACATTTATTTTTATTTCTGCTTTAGCCAATTAAAAAAAAAAACAAAAACATTGTACTCGTAACAATTTCAAATCTCTGTTTTACAATAGTTTTTTTCACCATCGAGCACCTGCTAACACACTCAATAATGGAATTAACATTTCACTGGTGCCGGTACCAATTAGAATCGTTTAATTATTAAATAACATATTTATTTAAACCAAAATCTAAAAAAAATCCTGTAATAATTCCTTTATAAATTCCAGATCCCGGGCACTGGTCTCTTTTCATTTGTATTATTTATGTTACGCATGTCGTGAAGGATTTCATCACATTTGTTTTACTCTTTTAAAATCACCACTCTAAATTCAAAAAACTATTCTAATGATGATGCTGATGGTAAATCAAACTCTAATTACTGGCGATTTTAACATTTAAGACGAGGACTTATTCCCTTAGCAAAACCAACTTCAGAAAAAAAGAGAGATAACAGCCTGTAAATGTCTTACTTTCTTCACCACACGTGTTATGCATTTACAGTAACTTTCAAATAAAGAAAAGAACGCAATGATATTATCATAAACTGATTGACAGTTTTTATATTCATATTTATCTGCTACTAAATAGTGAACTGGAAAGATGTACTTTAGTATAGTGGACTATTAGAATTAATTAGGTATAAAGCCCGGAACATGTCTTGCGGTAGTACGGATTTCAAATCTATTTAAGTAAAATGTACTTGTTGTTAATTATTTAGTGGAGTCTCTGGCAATGCCCGACAACTATTGATGAAGTTTCTAAGCTTAAGCCACAATTTAGAAACCATAAAAGTTTTATGTTTAAAATTAAACCATAGTGATTAACAAAATTTATAGTGCACCTGGTTAGTGGCCACTGCAGCCCAAGGATAACCTTGCAGTCTGTAGTTATATTGATTTTGAATACACGTGCACACTGGAACACTTCAATTTTCTAATTTAAAAATAATCTGCCAGAACCAGTAAGTTCAGTACTAATATCACAAGAGTAAACATCCTTACTCCTTACTCTGTGGCAATATTATAAGAATACTACTAAGCTTTTGCCTCGATTGTATTTTCTGCTTCTATAATATAAATATATATTTTTATGGTCTGATATAAGTACCTTAGTTCAGAAACTACATATGGGCTTAAAAATCCCAATAAAACCTCAATACTGTAAAATGATTGAAAATGAAAATATATGAATGCGGAATACAAAAATAACATTAAAATACGATGATATAACCGGGGAATAGACATTGGTTTTAATTCTAATATGTTTAACAAAAACATAAATCAATATAAAAGTAGTGGTTAGGCAAACGCTGATACAGATGGAATTTCAAACAATTCATTGCCTTTATTCCTGTTCAATCTTATACTGTATTAAAGTAACAAATGTTAAACGAATGAATGTGACCCAACTCAAACAAAGCGGTAACAGGTAACAATTATCTTCTAACTTCTAACATAATACACGTTCATTGTTCTTGCAGTAATTACATTTGTTGGCTATGCTCTTAAACTAAGAAGTTTTAGATTAACCACGTCTTATTGTATATTTACTAAAAGAAAATCGTCTATTAATATCACACTTATTTCGTCCTGTATCTAAATACTGATTATAGCTCAATAATTTCTCTCTTGAACTATTTCCGTTACTAAAGTGTGTATTATTTGCAATGTCGAGCAGGATAAAGTGGCGAGTACCATAAGGAAAAACTTTGCGGAAACTAGTATGTGTCATTATCGCATGCCTGGAGGTAGTATACATCAAATTTTACACGGATTATAAAACAAACTTAAAATCTATACTTTAATGACTATTGTGTATTATTCTTAGGGGAGGTTGATTTTAATGTAACCAAAAATTATAAAAGTTTAGTTGTACACATAAGGCAAATATTGTCATCGGTTGGACACACAAATATTATTTTATGTTTGCCAACATTTGAATACTCTAATATGTCAAATTTGTTTAATCAGAGATTCGAAATGTTCTGTGATATAACTTATAACGATAATTTAGAATATGAATATTATTATTTGCTTGCCTTAAACTAAAACTTACATTATTCATATGATATGTTTTGAAATATAATGGAAAAATAAATATTCTCGGCATAATGACTACATTGAATGAAATTAATGACACAACTCTTGACAATCAAATCTTGACTAATAATGACGGCAATGCTGTTTCTTTTCAACATTCATCAACTGATCGTCAACTGAACATTTCGTGCCTAATAAACTTAATATTATGTGCCAAAACATACAAAGTTTGACAAAGTTGATGACTTAAATGTTTTTTTACTGGATGCTAATATGGATATTGTTATATTGGGTAAGTAATGGCTATCGTCGGCTAACTATCACTTGTATGAGCTGGAGGTTTATGAATTACGAGCCAAATTCGTTCGTGAAAACCATATACATGGTGGTAACGCTATATTTGTTAGGAAAAATTTGAAATCAAAGATGCATTTAGATATGAAAAGTTATACGTTAGAATTTGTTGCTGAATTTTGTGCAGAGATGATTTGTGAAGAGATGGTGAAACATTTTTCTCACAGATACAAGCCTTGTTGCGTCATAATTCAAAACAATCATGCAAAAAGAAAATAATTGTAGCGAGAGATATAAATATAGATGTTACTAAAAATCCAAAGTTATCGCAGAGATTTCTCAATCTACTAAAATCTTTTGGTTTACAATGCCTAATAAAAGAGCCAACGCGAGAGATACAAAATAGTTCATCATGTACAGACCAATTTGTTGTAACTAGTAACGTAAACATAGAAGCGTCGGTTGAACAGCATTATCCTTCCGACCACCACACCTTGGTCGGGCGGGTTCCTGAACAGGAATATAAAATTTATAACAGTGTCACCTCCTGTAGAATTATTTACATATATATATATATATATATATATATATATATATATATATATATATATATATATATATATATATATATATATATATATAAATGTTCCTTTAACAAAAGGAACATTTATTTATTTTATTCTTTATTGCATCCTTAAACAAAAAATACAAAGGGATATTGGTTTAAAGAAAATAATTGGACATATAAATTCGTATAATGTATTAAATTCTAGAAACGACGGTACTATTAATTATAATATGTTTTAACTCAAATAAATGACTTATTAAATAAATATATACCACGAAAGACTATTTCATATGACTATTTCATTGAGAAACAAACGACAAACAAAGTGGCTTACTAAGGGTTTAAAAATGTTGTCATCATAAACATATATTGCGCTTGCTAAAAACTACTTATAATAATGAATATTTAAATAATTACGCTAAGTCTTATACTATCATTCTTAAAAAAAATTGCCAAGGAACAAATGAAATATTACATAAATAGACTAAAAAATGCTAGTAGTAAATATAAAGAAATGTGGAGCATAATTAATGAAAAAATTAAACGAATTAAAAATTTCCAATATGAAAATATTTTTTTAAAATGTAGAAATAACACCATAGAGCCACCAACCAAAGTTGCTCAAAAACTTAACGATTATTATGTAGGCATTGATTCAAATAGGAATTGTAACTTTATAATCTGCCAACTACGAAATATTTAGCAAACTCAACGTTCCTAAGTGACGTCACGGAATCAGATGTAAAAAAGGCAATACTGAGCCTTAAACGGAACAACTCATGTGGTTACGACGAGATTCCGGGTAAGCTATGATAACTGGATGCTGTGGCCCATAGATGCCCACAACTAAGCAAATGCATTATCACGTCTGAGGACTATGATGAAATGTATTATCACCAAAAATGGTCCTCGAGTCTCTTTACACAACATATGAAACTCAGCAATATTATGCTATCATTTCGGCATTATCTATCCGCGATTAAGCTGATTCATTCACGCAGTAGCTAAAATACATCTGCAAATTGGCTTCACCACGTAGGAAAGAAACATTTTTGTGGTAATTATGACATTATTCGTATAATTTTGGAATGATCTTTTCTATTTACATTCTTATCCGTATTAAAATCTTGAGGCAGAAAGACACGTATTATGGCATTTTTATACGAAATAAGGAGTTTGACAAAGTCTAAGTCACTTCACCTTACCATCTCTGGCTCCATCACCACTTACCATGGAACTAAGTTATATATTAGCGTATTTTTAACTTACAGGAAGAGCATAAAAAGGTTTAATTTTTTTGCAGCTTGAACAAACAGAAATAATAAATGTCTTTTCTCATTTGTGAGAAACCAAATTTATGCTGCAGAAAAAAGTAGCAAAGTCGGTAATGGGCGCCTTTTACGAAAGTTTACCAAGCAAAATGGCTGTAATATTGTAAATAGGCGAAATAGTGTACTCTTAACCAACGAGCATTGTATTCGTAGATATTATACGAATGAGTAATAAGCGAGATATTATCTCGCTTCTTACAAACATATTAAGTGTATCAGAATTGTGCCAAATGGAGGTTTGCAGTCTCTGCCAACCTATATGGGTTACATGGGTGAGAGTTTAAGAATGGCCTATGTTTAAATTATTTTACTCAAAAGTTGTTAAATGTAAACAACGAATATCTTAAAAAATAACTAATAAACAAAATGAAAACAATGAAACCTAATGAGTGTAAAAATTTAGAATAATAAGCGGAAATGCGATGCGATTTTTTCATTTTACTTGCAAGTTCTTACGAAACATGCAAGGATTTAATTTAAACTCGCATTTCAACGATAGAGTTAACGAGGAAAAAAGGTGTCACGCATTTAATGAATTTGTCACATATATTCGCTGACACAAATCCTCTTCAGGTCATAGGTCCCTACACGGAATGTCACAAATACAGTCCTGAGCCATCATCGACTTCCTACATGTCTCATCAAGTCATAATTTCATATAATAGAGATTTATTTGACACACACACACACACACACACACACACACACACACACATATATATATATATATATATATATATATATATATATATATATATATATATATCATTCTCGCGCAAGCGCACTCAGCGTGAGTAGTGTAAAACAAAATGGCGCAATGTGAAAAGTGTAAGTTGTTTCTTTCACTGACGAAAGATGAAGTCATTAAGTGTTTGGGGAGTTGTGACAGTGTCTATCATAAGAAGTGTGCGTCAAAACAACTACTTAAGAAAGAGAGGTGTGAAATATGTTCCAAGAAAAATGATGATATTCCACCTTCGCAAATATTAAATTTGGATCTTAAACAGGTATATACATAATCCATTTCAGAAGAAGTTAATAAAGAGTTGCAAGTGATTTATAAAATAGAAGCCAAGTTGGACAATGCTTTGGAATTCATTGATTTTTATTCTGAAAAATATCAAGAAATGGTGGAGATCAAAGAGACAGCAGAGAAGAAGATGAAAGCGCTTGAGCAAAAAAATGTTTACCTTGAAAAATACAATAAGGCTTTGGAAGAAAGGCTACAAAATCTAGAATTAAAAAAAGAGAGAAACAGATTGAGATAATGTGAATAGAGAAAAAGGAGAATGAAAATACTTTAGAAATAGTGAAAAAAGTATCTCAAATATTAAAATTATGCCAGGAGGATATAGAAGATGCGAGGAGGGTAGGTAGATAAAAACTGAACCAGAAGAAGGCACAGCCGATTATTATTACTATACGCACAAAGAATGCCCGTGATCAATGGATTTTGGCTCGAAAAGTGCCTATTTTAAAAGCGCAAATTCTTGCAAATAATAGCGACCAGTTAATATATATAAATGAAGATTTACCAAGGTATAAGCGTCAGCTTTTTTGGCAAGTAAAAAATAAACTAAAATCTTATTTCAAATATATTTGGATTCAGAATACGAACATACTCGTTAAAAGAAACGACAATGAGAAAATATTCAAAATAAGTTCTGAAATTGATATTAACAAAATGCTACCGAGCAGTAAATAAAGTTTCCAAGGTCTGTGCTAAGGCTGCGCGTACACACCACGTTACGTTCGATACTTAAAATTCTCACCTATACAACAATTACCTACCAAAATCGATTTTGTAATGGGTAAGGACCTAGTAAAATGGGATGAATCTTAACGTGCAAATGGAATACACATATTGCATCTAAATATACGCTCCTTAAGAACACATTTTAATGAATTGCTGGTCTTGTTAGAGCATATCAAATATAAAATACATATGATAGTACTAAGTGAGATAAATATAAAGAGAGAAGAATTGTAATATAAATGGATATATGCCATGCTAATACGAGAGAAACTTCAAGAGGAGGAGGGCTACTTATATTTATAAAGGTACAACTAAACTTTTCTTCACAAACAATCAACACCCACGTGGCAGAAATAATTCATGGAAATTTAACGATCGAAAAAAGGAGTTTTCATATTCTTTGCATATATAGACCACCTGCTAAAAATAAATATGGTTTTATTGAGTGCCTAAATACAATATAAAGGAAAGAATATCGCCTCACGATTATATTATTGGCATAGGAGACATAAATATCGATATTTATAATAACAAGTGTAATCAAATTATTTCAAAATATAATCTAACTTTGTGTGAACACGGAATACAATGTGCAGGGCAGGGCCTAGTTCAGAGATAACACGAGAAGCGATAGTCGACGGACGGCACGAGCGGTCATGCATTGACCATGTGTGGGTGCGAGCGAAGTCAGCTAACACTACATCTGTTGCCTATGTAATCGAATGTCATGTATCTGATCATAATATTGTTGGCATTAAATTGGGTGTCTTAGGATCGCAAAGTGAGTTGAATGTGGTAAAAATGGTAAATAAATGTAAACAAGTGATTAGTGATAAATTATGTAGGGTATAGTTGGACGATGATGATTGGTCCAAGCTTTTAAATTTATCTTGCCCAATGGTATTGTATGATAAGTTACGTTTGGTGTTTGAAAATATTTATAATGAAAGTAAGGTTTATATTGTAGAAAGCAGTAAACAATTAACGCAACCATGGGTAGATGCTAAGTTGATTAATTTAATATTAAAAAGGAATTCTTTATGTAGAGCATGGAAAGCATCGCCAAAAAATATGAATAAGCGTTTAGAATACACGAGATTTAGAAATAGAGTAAATAAAATTATAAATGATGCCAAAACCAAGTACAGGCAAAAACAAATAAAAGATTGCAATGGTGATAGCAGAAAAATATGGTCAAATATTAGTACATGGTTAGGAAAAACTAAGGCAGATTTGAATTTAGTAATTAAGAGGTACTTGGGTAGATATGATTCCTTACATAACATTTGCACAAAATTTTATAAAACATTCGCCAAAGAAATATTAGGCATCAAGCATAATTGTAATTTAATTTTTTTATATAGAGACATGTATTTTAAATGGGAGCGAGGTGTCTTTTAGGTATAAGAGAGTGAAATCATGTGAAATAGAAAAAATAATTGATAAATTGCACCATAAAAAAGCACCAGGATTGGACGGAATTAGATTGAAAGATTTAAAGTTAGTAAAGAAAAAAATAAGTCCAATACTGGCCCATTTTGCTAATATGTGCCTGTCAAAAGGTGTTTATCCCGATTTATTAAAGAAATAAATCATTCGCCCCATATTTAAACATGGTAGTCGTTTAGTAGTCGTTTCGTGCGCAGCTTAAAGATTGCATGCAACGCAGCAATGAAAACCTGCAGCAGTGGGCTCTTGAGGTGAAGAAGATGATTCGAAAAGCATACCAGTCTGTACCTGCGCTCATTGAAGAGAACCTGGTGCAGACATTCATCGACGGCATCCGTGACCTTGAAGTCAGCGCTGCTGTGAGGATCGGGCACCACGAATCGCTTAAAGATGCCTTGGCCCATGCACTGGAAGTGGAAGCCGTGCGGCAGGATCATCGTTCCCATCGTGTCAGGGAGGTTGCAGCAGCTACAGTTCGCGACCGCAATAAAGGATACAACCTTAGGTACCATGGCTGTGGGGAAAGGGGCCATCTTCGATCCAGCTGCTCTAAGCGAACCCTAGAAAGGGAAGGTGAAAGATTTCAGGAGGGTAGTGCGGCCAACAGCACCGCCCAGCAGCAGCAGAGAAACGAGTAAAAGCCATAACTGCGGGGTGGGTGCTGCTAATGTTAAAAGAGCCCCAAGGATTTAAATCTCACAAACCCATGATGGGAACAGCCTAATCATCAAAGGCGAGGTCAATGGAATGCCGTGTAAAATGACCATATACAAAAGGCTCGAGTCCTCTCGTACGGTTGTTAGTTCCCAACTTATAAGTCAGTTCCTTGGGGACTCCGCAAATAACCGAGAACGCATTAATTTGGTAACAGCCACCGGTTAGCGTATACCTCAGAGAGTCTCCAGAGAAGGAGATGGAGTTGAAGCTAGGCAACATGATCTAATCTGATATAATGGACGACTGCATCCTGGGCCTAGACTTCATGAGAAAGAATTGTTGTGAGATTGACGTTAAGAAAGGTGTTTTGAAATGTGGACAAAAGGAAATTTTCGTGGAAGGGGCGTTACCAGGGAACGTGTACAGCCTTAAGAAAATTGTTCTTCCACCGAGATCGGAAACGATTGTGCCGGTTAGTTTTCCTCGGAATCCTGGGCAACCTCATCGTTATGTACTCGTGGGAAGGTTAGACAATGACCTTCCGTGGAAAGCTCGAACCTTGGTCAGAACCACTAACATCACAGGAGTACGTGTGCTGAACCTTTGTGACCAGAAAACAGGAAGTGGATTGGTTACGTCGGTGCCAATATCTATCGACTGCGACCCCCAGCATGGATGCACAAACGAGAGTGAACACACTTTTTGATGACTGTCGCAGCGTTCTCTCCCAGAATGAAATAGTCAAGGCGAAGAAGTCTTTACTTAAGTACGTCGAAGCTTTCTCGTCAAACGATGCTGACTTAGGAAATACTGGCTTGGTTTAACACAAAATAAATACAGGAGAAGAGTTGCCTATCCGCCAGCGACCAAGAAGATTGCCGGTAGCACGTGAAAAAGAAGTGGAAACCATGATTGAGGGAATGGTGAAGGATGGTGTTATTGAAAATTCATCTAGTCCATAGTGTTCACCCGTGGTGCTGGTAAAAAAAAGGACGGCAGCATGCCGTTTTGTGTTGACTACCGCCGTTTCAACGACGTTACAAAGAAGGATAGCTATCCCCTGCCAAGAATTGATGACACGCTGGACATGCTTACAAGAGTAAAGTGGTTTAGCACGATGAATCTAAAAAGTGGCCACTGGAAAGTTGAAATTGTTGCGAAGGACAAGGAGAAAACTGCGTTCTCGACGGGAAAGGTCTGTGGCAATTTAAAGTAATGCCGTTTGGATTGTGCAATGCTGCAGCAACGTCTGAAAGGCTAATGGAACTTGTACTTACCTGGCTAATTGGCGATGCCTATCTGATCTACTTGGATGACATCATCATCGTGGGCCATACGTTTGAGGAACACATTCGAAACCGGAACGCATGCTCATGAAGATTCAGAGTGCCAACCTCAAGTTGAGTCCGAAGAAATGTTCACTGTTCAAACGGAAAGTCAACTTTTTGGGGTATGTAGTGTCGGAAGAAGGTATCCGCACGGATCCGGAGAAAATCGCCGCCGTCAAGAACTGGCCGGTTCCAAAAGACAAACGCAGGTTAGAGCATTTTTTGGGTTTGTGCTCCTATTATCGGCGATTTGTGAAGAACTTTGCAGATATAGCCAAACCTCTGCACAAGCTAACCGAGGAGAAGCGATATTTCTGCTGAGATAAAAGTTGCAATATCGCATTCCAGGAGCTCAAGGACAGTATGTGCAAAAAACCAATTTTGGGATACCCTGATGCAAGCAAAGAATTTATAGTTAACACAGACGCAAGTGATATAGGACTTGGCGTTGTGTTGTCTCAAAGGAATGGTGACCAAGAGGTCGTGATAGCGTACTACAGCAAGTCGGTGTCAAAACTGGAAAGGAACTATTCTGTCACAAGACGCGAATTGCTAGCTGTGGTAAAGTTGTAGCAGCATTTTAACAAATATCTTCTGGAGCGAAAATTTTACTTACGAACTGACCATGCTGCACTAAAATGGCTATTGCAGTTTAAAAACCCAGACGGACAAGTTGCGAGGTGGATTGAACTACTGCAGGAATACGAACTAGAGATCGAACATCGCAGCGGGAAATTTCATGGCAACGCAGATGTATTGTCAAGAAGACCTTGTTCTGAAGATTGCAAACATTGTACTAGGCAAGAGAGTAAGGAAGTGGTATCCGTGAGGCTGCTCAGGACAGACCACCTCAGTAACGAGTGGAAGGACAGCTTACAACTACAACAGGAAGATCCGGACATCAAGCCGATTCTGGAATAAATGAAGGCCAGTGCTCCCAAGCTCAAGTGGAGCGACGTCTCAGCGAAGAGTTCAACCAATAAAAGCTATTGGGCCCATAATGATTGTTCAGGAGGCCATCTGGAAGTTAAACGAACTCTAGTGTAGATCCGAGAACGGTTTTACTGGGTCCACTGTCGACACAATGTCGAGGATTGGTGTCGCAAATGTACAAGTTGTGCGGCTATAAAGGGACCTCAGATTCAAAGTAGAGGTGCATTGAAGTTTTACAATGTTGGTGCACCATGGAAGAGAATAGCCATTGACGTGGCGGGGTCGTTACCGGAGAGTGAAAGCGGTAACAAGTGTTTCATGGTTGTGATGGATTAGTTCACTAAGTGTCCAGAAGTATTCATCATTTCAAATCAAGAAGCTTAACAGATGCAGATAATTCATGAAGTGTTCTGTCGTTTTGGAGTTCCTTTAGAGATTCACAGCAATCAAGGAAGGAATTTTGAGTCTCAAATGTTCCAGGAAACTTGCCGAGTTATGGGTACTCATAAAACAAGAACGACTTCTTACCACTCGCAATCTGATGGAATCGTGGAACGATTTAATCAGACATTGGAGAAGTACCTAGCAAAAGTTGTAGATAATCGTGGGTCAAAGTTCATCAGTGACACCAGCTTTTGCAAACTTTGTAAGAGAATTACGGCTGCCTGCAGACTTGATCACCAGGATATCACCTGATGGCACGGCCCGTATCGGATTGTGACCAGGATCAACGATGTAACCTACCGGATACAGAAAGGCGCAAGAGGGACTCCTATGATCGTCCATGAGGATCGCCTCGTGCGTTATTTTGGGGCTTATAATTCTCGGGATGAGCATGTCTTAGGAGGGAGAAGTGTTGCGCGCCTAAGTATGACGTCTGGTACCTGGCACTAGCGCCATCTAGTGTCGGGGACCAGAGCTAGGAGGGCTTCCTAGAAAATGTCAATCTTGAACTTATATGGTATTCCTAGGTATCCTTTATTTTTGTAATCTCTTGTTTTTATTATTGATTTACATATATTTACTTAAGTGTTTACAGTCCCGCATCGTCTTGGTTGTAATAGCATAAATATCTGTAATACTAGCACAGAACAATATTGTCTGTACTGTTGTCATAAGTTGTTCACTTTTAAGCAGCATAATTGCAATTTTTTTTTTAAGTTGTTTTCTTCTAATAGTATAGTCAGCATAGGAATCTTTATCTCTCTAAATATAAACTTAATGAGATTTTATCCTGTAATGTATAACTTGCTTGCGTTTAGTTTTCTTTTGTTTCTTAGTTGAGGTTTCTTACTTAGTAGGTTTGTTTATACTATGCTTGATATTGGTAACAATACTTATCCTTTTATAAATTTACCTACCACATATTTTTAATTTGATTTTGTTTTTGTTAAATTTTGGGTTTTGATTTGATTGATTTGACAATTACAACTATGTATAACTTTTTTTAGCCTTTTATAGACAAAGGACACATGTATCATACAGCCAACGTCGATCTTATACTTTGCTTTAATCGATTTTCTCTTAGTAAACATTCTCCTGTAATATTTTGTGTGACATCTACTTAGGAACTTTATTATTAGTCAAGATTATTTTTGCCACTTTAGATATTATAGATCATAAGTTTGTATATAAAATTTATTTATATTAAGTTTACTCTGTAAACAGTGAACTGATGGGTTGGTGATGTTTATGTTTAGTAATTGTTAGTTAATAGGTTAATAGTTTACATAACTTACTTTTTTCTTTATTATATTTTTTATTATTTTTCTATATATTTACTTAATTTATTTATTATTTTAGTATATGTAATATGTCTGATGTTGAGTCGTTCAGCTCTGCAAATGATTCTTCTACTTTGTCATTTCACTCTTGTAATGATTCTCTCAACGATAGCGTGCTTAATTTACACGAACTACTCAAAGGAGTTTTTACGTCTTTTAACAACTCTGTGAACATATGTCATATTAACGCTCAAAGTATCCCGAGCCATTATTCCGAACTTGAGGCTTCATTTTTTCCCGAGTATATTCATGCTATATTAGTGTCGGAAAGTTGGCTGAAACCTTCTTTACCGTCAACTTTATATCCCTTACCCGACTTTGTACTTGTTAGGAATGATCGTGTAGGAAAAGGTGGAGGTGGTGTAGCAATCTACCTACACGCATCAATTCCTTATAAAATTGTCTTAGCATCTCCCTCCTGCTATTCCACTTCTTCCGAGTTCTTATTTGTGGAACTCGATGTCAAGGGCATCAGGATGCTTCTAGGGGTAGTGTATTGCCCCCCATCTACCGACTACTTCGCCATTTTAGATATGGCTCTTGTTGATATTTGTTCTGAGTACACTCATTGTATAATCATGGGTGATTTCAATACTGATCTGTTGAAAAGCTGTCCTCGTTCCAAAAGGTTTCTTTCAATTATTGAGTCGGTTAATCTTTCTATTCTCCCTTTAAAGGCTACTCATCATAATATCGGAACCGATGACTCATTGATTGATCTAATACTTGCTGCTTCTCCTGAACATATGATGATGCATGGACAGTTACCCGCTTTGGGTTTCTCACGCCACGACTTAATTTATGTATCGTATAAGCTTAAACCTCCTAAATATTCCCCTACTGTAATGCATCTTCGCAGTTTTTCTAAAATAGACTTTGACAAGCTTAGGAATGACGCTCTTAATCTTGATCTAGCCTCCTTAATAGCAGCATCTACTGTTGACGATAAAGTCACTATCCTTAACCACAATATTCTGAGCCTTTATGATGCTCATGCTCCTGTTCACAAGGTTAGATTGAAGCGTCCCCCTGCCCCTTGGATGACAGAGGGTGTAAAGGTGGCAATGGCTAGACGAAATCGTGCTTTTCTTCGTTTCAAGAGAGATCGAACTGAAGAAAATTGGACATCTTTTAAAGCAGCCAGGAATAGGTGTAATCAGATGGTACGTGCAGCTAAACGCCGATATTTCCATAACTGTATTAATAATTCTTCTCCAGTTTTAGTGTGGAAATTTCTAAAATCTTTCGGTCTTTGTAGACCAGCTACGTTGGATTGTGGTCCTTCCGTGTCACTTGATGAAATCAACCAAAATTTCGCATCTGTAAAAGCACTGGACCCTACAATTCGTTCCCAAACTATGGCTTCCATTGCTTCTATGCAAATTCCTAACATTCCTACCTTTAATTCTTCTCCTGTTTCTCAGGATGATGTCAAAAAGTCGATTTTAGCAATCCAGTCCAAAGCTGTGGGTTACGACGAGATTAGTAGACATATGGTTGTATTTATACTAGAGCACCTTCTTCCGGCAATTTCCCAAATAATCAACTTTTCCCTGGATTCAAAAGCCTCTCTCAAAAGTTTCTACTCCCATTCATCCCTATCATTTTCGTCCAATATCCATTCTACCCTTTCTTTCCAAAATTTTAGAATCCTGTGTTTACAAGCAAATTTCTACTTTTATTTCGAAACATAACCTACTGAGTATACATCAGTCTGGATTTCGTCCTGGTCATAGTACCACTACTGCATTAATTAATGTTATTGATAATATTAAATAAGGCATCGAAGAAAAAAATAACAGTACTGGTACTAGTTGATTTCTCAAATGCTTTCAACACAGTTGATCATGAAATCCTTCTTTCCATACTGTCTCATCTGAATTTTGGCCCTACTGAATTGGATTGGTTTGCATCTTATCTTCGCGGTCGAGAGCAGTCAGTCAGTGTGGGGCAACTGTCTTCAGCTTGGGCTGATGTGGATGCTGGTGTGCCGCAAGGCGGTATTCTTTCTCCTATAATGTTTTTAATTTTTATAAACTTTATTACCTCCATCATCGACTACTCGTACCATTTATATGCCGATGACCTTCAGCTTTATGTGCAAACTGAGATTGGCGATATCCATAATGGGATCAAAAACCTTAACGGCAACTTAGCAGCTATCAAGGATTGGTCTACTTGTTATGGAGTTTTGGTTAATCCTTTGAAATACCAAGCTATACTGGTGGGTAGCTCAAGAATGCTGGCTAAGATTAATCTGACAGACTTACCTCCTATTTACTATGATAATACTACAATTCCTTTCAGTAATTCTGTTAGAAATCTTGGCCTTCACATCGACAGCACGCTGAATTGGAGAACTCAGGTTTCAGATGTGAGTCGTAAAGTCACTGCCACGTTATGCTCTCTGTATAGTCTAAAACATTTTCTTCCCACAAAATCTAAGATCATGCTTGTCCAATCACTTATATTACCCATAATTGATTATGCAGATGTGTGTTACTCAGACCTGTCCCAAGATCTTCTGAACAAGCTGGAACGCCTCCTCAATAACTGTATAAGATTTATCTTTGGGCTTCGTAAGTATGATCATATTTCTCAATACAGATCTAAGCTAAATTGGCTTACAATCCGGCAGAGGCGCAACTCCAGAATATTACTTGTACTTTTTTCCATATTAAATGATCCATCTTCGCCTTCTTATCTTAAGAGTAAATTTCATTATCTTTCTTCATCTCATGATAGGGTCCTACGCTCTTCTTCTAACAACAAAATCTGTACTCCAGTTCACTTCACCGAGTTCTATGGTAACTCCTTCACAGTTCAGGCTACACGCCTTTGGAACTCCTTGCCCGATGACATCAGAAAAGCTCCCAATAAGTACGCTTTTAAAAAGTTGGTCCGTGATCATTTCTTAAAGACAATGCATTTTACATGACTCATCAATTTAATATGTATTGCCAAACAGACGTATATATTCATAGTCATTAATTTATATACTAATTATGTATGTATTTAAATATATGTATATATATATATATATATATATATATATATATATATATATATATACTTGTATGTATACCCATTTATTTATATATTTGTATATATGTAAGGATAGATCATATATGTATAGTTTCTTTATTAGTAGTTTGTATATATTATGTAGTTAATTATCATTTGTATAGTGTTCTCTTATTGCCACACCTACATCAAATTCTCACCACTCCATGGGTTGACTGGTAAAGAATGCCTCAAGGCATTAAGTCCGCCCTTTGTATTCTTTTGTTTAAGGATGCAATAAAGAATAAAATAAATAAATAAATAAAACTTCACACCAACAGCGTCATCTGGTATCGAACAGAAGAATTAAGCTTTCTAGAAGCCCCACACTTGAACTTTCTGCGCCTGGTCGGTCGGCGTCCGTATTTACTGGAACATTCTGGATGTTTCAGTGGAAAAGGTGTATTTAAAGCCGATGAAAACCGCGATCAGGGCAGTATTGAATTTGGCGAGACAAGCAAAGCTTCGGAGCGAAATAAATTGAGTCAGTGTGATTATTAGTGTCCTGTTTTAGTTGGCGTTCGGTAATAAAAGTGTAAATTTTGGTAATTCAATCGGCAGTTTTTACTGTCACGAACCTCAAGCTCATAACAATATCTTCATTTATCACAACGTGAGGCACGGGACCTTACCTATACAAAGGCCATGCTTTTATAAAATTGAAGTAACAAACGAATTTACAGTCCATCCGATGCTGAGTAGCTGCTTTCCTCTATGAACACTTGCAACCAATATCAAACAAAGAAAGCTGCAGATGCGTTGTTTCCTCTGAGAAATAAGATGGAATGCCTCATAGCTTGTAAATATACTTTGCTTTTTCTACCCTTTAGAATAGAATACAGTAGTACACGTATAGCTGCTTGGTGGTGAAGTAGGTAAGAGGATGTGACCATCTTGATAGACTCATAGGCAAAAAGGTATATAATATACTCTTACACACATTTCGTTGTTTTTTAAATAATTAATTTTAAATGGTTAACTATGGAGTATATTGAATAAAACTATTATTTACGGATTCTATCGCGTTTAATTACTTTAATTTATTTTTATTATTATCCCGACGTTTCGGGCTTTACAGCACCCATGGTCACGGGGGGGAACCCCGGAACCATGGGTGCTGTAAAGCACCCGAAATGTCGGGATAATAATAAAAATAAATTAAAGTGATTAAACGCGATAAAATCCGTAAATAATAGTTTTATTCAATGTGTAGTGTTCGCTTAAATTTAAGAAATCATTATATGGAGTATAGTTGTACATCGTCCCTCGTCTGTACAAACGCCATATTCTGGTATCTCAAATAATATGCGCATCTGTCAAACGTCATAATACGAGTATGGCGTCGAGTGAAAGCAAACTATTTGTAATGTATATATGATATATATACATACACACACACATATATATATATATATTTATATATAACATACATATGTATATATATATCATAAATATCTGTTATGCATAATCTGATAGCTTATTTAGTAACGTTTCCATTGATATACGATTTCAATATACTTATTTAGTTTACATATACATATATACTTAGTATACTTGTTATATACTAAGCACTTCGAAAAGTGCTTGACAGATGCGCCATATTGGCCAAAATGACCCCTACATTCGAGTGGATACAAGCACTTACGCCTGTCACCCAGAGGGTCGGAAGAGGTGGCGGAATTAGTGCACGCAATTGAGAGAAGGCGGGAGGTGCTCTTCAATCCAGGTAAGACACATCATTTTATTTAGTTAGCGGAAGGTTGCAAATTAATCACTATCTTTATTTTAATGGATTTCCGTAAAGTAACGCCTGATTCTATCAATGATGAGTGATTTCCAAAGTATCACTCGTCCATTACAAGGGCTCCTTATCTTCTAAAGAACCAGAAATAACATTGGGTCTTCCAACATCCCCCCAAACATTACATAAAGCTTTACTTATTTTAAAATTAGATAAAAGACCTATGATCTCGTTTAAAAAATCAAAACGGGTCAACCAGCCACATTTTTTGTACATGAAAGACTTTTAATTAGCTCTATATATATAATGTCAATTGCATTTAGTCGTTCTGCACACGTCGTACATATCTTCAGCGAGGCCTTGTTTACATAAATATTATATTTAAGTAAATTTTTATATAAATCTGGAAATAAATATACCTGGTTAAGTTAATTGTTGATTAGAAATCATCAATTTATTAATATGTTACCATGTGATGGTGGCATTAGAGTATTAATCACCCAATTTCGTCCCATGGTGGGTGTCATAAAAGACGACGATGTTATATCTCTGAAGTACCTTATAGATATTTCAAACAAAATCAGTAAATTAATCGTGTTTAATTAGGAACGGTTATAGAGCACTTTCTCTTCACTTTAAGCTCGAACTAAGCAAAATGAAAATTTAAATCTACTAGAAGTTACGTTGATTTTCATAATTTTTTTTTCATTATAAATAGTTGTATGTGGTCATTGTTAAGTTATTTTTAATGACTAAGAAGTTTTTCTATATAAATTAATATTATATAAAAGAAAAAATTCAACATATTTATAATATAAATAAATGCTAGCGTACCATTCTGCATTAACCGTTCTTTGTCCCTCAAGAGGAATAGTCGTATCATGGCCGGTTTTGCAGACAAACGTGGCCACCATTTTTTTTGCAACAACTCCGTGAACGAACAATTTTTGTTGGCTTTAACTCATTTTCGAACATACAAACTCGTGACTGTTTTTTTGTTTCGGTTTCGTATGCATATATCCAGGATTCATCACCTGATACGATGTTGTATACAGCATTTGAGGATCCTGCGTGGAATCTTTCGAGAGTTCTGATGAACCAAGTAACGCGAGTCTCTTTTTCCTCTTCACAGAGCGAATGCGGTATCCATCGGGAAAACAACTTTCTTACACCTAATTTTTCATGCAAGATTATTTGTATTTGACTCATGCCAATGTCTAAAGTTGCTTAAACTTCCCGGTATGTAACATGTCAATCTTTCTCAATCAGCTTACGCACAGCATCAACATTTTCTTGAATGACTGCAGTTTTTGGACGACCTTGACGGGGATCATCACTGAGCTTGACACGTACACGTTGAAATTCAGCAAACCAGCGATAAATTATGGTTTTGGATAGGGATTCATCACCAAATGCAGAAATCATCCGGTCAACACACTGTTTTTGTGTTAAACTACTTCGAAAGTCATAATAAATCATCGCTCTTGAATTTTCTCGAGTCAATTCCATTTTCTCAACGACTAAACAAGTTTGACAAAACCTTGTGATAAGACCGAGAATCATTTTTTAAATAAATAAATTGTATTCGACTTTTAAAACCAAGGAGTTTTCAATTAAAAAGATTTTAATATGACAGGAACAGTGGAAATATTCCATTCCCGATACTTTTAGTGCAGCCTAGTATAAGGAAATCTTATGTGTAGCATCTTAGTTTTGGCTGCATTCAACACTAGGCCCGAGTCGTGACGCCATTTATTTAAGTTGTTGACATCGTATTATAAATTATTTAATGCTACTTATGTTTTATGCGGCGGATATGATACACGTATCATCTGCAAATTGTTAAGAGGTACAGCATATAAGAACATTAGTCGTGTCGTTAACATAAGCCAGAAAGTGGAGTAGACCGATCACCGAACCCTGAACCGTACCTGTCAAGACCGATACGGGCTTACTTAGGCATTCATTTATTTTTACTATATAAGTTCTATCTTTCAAATAGTCTTGGTACCAGTTTAGTATTATACCTCGGATTCCGGTACTTTTTAGTTTAGTTGTTAGTTTTTTTATGATCAAGCGTATCAAAAGCACGGGAAAAATCAATAAATACTACTAGGATGTGGACTTTTTCATTTTAATAACTAACACATCTTTAAATGATGCAGCAACGTTGTGGTGCTTTTACCGGATTGGAACCCATATTGGTTCGTACTAAGTATATTATTTCGCTTATAAAAGTTATGAATCTGTTAACAAATGTATTTCTCCACTATTTTGTCGATAGTGGATAACAAAGTTATGGGCCTGTAGTTTGATGCAACTCCTTTAGAGCCCTTTTTAAAGATAGGTCGCACACAGCCAGACTTTAATACTTCCGGGTACTTACTAAGAAGTTTGCGTTTATAAGGATAGCGATGGCAGTGCATAATTTTTCACCTACCTTTTTAATATAATATAATACATAAATCCCCTCTAGACCTGAAGCTTTCCTTGCATTAAGCTTTTTAATTAAATGAAAAATGTTTTTAGGGGTGGCTTTTTTGAAGCGCATGCTAACTTGGGCAGGCTTGGTATATGAACTACACCTGATGTTACAACAACGATTACTGTATTATTTTATTTATATATCAATACCATTTTAAAAAAACTAAAATGTTTACGAGTGCTTCATGGGAGAAAAAAATACAGGTTGTTATTTTGCTTATGCTGTGCATACAATGTTATTCTCACACCAAGCTCTCACATTACACTTTAAGAAAATAATTATTAGACTTTATTGTAAACTAGACTTCACCATATTTTATGGATTGTAGGACATTCACAAATATAAGATTCAGACGCCGCCGTCCAACTAAATTCTAGAAGTTTGAAATAATTATAAAAAAGCAGAAGGAGGATGAATTAAAGACATTTTCCCTTTTAATGATTTATTAATCGTCCACTTCATCATGAACAAATAAAATATCGTCTAAAAATGGTGCAGGCGGTATAAAATTCTCTTGACGCCTTGCCCAGCTTAGGTACCATATTATGGACATTACATGACAACAGCAACCTATAGTTCTTTTTCCTACTAAAGAATTGAAATAATACTGTTTGATGATCTCTCTACCATTAAGAGGACTGTCAACTAAAATATATGTAAAATATGTTTTTGAGCTTAAGTATATATCTCGATTTTATTCGACCTCTCAATAGCCAGAATGGTTGGATAGTACCATTCTAGGTGGCTATTAAGAGGTCGAATAAAAAGAATTCTCTTAGCAGGTTGCTGTCCATTTCTAGACACACTTCTATTTCATATCTCCCATCTTGTATGTGTTCACCATAATGGGACCTAGCCCACTTAATTTGATAAATACCTAAAGATATTTTTATTAAATTACTGTGTGTGAGGTGGGGAAAATCATTTATCATTTTGCACATGTATTCTTGTATAATCAGAAAAGAAACCGTCAGAATCCTCTATTCGTAGCCAGAGTCGTTAAAGATTGGAATATTATTACAGCACAGAAAAACAACAAAATATTCACTACCACCGCAAGCTCAGAGCCAAACAAAAGTTCCCTATATAAAAAAGTACTCTGTGAACAAAAGTAACAAATGATTTGAGTGACGTTTTTAGTTTTTAAACTAACGTTGACATTTCCGCTTTGTGGCCTGTATAAAACATTGATAATCGATTGTGAAATCGATTTATTAATTTATTCGGTTATTTTATTTTTACGACTATTTTGAAACGTTAAGGTGTCACGAGGGAACCATTATTTAAATAAGAAGTTTCTTAAACTTACCTAAAGAAGAAAAGACTGAATCACTTTTTACTGTCTTTTTTTCTATTTTTGTTTTAAAATCGATTAACTAACCTATTTCATCTGGCAACATTGTTAAAAATAAAAATAACGGAAGTCAGTATCATTCTTATTAAATATTTAATTTCTTTTGCTATGATAAATCTGCTTAATATTTCATTATTAACTACAATAAAACTTTAAAAAATATTGATAAATATTTCACTTGTGTAACGTTAGGCCCAAATTCGCCCGTCTCCTTTGTATAGCAACTAGGGATTATTTTCTCAACGGCATTTTTAAACTAACTCGCAAACTTATCAGAAATAGCCTATGGAGACAATTTTAGTGCTGAAAAACCACATAATATCAACCCATCTACTGAAGGACTACTCCTACCATATAGTGCATTAATAATTTGCCAAAGTTTCCTAGGATTTCTATAATTTTCATTAATTAATTTCCTGAAATGAGCATTTAAATAATACTCAATAACTTGATTTAATTTATTACGTATTTTTTATAATTTCTACACCAAATATTGTTATTTGGGTCTCTTCTCCATAATCGAAAAGCTATATCTCTTTGACTCCTTAAATTATTTATATTTTTATTAAACCCTAATTTGCCCTATATTTGATTTTGTAAATTTGGTTTTATTATTATATTCAATGTCTTTATTATATGCTAACGTGAATTTTTCTTTTATATAACTGTAAATTTCGTGAGGATATTGCATCGTGCCAGTACATGACTAGTTCATATATTTCAGTTCGTTATAAACAATTTCGGAATCATAGTAAACGCGAACTGCATATGCGTATCAAATTCAAAATTATTCAGAAGCCACTCAGTGTGGGGTAATTTAGCCCAATATAGGCCATGAAGCCACAATTAATGAACTATTAATTTTTCTGCTGATAATCCACGTGATAAACAATTACAAGGATTTTCTTTTCCAGCAACATGGTAAAAATGCGATGCGGAAACATAGTCATGAATTTGAGCTATCTGTTACTAACAAATACATTGCAGCCATGCGGAGATGAATGAATCCAGTGTAAAGTCACGCTGGAGTCGGTAAAGGCAACAAATTTTAGAAATACTGAATGGTTCTGACCCAGTGTCAGACACGTAACGTAACAGTTTAGCGAGCATCAACGCTGTGCATAATTCTGATCCAGCGAGCGTTAAATTTTTTATAGATGCCACTTTTAACATGGCACAAACAATGTTAACGTCATTTTAAGTATGGTCTGGTCGGGAAACACATCTTTTTTTCCTGATATACAACTACCCCGTAAGCAATTTCACTAGCGTCGGAAAAGCCTTATAGCGTCACCTGACATTCAGTACAAATTACGCCGAAGTAATGCGGTATTTTTAAACTTTGTAAACAAGGAAGTTTATTTTGAAATTTAACCAAGAAGATGCGATATGCTGGGGAGTAGTTTCATCCCATTCTAGTTTCATTAACCAGAGGGATCTGATCAGCAGCTTAGTAAAGAGTATAAGCGGTGCAACTAATCAGAGTATATCCCACAATTTTGCAATAAATAATTAGTCTTTAGCGAAAAGCTTAATGAGATCATGTGAAATCTGTTTTGTTGAACTCAAAGCCATAATAGAATTCCAAGGTCATCCATATAAAGATTGCAAGAGGCACTCTTGTATTCGGAAAATCTGCTCATTCATTTTCTATGTTTGGTAGTGCGCGTGGCAAGGTAAGGGCTGCATTTAAGTCTAAAACAAACACGATTAAATTCGTAAAGTTTAGGATCTTTATCATTAGAGAATCTATAAAGAATGCGTAAGTAGCGATGGAACTCAGAACGACTAGAATTCTTAAAAACATTTATCGTATGTCAGCAGTAATTGCAATAGTAAATAAGCAAAAATGTGATATTATTTTAATTAAATCTGCCTGCAAGTTCGGCCCTGCATACAAACAATCATTAAGCGATATATTAGAAGTAGTAAGCTCGCTTGCGTCAGTTACTATGCGAATTTGCGATTCCATCGGAAAATACCCTTGGCGAAAACTTAAACCGACATTAAGAGTTTTCTCGAACTTCTAGGATACTATAGAAAATTCATACTACATTTTGCACGTCACAAAAAACCACAAATTCAGTGTCTTAAAAAAGAATCAAAGATAACATTAGGTCAAAATTATATTAACTGCTTTGAATAGTGACCACCAATACGGTGTTCGTCATGTTCGATGACCTGGTGATCATCTGGTCTACCTGACTCATAGGTTGGCGAAGGCATTTGAGTCCAAGGTGGAGGAATTGGCCGTTAGTTTGGACATAGCAAAGGTTTTCGATCGGGTCTGGAACAAAGCGCTTCTTTCGAATTTCCGTTCCCATGGACATCTCGAGAAATTGTGCTATCATCAACGCAGTTTCTTCTGCATATCAACGATATGTTTCAAACTGGTAACATTCTTCGCTTTGCAGACAACAGCACTGGTGGTACCTTAAACACGAGGCGTGTCAATTTTTCTCGGGAAATTGTCGTCGAGTACCGAAACAAACCTATGTCTGAAGTCGAGTCTTTGCTGAACAAAGTCACGGATTGAGGGCGACTAAATCTAGTCCAGTTTAATCCCCAAGAGTCACAAGTTTGCGCGTTTACCGCTAAAAAGAACCCCTTTATCGTTACTTTCAGTTCCAAGGCACTCCCTCTTACTGCCTCAGCTAGCAACGGAATCCTTGGTGTCGACATATCGAATAGTGAGCAGATTTGTGGTCACTTGGAGGGGAAGGCTAAATTTGCCACCAAAAATCTTGACATGCTCACAGAGCGAGACATTAGAATATGCCAGCACATTCTCTTTACGTTGCAATTTCGCAAAGTGTTGTAAAAAGTTCTCATCTCTGGGCCAGGGTACCCCAGTGTCAGCTCCTTCCACTTGACCGCTTCTGGCGCATAGCGGTTCGAACCGTTGAAAAACGAGTTTTATGAGATCGGATCGATTCACTGGCGCTGCGAGATGTCACATCCCTTTGCGTTTTCTTTCGCATCTACCACGGGGAGTGCTCTGAGGAATTGTTCGAATTAATCTCAGCCGCCAAATTTCATGAACACAAATCGCGTCAAATTCAAGATACCGCCCTCACAATCTGGATGTTTGATGAACCAACACTGTGCGTTTTACTAGGAGTTTTCTTCCTGATACAACTTCTCAGCGGAATTGTTTGGTGAATTTTCCGGACCGATGCAACTTAGGGACCTTCAAGAAAAGAGCTTAATCCTTTTTTAAGAGGCTGGCAACACGTCTGCATTTACCCTGGTGTTGCGGTTGTTCATGGTTAATCGCACGCTCGTTTGCCCCCTCTTTTCTATAAAAAAAGAATACGAGCTAAGGCCCATAATAGATGAATTGCTTTCCTAATTTTACCTAATCTTTCCGAATGGGTTCACACTTTGGATGACTCTAGGACTATAATGGCCACCAAAGTCGCAGACAATGCCAGAACCATCACCGTTAATACAAATAAGGAAAACTCCCTACTTGAGTTTCCCATTTCTGATGAAGCGGTAAATAAATTCACTAAGCAGATATTTTAAACAGAGTAGGCGACATAAACGTTAGACCACTACACAATTCGAAACACATTACAATTCAAATAACTCAATCAGACATGAGAATGGTGAAGACCTCCTCACCGTATGTGTGGAAAAGAATCTTTTTGTGAGGAATACTTTTTTCATCATAAGAAGATTCACATGTATACATGACAAAGAAGTGATGATAGAAGCATAATAGATTTTGTAATCGTGGATGAAAGAATGAGGAGCGCAGTCGTAGATGCGAGGGTTTACCGGGGGTCCAACGTAGGTACGGATCATTACTTGGTCTTATGTCGAATTAATGGTCTTTTCAAGCGTTGGCGGCATCGGACATCTGTGTCTACTACTGCGTTACAGCGTATAAGAATAGAGAAGTTACAAGATGAAGATGTGAAAGAGAAGTATAAATGTAGACTGAGAGAAAATATTAGATGTTCGAATGAGTTGTGTATGAATGATTTAGACTTGAATACTGTGTGGGATAATATTAAGAAAGGTTTAGTGGATGCAGCCACCGAAGTATGTGGTGTAAGTAAGAGAACAAATGAAAGGAAAAATAATACGTTATGGTGGGATGATGAGGTACGGGTGGAAGTTGAGCCAGAGGAGAAAGCATGGTTAAATTTACTAGCAACCAAAGCTGGTAATTCTGGTGGCAAAAAAGGCAGACTTTAGACGTCTAAATAAGAGAGTAAAAGAAGTAGTTGAAAGGAAAAAGCAAGAAAGAACGGATAAGAATGATAGAAGGATATCGAAAAAATTCTGGAAACTCGTAAGAACTGCCAGGGGAAATACAAAACAGCCTATAATTAATGCTATAAGAGACGAAAATGGATGTATTCTGAATTTAAACAGATGGAAGGAATACTTTGAAAGCGTGTTTATGAGTGAAGAGTCGTCTGAATTAAATGAACTAAAAATCCCGAAAGAAGTGGAAAGGGGTATGGAGATAAGTGTAGGTGAAATAATGAAAGCAATGTAAAGCATGAAAGCAGGTTAGGCTGCTGGATATGATAGAGCTCGAGATGCTAAGGGCTGGAGAGGGAGTGGTGGCAGGCCGGCTGTACACCTTGTTTAATTTATGTTGGGAATTAAAACGGGTACTGGATGACTGGTGTAAAGCAGTTACAGTACCAATATATAAAGGAAAAGGGTCACAGCAGGACTGGAAAAACTACCGTGGTATCAGCTTGCTTAGTATTGTGGGTAAACTGTATGCTAAGGTGTGAATTGAAAGAGTTATGAAAGAAACTGATTGAAAATTGGGATGTGCAAGCGGGTTTTAGTAAAGGAATGGGGTGTACAGATCAAATCTTTTCCATGCGCATGTTTGCGGAGAAGTTTTTGGCCAAAAACCACAACGTTTTTTGTGCATTCATGGTCTTGGAAAAGGCTTATGACAGAGTGGACAGGAATGTGTTATGGCAAACACTAAACTCATATGGGTTGAGCGCTGGTTTGATACAGGCATTAAGGTCTCTTTATAGGGACTCTAGTGCTTGTGCAAGGATCAATGGGGTCTACTCGGACTGGTTTGGCATCCCAAAAGGGTTTCAGACGGGGCTGTGTAGCTTCCCCTTGGCTGTTCAACCTATTTATGGACAGGTGTTTGCAAACATTGAAAGATGAAGAATGTGGTTTAAGAATGGGCGAGTTAACCGTAGAATGCCTTTTGTATACCGATGATCAAGTCATATTTGCGTCATCGGTGGCTGAGTTGCAAATGATGGTTACGTTAATGAACTGGGCATTAAAAGAAAGGGGAATGAAAGTGAACGCAGGTAAGACGAAAGTGATGGTTTTTGAAAGAGAAGAAAGCACGGTATGTGAAATAAGAATAGAAGGAGAATTAATTGAGCAAGTGGATTAGTTTGTGTATTTGGGATGTGTATTTAACAGGGATGGTAGATATGATAAGGATATAGAACGACGAGTAAATGCAAGGAATAGAGTGAATGGGGCACTACACTCTATTATGAAGAACTAGAATGTGTCAAAAAAGGCACGTATGGTAATTAATAAAAATATGCGGTGTCAGTCCCTACTTTAATGTATGGTAGTGAAAGCTGGGTGTGGCAGAGGAAGCATGAAAGTAGAATAAATGCTGTAGGAATGCGGTCTTTAGTAGGATTATGCTAGGGTTGAATCTGAATGACAGGGTGAGAAATTGCGTGATAAGAGATAAATGTGGTATGCAAGATGATGTTGTGACCAGGATTAAGAAAGTAATGCTTCGGTGGTTTGGTCATGTAGAAAGAATGAATGAGGAAAGAGTGACAAAGCAAATTTATATGAAAGATGTGAACGGAGAACGGAGAGTCAGGAAGGGACGCCCTAGAAAAAAGTTTATCGAGCAAATTGGCGATATTTTGAAAATGGGCCACGTTAGAAGTACCCTTAACCGACGAGCATGTATGCGTAGATGTATAGATGTAAAGGAGGCGAAAGAGGTATATCAGGATCGTGCCAAATGGAAGTAGTCTCTGCCTACCCTCTTAGGGGGGGTACCCCTCTGGATGACAGGCGTGAGTGTTTATGTTTATCTTATTATTTTCAATCAGACATAGGAGAGGATGTCGATAACGCTATGGAGAATAAGTTCATCCAAAAATTACGACAGGATTACTCATTGATCCTAATTCAGCAACGTACAATGTCATACCAATGGTAAAAAACACTTTTAGTAGTTTATCTCTCAATCTTATTCTAAAAAAATGTGAACTGGAAAACGTTAAGGGGTATCTAAAACAGCAAGTTCATAATTAGCACGATGAAAAAATAATTCATCGAGGCATTAACAAATGTTTGGCGGCGTTTTGCTGAATTTATTAAAGACTGAATACTAAATTTATATGTGAAGAAGCTAAGTACGACCGCAATCCTGTTAAACTGTAATTAAAAATTGTATTACCAGCCTATTAGCCTTTTGAATTAGTTCTCGTAGATTAACTAACAATTTAAGGGTAAAAGTGTTGGACAATTGTAAATGCTTTTTCTAAATATGCTCAGGTTTATTATACACGAGACTGAGAATACTGCTGTCAGTGTAGTAAAAGCTCTACTCATTTTCTGCACACATCATGGGATTCCAGTTACCATAGTTTCCAATAATAACCCTTAGTTTATCAACTTGCTTCAGAATTCGTTAAACTTCATAAAATTCAGCATCATAGAGTAGCCCCACATGCACGTAACGAAAATGGTATTTTTGAACGGTTTCGCGCCACCATGTCAGAACATCTCCATACTTTAAAGATAAATCAAAAGAGTGAATTCTCCATTAACCTTATACCCTATGCCCTACTAGCTTACAGTCATAGTGTACGAGTATACAGTTTTACAAAATGAAAACCAATAGAAGTAATTATAATACTTTTACACTTATTTCAAAAGTAAACTACAAAGACAGAATGATTGAGACCTATAAAACTATTCACGAGCTATGAAAAGAACGTATGCGTAAAGACTTGACTGACATTCGTAACAAAGATCGAGAACCAGAAGATGAATAATCCGCGGAACTATAAATCTTTATAAAAAGCAATCCAACCCAGTAACGGCAAAACTCCCAATTTACATTTATACAAAGCTAAAACGACACCCATTTGCAAAACCAGATTGAAGAGAATACCTAAAACAAAACAATTGTTACAGGATTCTCCTGGTACTTCATCTGCTTCTGTGACAAACTCTAATTAATGCAAGAGATAAGGCTTGAAAGTCTCAGTGATAGTCCTGGCTTACCTTTACCTGGTATACCTTTACCTTTCAAATTTGATCCTACTCCAATCCTATCTCACTACCAATCTTTTCTGCAATATGTAAACCTTCAAGAATTAGACGATAAAATAAGTTCTGTTAAAATACAGTTAATTGGTATTAGCCCTTACCTTAACAAAAAAACTAATTTCTTATTTCAGCCTCGTATTGAATATCTTAAAAATAAGCTTAAAATCTTCGCCATACAGTAGAGAAGCTTTAAGACGAACCGTGAGCAAAGAGGACTTGTAGAAGGTCCTTCATAAGGAACCCTTCATAAAAAATATAACTGGTAACCTTAATTATACAGATACAGATAATATTAATCGCGCTATAAAATCCATATGCAAAGATAAAAATAAAATGATAACGGATTTTAATAACCATGTAAGTCCAACGAAAGATTCAACAAATCAATACTCCAAAATAATAATAGCATTGTGGATAATCAAAATAAAATGGAAATATGAATAAGTAAAATAAACCAATCCGAGGCTACCAGAGACTATGACTTAGTTAAATGGACTAATTTAGTAAAGGGATAACTTAGCATTCATTAGAGTTAATAATATGCGTTACTCTATAATTAAAAAGAATATATGCGTATTTTGAATAGTAGGTTAACCAGTTTTTATGGCAGTAAAATGTAGGAGAATTAGGTATTAGAGAATATAATGACATTATGAGATTAGGTTCATATTATGTAGGAAATAAATTGTAAAAGTATTCAAGTTCCCAATTCTATTACCCCATATATATGATATGTATAAGTTTTCAATTGTTCCTTCCAACAAGAAACACAAAGTCCTTACACCACCTTTTCCATTCCTAGCCATTTATCAGAAAAAATTTTAGAACGTAAAGGCAGAATCCTCGAAGACCAGTAAATGGTACATTTGAAAGGAAGAGGATAGCCTGAGAAGTCAAAACAACAGACGAATTAATCATCACAGAACAACAGACGAATGCAGTATAAATGCTGATAAAACATCTTGCGAAGAACTGGACGACAAGCATTACACCATCACGTTTCCTACACCAACGAATGTATTGTTATGTCGTTATTATTTTTCTAAAATGCTACATAAAAACGCCGTTATTTTCAATTTTGAATACTAAAATTCAACTGAAGGGCCTTAAAGATAATGAATATATCTGAGGAAAACACCAGCATTCTATTTCCTGCTTCAGCATATAAACTCAATTTAATAAGTCTTCTACATCTTCATGCAATTAACACCAAAATATCCCAGCAATCGCCAGTAAAGTGCAGGTGCACTAATTCTATGCATTCTATATAGAAAATATAAACTGAAGCCGACTGGAAGTGATACAGAAGATGACGACCCTAAATTATTAAGGGTGTATGCTATTTCAGATACTGAGAACCCTGATCAACTCCCAGTTCAATTCACGACCAAGGTCCAGTCCTAATCCATGCAATCTGCAGCGTTGAATCAGTTTACGCCAATCATGAGGAATCGTGTAAGTATAAAGTGTTTCCCGTCTTGTATTACTTAGTTCTAATATTTTATCACGTGAAATTATTCTACATTAAAACATCGAATTAGATCCTCACTTGGCTGTAATAATTATTGTAATTAAAATATAAAATAAACAAACATTTTTTCTTGCAACCTCTGACCGTGATAGGCAGTAACGGTAACAAATTTAAAGAAATTACGCCTTATTTATTTTTATTTCACGCAAAAGGCTGCCAGCCTATTTCCCATTTACGTAAAGACAGATATGAAATACAGAAAATTGTTGTAAGCTTCTGTACCTTCACCACACTATTGACCACGGCATTAAGTTCCATTACGATAAGAATATTTTCCTGGCCGATTTTTTATAAATACAACAATACGTACTTGTAAGCAGAAATATATTTAAAGATAAGTCCACCTGATGATGAATGGCTGTTGCCGTTAGACGTCTTTACCTAAATTGATTAAGAATCAAAATGCAGATGCGTTGTCTCTCCAGAGGACTGAGGTAGAAGGCCTTATTTCCATTTTTAAAAAGGGTCTCCGGTTCTGTCCATTCACCTTACGAAACGCAGCAGCATTGATTCAATATTTTATACCTATCTGTGAAAGCGTGGTGGTCCTCCTCCAGTCGCGCCGACCCATTCGTCCTACAACCATAAATTTTATATATATATATATATATATATATATATATATATATATATATATATATATATATATATATATATATATATATATATATATGAATAAAGGACTAAGATGGAATGCCTCATAGCCTGTAAATATACTTTGCTTTCTCTACCCTTTAGACTAGAATACAGTAGTACACGTATAGCTGCTTGATGTTAAGTATTTAAGAGGATGTGACCACCTTGATAGTCTCATAGGCAAAAAAGGTATATAATATACTCTTACACACATTTTATTATTTCTTAAATAATTTATTTAAAATGGTTTACAATGGAGTGTACTTAGTGTTGTAGACATGGTGCGCTAACATTATTTTAATCACAGTACACGATTGGGAATAATTAAACTACTGATATATCGACGCCTCGTTGACAAACTTCTATGTTCTATATGCGAATGTCGTCGGTCCAAATTAAAGTATACCATTGTTGATACAAATTACTTTTAAACATTTCTATTTAATATTTCATTATATTTTATTATTAACTTTTTAGTAGTTTATTAGCGTAAATATGGCTCTTATATAACAATCACACAACATACGATTATTTTGCACTTTTTACACTAAATTACATAAAAATAGAACTATTTATAAATCTAATTAATTATAATTTTGCAGTAGATTTTAATGGACAGTAACGGTTACGATTACTATATTGTCAATGGCTAATTAAGATTTAACTTTTTCACGTACACGGTGTACATGAAAAAATTATCGTAATCATCATCAATACACATTACCACACTAATCAAAAAAGGCTCAATCCTATATATGTATATGTCTCTTTTTAGTGTCGATTTTTCGTTTCATCGAATTTCATACAACAACGATTCTAAAGAAATCTGTACTTAAAAAAAAATGAGATTGTTATAAAAAACAATTCTTAAGAAACGATTGGAGTTGCATAGAGAAATTTACCAAACTCGGACGGCTGTGATATTCACAAAAAGTAACTCTTCACAGACTTGAGTCATTACAGATATTTTCGTCTACATGTTATATTCGCATATAATGACAGATTTTAAATTTTGGTGTACGTCTGTATTTCAGAAATATTTAATGAATACATTCGTTAGGTTCTTAGATGTGTAAGTAACAAAGTTAGGACTATTATAGTTCATAGTAGAGAAGTTTGCATGCATATTTGAATTTCAAGAATACGGTGAAAGTAATATAAATGCCTCGCTTTTATGTTTTCGCACATTTTTATGGCAAAAGCATGAGAAAAATAGGCTCGTTTATGCAATATTTTTCGAAGTACACTTTTTTTAATTTCATCTTATGGTTTATGCTAGGTTTGGTGGTGATACGTGAAGATATTTTGTTTTATATCATTTTATGATATGTTAATGAGAGCTTCCACGTTTTCTCTCACTTAGGGGTGAAGTGAAATATTTGGATAATTTCATAGCGGGGAAGGTAATCTATTGGAAAAAGTGTTGTAGTATATTCAAATGACTGACCTGTATTATTAGTATAAAATTCTTCTAAAAATAAATAAACATTTTTATTTTTTGTTATTTATTAAATTGTAGGAACTCACAAAGTTATTGAAATACTGGCTGGACAAATAATTGAGAAGTATCAAGATTGGACAGGGTAGCAGTGAAACAATGTTGTATTCTTTTCGGATGAAATAAAGATAAATGGAATATGCTCTGTTGACAGGCAGTACGTACGGCCGACCTGTAAATAAGGCTTCGTTCTTAAATATACGAAAAAGATAATGAAGCATGGCGGTTGAACCATTAAGATTTGAAGTTGCTTTCTGGGTATGGCATGGGTACGTACTCAGCTGATACAAAGTAACATGGACCAATATCAATACAAAGAGATACTCGAAGAATGTATGCTGCAATACGCAGATGAATATCTCCCGGCAATTTTGACATTCCAGTACGATAATGAACTGAAGCATGTCATTATCGTACTAGAATGTCAAAATGGTGTCGGAATTAGTGCACGCAATTGAGAGAGGGCGGGAGGTGTTCTTCAATCCAGGTAAGACACATCATTGTATTTAGTTAGCGGAAGGTTGCAAATTAATCAATATCTTTATTTTAATGCATTTCCGCAAAGTAACGCCTGATTCTATCAATGATGAGTGATTTCCAAAGTATCACTCTTCCATTACAAGGGCTCCTTATCTTCTAAAGAACCAGATATAACATAGGGTCTTCCAACATCCCGTTAAACATTACATAAGGCTTTACTTATTTTAAAATTGGATAAAAATAGTAAGATTAGCCGAGAGACCTTTGATCTCGTTTAAAAAATCAAAACGGGTCAACCCGCCACATTTTTGTACATGAAAGACTTTTAATTAGCTCTATAGTATAATGTCAATTGCATTTATTCGTTCTGCACACGTCGTACATATCCTCAGCGAGGCCTTATTTATATAAATATTATATTTAAGTAATTTGTTATATAAATATGTAAATAAAAATACCTGGTTAAGTTAATTGTTGATTAGAAATCATCAATTTATTAATATGTTACCATGTGATGGTGGCATTAGATAATTAATTACCCAATTTCGTCCCATGGTGGGTGTCATAAAAGACGACGATGGTATATCTCTGAAGTACCTTGTGGATATTTCAAATAAAATCAGTAAATTAATCATGTTTAATTAGGAACGGTTATAAAGCACTTTCTCTTCACTTTAAGCTTGAAGTGAGCAAAATGAAAATTTGAATCTACAAGAATTTACGTTGATTTTCATAATTTTTTTCTTTATAAATAGTTCTATGCGGTCAATGTTAAGTTATTTTTAATGATTTGAAGTTATTCTATAGCAATTATTATTATATAAAAGAGAAAATTCACCATATTTAAACTGTCGGTCATGATTCTTTGTTTTGTTATTATTACACCGTGATAGTTTCATTTAAATTTGTTGAAAATACTTCCACTCTTTAGGAAGCAAACGAGGATATTCCTCAATTGATGGTAAATGAATCCTTGCTAATGGAACACCCAAAGAATTACAGATGTGTTGCTAACTTCTTAAAAAAGAGTAGGTTCTTTTCTTGAAAGTCCCTAAGCCATGTACGTATGGATATTTCGTAACTAAATTTGAAATACATTTCAAAAGTTGTGTTAATCTGGAAAAACCCCTGACTATATGTGGTCATGAGTGGCTCAGGATTTTTCCCTGGATGAACGTACGATCATCGTAATGCCAACAATCGAGATGACTAATTTTCAAAATTCCATCATTGAATTAAGAACTTTATCGTTTTGGGTGATATTGGATTTTAATGCCGGATTGATGCTAACAAGTTTAAAGAAACAAGCTTACAAGTTACAACGAATTTCATTTTACTCTACAAAATTATGCGACGTCACGAACTCTTGATTTTTGAGGAAGAACAATGTCTCGTATTACGAGTATTTAGAAAATATAAAAGCATGGCCGTAATATAATCTTCTACTAAAGAAGTAGCTAGTTTTAAATTTTCGTTATATTATTTTTAATTTATGCATAAAGATTTGCCTTCGTCGTGGTAACTTTGTTCTTGTTTGATCACATTAATCACAAAAGAAAGTCAGAACAATCACTCGGCGAGGCATACTATCGTAATCTTCAAGGTTAACGACACACTCATCCACGATATGGTGATAAATGAACATATAACGTAATGTAAGTGGATGATTAGAAAGCTTCTGGTATTCTGAATTTTAATACCTAAAATATATTGCTAACTAAAGAGTCAAAATATGGTTGATTGCCCAAAGCTGCGCTGATTTATTTAACCATGTATGGTAAATTCACGGTTAAATATAACCATCACTACTCTAGAATTGTTAATCACCTTTGGAAACTACATAAATTAGTTGTATTTAATGTTAGTTTAGTTTTCACGTTTTGAAAGTAATACGAAGTAATAGAGAAAGTAATAGAGAAACGTTATACCGTAAGATTTACCATAGTCACGATTCCCACAAAACGAAATATAATGATATATTCTCTTACGCTGCTACTACATGGCAAAATAAATACGTTTGTTCGTTCTCACAAATCGTAAATTAACGTCATCATCAATAGTCCTGGCAATTACTCTGTGAAATTTGGTATTCGATATTCCACTAACAGTTGGTGACCTGAAACAAGTGAGTTTAACAGTTTGATAAAAAAAAGTTAACTCATTAAACCAATATCAATGTAAAATAATGTCATCATGTTCATTATAGTCCTTCACAAGTCCACTACTGAAAAATGGCCTCCTCCAACTAATGCGACAAAACACGATCCTAAGCCGCATCTATCGACTTCCTGAATATATTTCCAGGTCATCAGCCAATTTAGTGGGAGGCTGTGCCATACTCCGCTCGGTGGTCGCCTGCCTGTCTAGAACCTTTCTTCCCCATCGCTTATCCGTTCATTGAACTTTTTGCTATATCCAAGCCCTATCCATAGCTCCCTGTGTGTTCTTACGCTTCCTCAAATGGTCAGCAATCAACGGCCACATCTCGGTGCTATATGTCAGTATTGGCAATTCGCTAGTTGTACGCACTTGTTTTTAGATTTCTAAGAATTCATGATGAAAAGATATGAAGTAACCCTGTCCAGCATAGTTGGATCCTACGACTAACCACTTGGTTGAAGTTGGACGTACGATGTCTACTTACGAAACAGTTCGACTTTAAACCTCAATTTAGTCATTCTTTGCAGTCAATTAAAATTTCCTAAAGATTGCCTCATTATTTGCAATAGTTTTCATTATTATCAGACGGGTTTAAAACAATGCAATTTTTATTTAATGCAATGCTGAATGTAGGCCTCTCCTATAAATAGTTTTTTTTTATTGTTTTGGGTTATTATCAAGAAGATGTTGCCCATCCACCCAGCCCAGCTGTCTTTGGGTATCGAACGAGATGACAGAAGGAAATAAAACAAGGATTAAATTACCTTTGTAGTCTAAGGACACACACGTTTATTTTGGATATACCTTAAATGATATATCTCCCCCTACAACAGGGGAGGAGATTCAGTGTACACTTTCAAGGAGACAAGAAAGAAGTAGAAGGGTTAATTAATTATTTCGTGTAAATATCTTACTACATTTTATATTTATTTATTTATGTATATATATTAATTCATACTTAATGAATATCAAATTCAGTGTTGTGGCTGATCATTCAAACTGCGGAAGCGACAAATTTCACAAACAATTAAAACGGCTGTTGTTTTTCGAATAATAGGAATGAATTTGAATTTAATATTCAATAATATTCCCAACGCGAATACGTCCCTTTGTTGTTAAATAATGATTTTAATTTTCATTCTAAATTAATTAGAAAAGCATTTAAATTTAGCAATTCACTTAAGAAGATGTAAATGTTTTGTATTACGATTAACTTACATCCTAATACATATTACCCTATAGCATACTGTGTATTAAATATAGGTAGCTCTTAAACAATAGGATTAATATTTTCACCAATTACTCGACACGACAGTATTAGTAATTCATTTATGGCCAATGTATACGCTTTTACTACAAAGTCCCTAAAAACTAATAATAGCTATAATATTAAGTAATACAACGAAAACAACTCCTGAAAATGAGTATTTTTATTAATTTAATTTAATTGCAACAACAATGGTTTATACCAAAATAAACAACAACAAAAAAATTATTACACTTACATAAAGCTACATTATAAGTTTAGCATTAGCTATATTTTATTAAAATAGGGATCTTTAAGGAAATTACAAAATTGAAGGCCAAGGTATCGAAAATTGACTATAAAAATCATTAGTTGGCGTACGATGCGAAAACTATTGGTAGTAGAATAAAATAAGGTATTGAGCGTTTATTTCTGTACATAAAAATCAATTACTGTCCGTTAGTCTTCCTAAAACTCGAAAACGGCTTGTACGTGTGAGTGAGTCCATGGACGGTTTAGATTAACAATTAACTAAACCGGTAGGTGGCGGCTTTGTCGAGATCCGGGAATCACCCGTGCGAAGCGTGGACGGATCGTTAGTGAAACATATAAATATTTACAAAAAATTCCGTGAGGCAATATGTCCAACTGTTATTCTTAAATATTGATAACAGCGTTCGTGTTCTAAAATTTATTTAATAAACAAGTATAGACGAAAATTTCGCATCATGGTATTTACCCTTATCTTGATAAATTATTTTGTGATTTATGTTGTCTATATATATATATATATATATATATATATATATATATATATATATATATATATATATATATATATATATTATTATATATATATATATATATAGAAGAAAACGCCGGGGCGTGACAACTTATTTTGGTTTGTAAAAAATATCCTAGGTTGAGTGTCCGTCCATCCTTCTTCTACACTTTGGTGTATTACTTATATATACAGGATTAACGTACCAATATTTATTACATACTTGTATCCCAAACGAATCGAATATGAAAACGCGGCGACATCGTGCCGGCGGGGATCGCATCCGGTTAGCTCGGCAACTGATTACTGCTATATACGAGTACCTATTTACCATTATTTTAAGCGGCTTTAATTCTGTGTTAAACTATTGTTTGCCCTCACAATAAATTAATTCCAGGGAAAAGGGTGGTTTTCTCGTGGGGAGTTTATAATATGTTAGTTTAACTCGAGTGGGATTTTCCGGAAATCAATTTACTAGATATTTATTAAGTGCAAAGAGCGAGTTAAGGAATACAATATTTAAGTATACATATTATGTCCTAAGTAATTATTCACTATAAGAGCGTGGAGATATAAACAATTACTGGTATGAAATTTTAGTAGTGTAAGTGTAGTATGTAAGTAAAAGTATTAATGTGTGTATTGAGTAATTCCATATGTGGTGAGATGCCAAGTGTAAGTGGTAATAATATTTGAGAATTTTATAATGTGTAGTCAAATTTTGTATTTTAACATAAAAAAATAAGAAAACTGTATTTAATTTTTAGCCAAATAATATTTAATATTTAATTTTTAGAAAATAATTTGAAGCAGCCTCAATTAACAAGTTGAGGCTGCTTCAAATTATCTTCATTTTTTACCAAGATAGACTGACTGTTAGAATACTATTTTGTCATAACTCGTACATTCGATGTCCAACAATAGGTGTAACTTGGCGTAGATTCTAGTTAGATAAAACAGTCCTTTAATAATCGAAGTCAACTGTTCAGCGATGTAAATATGTAAGTGTTTCATGTGCGGCTTTTATATTAAGATGGTTAGAGTTCACCTAATTTTTTTTTGATTCTGTTTTTTATATTTTGCAACGGCAGTTACAAATTTACTTTTCTTGAGTGTTTTAAAGAACTGAACAGTTATATTTGATGTAAGGTTTTCCTTCTTAGACGGTTGTATAAATACATCACAAATGTTGGAGGATTCTGTATTAATACCCAAGAGTTTTGACAAGTGCATCACAATACCATACAACGTAGCTTTCGTTTCATTCACTTGTTTGGGTACATTTCGAAGTTCTATGGAAGTTTTGACGAGATTACGGTTGAAGAATTCAATTTTTTTCATTTTATTTCATACCTACGCTCCTTCCTATGTTACGGGATTTTATCTCATCTGATAAGCATTTGTTTTTGGCTCATTTTTAGGAGTTTAGTAGTTTTTAGATGTCAGACTCCAACAAAGAATTTCTGCTTAAATTTTAAGGAGAACCTTAGGGGAGCATGTTGATGTTTGTGCTAATATGCTAAAAAAGGAAACAAGTTCTCTTTGGACTGAACTATAATCATAAAAATGTCGATGATGAATAGGTCAACAACTTTTATAACTCAAGCATGCAATTATTGTCACGTAGTGAAACTTCAACTTCTTTTTTGTAATTTGGAAATCCACTTGTATTTGCATCACAATGTTTATTTAAATCAATACATACTTACTATAAAAATCGACCTGCTTAGCCTCAGGACGTCAAATTGTGTGTATTCATGTCACAAATATAACTGCAAATTTTTATCGTAATTTAGTTTACTAGAGCTGCGTTATAAAATTTATGTAACAATTTTAAACATAGTTTACAGCACTAAAGTTTTTACTACTGTTGAAAAGCTTAGTATATTTTATACTTTGAAAAGTTTGCTGTTTCTCATCTTTGTTCGTAAATATTAACTGTCATAAACTTTTCACCCTTTACTCGTATAATTTTAACTTATATTTTTACTAACTGTTCTCCACAACTTCATCCGAGTGGAATTTATTACGATTCGATTTCATGGGTTTTAATTTTTTGCGAGGAATCCTAATTCTTCTTCTTAATAAAAATAAACCTTAAATACTATTTATAAAATCAGCAATTTGCTAGTGAAAGTCCCATCAAAATTTAGTCTAGTCACTTCAAAGTTTAGTCGGAACAAACAGATAGACAGGCAAATATTTTATGAATTATTTTTTGTTGTAATACGCAAATTTTCAAAAACCGGTTTGTAGCTTAAAATTTATCAATTTTATGTTTAGTAATTACTAACTTTCCGGTTGGTGGTAGAAAATGCCGTATGGCATAAGTCCGCCGTTTGTACTACATAAAGTGTTAAAATAAAATAAATAAATGAATATAGTTTTAGGCTAAGCGATTGTTCACACTGCTGAAAATTACTTGCACCACTTAAAACAGTCAACAGCCTCGTCACGCATATTAGTGTAAGTGCCCCTTACATATATGTGGGACGTGATGTGTGATATACTCCTAATTCTCACATTTCCCCATTTTAAGTAGATTAACACCTATTTGCAAACTATGTGGAATTGTCAGTGTTAACATAAAAGAATCATCGATTAGGACGTGTCGCAGAATATCCAAATGGACATATAGTCCTCCTGGCCTCGTAACATCTTAGTCACCCTAGCGTCATACCGATAGCGGGACCTTGTCATCTCGCCCGACATCCGCTACAATAAAAGCCATTCGGACGCCCTGCTGAACTCGAGACATCTTGAGGTGCATGGGAACTCTAACAGAATTTATATCGCTGAGCATTTGTCACCGGAGAGTAAGATGTTATACGCCGAAACTCGTCGATTTGCTGTAGATAACGATTATAAAACACATGGGTGAGATTTACACCCGTCAAGACGATTCTTCCAGCGCAATTCTGATTCTAGATTTAAGATTCTAACTGTTTAACTAAGCTAACAAAACCTACGCGGAAATAACATATATTACGTAAATAAATACTTAATTTGTACCACAACATGCATGAAATCCATATCAACATACTAAATAGCAACTATAACATCATCTGTCTTGTTGAAGCTAACTTAACTGATGATATTTGTTAGAGCGAAATCTTTGATTCTAGGTATCACGTTTTCCGTAGGGATAGACAAACTACAAGTAATATAAAACAACGTCGGCGGAGTTGCAATTGCTTTAAAAAAAATGTCATTCGTCCGTTGTAACTGTTATTGGAAACTCACCTGGAAGACATTTGGATTACTATTCGATCGAACTCTTCTAATCACTGCAATTTGAATATCTGCGTTAATTATTTACCTTCCTATGTCACCGTTGATGATTTTATTATATTTTACAATAACTACCAAAATATCATTTTAGAGGCGAACGAAAATAATAAATTTATTTGCGTCAGATAATACAATAACCCTGGTATACAGTGGAGAGATATTGCAGGTCTCTCCTACTTGGCTCCCTCCACCACCACTGGCCGCAAGTCAAACCTCATGCTAGAAACTGCTTCATTATGTGGTCTATATCAGTTTAATGGAGTGCCCAACAGGAATGGTCGGTTGTTAGACTTTGTGTTTTGTACCGTTGAGGATGTCATTGTTTATAAATGCTCTCCTCTAAGTCGTTTGGAACCACATCATCCAGCTCTTACTATTAAAATATCTTGCCTGACTACCAACAGATTTAAACTTAATCCTTCCAAACGGTTAAATTATATAAAAATGTAATTTTGATAGGGTAAAAACTGAACTCTCTGATATACATTGGTCATTTTTGTTGTCTTCCTCATGCACAAATAAAAATGTTGATGTATTTTATGACATTTTGCTTAACATTATCAGGAAATACTACCCCTTATTTACATAAAATGAAGGATAATTACCCTGTTATGTTTAACTACAGCTTAAAAAAGTGTATTGCCGTGAAACAAAAATTCCACAAGTTTTCTGTCTACTTCGTGCCGTAGTAAAAAGTTAATGTCTCAATGTTATAAAAACTATGTGGTCTCCACTGAGACCGAGATACGTAACAATACAAAGCTATTTTGGTTTTTTGTTAATAGCAAATGTAAAGAGAGTAACTCGATAACACATTCGATGAAATATAACAGCCTGCCAGCCAGCCAACCCTGGAAGACGCTGAAGCATTACAAAAGGTTATCAAAACCGTGGCGAGATTGTGTACTGATAATCATATGTATTTAAATATTAATAAATATTTTGTAATGTCCTTTACTAGACAAACAAATATAATTAACTTTAAATATGTATATTCTCAATGGCCAAAAATTCAACAGGCAGAATCAAACTCAGCATTTAAGTGTAACTTTTGGGGTGGTAAAATGCTGGTTTTGTCATGTGAAACACCAAGCAGCTTAAAAATCCAAATAGTATGGTATATCTGTATAATTCACTACTACGGAGTGTTCTGGAATATGTTGCATTCATCTGGTCTCCGTATTGTTCCGTACACATTGACCGCATTGAGAGCATTCAAAAAAAATTCTTGAGATGTCTCTCTTTTTGTCATAGTTACCACCGCAAGTTGGTCTCCTACACAGATAGGCTGCAGAAATGTAGTTACCCTGGAAACGAGACGCAAACGGTTCGAGCTTATATATCTACATAAAATAGTACACTCTACGATTGATTATCCGTCCCTGCTTGCATCAATTGAAATAAACACTCATTACAGGGCCCGTGATCGTAAGCCTTAACTGTTTCCACTCCAAGTGTGCCATAACAACACATCATATTGCAACCCAGTGATTTGTCGCCTCTACAATTATATATCACAGGACTATCTAAATGTTGATAGTCTAGGTTCAAATCCAAATGTGTTCGATAGATTTATCCGTGATATTCTGAAATAATTGGTCTCCTCTGTTTTATGTTTCTGATAACCATTGTTCTAGTTTTAAATCTGTAATCTACTTTTGGATGGGTGATTGCAAAACCACTGTTTATTAAATTATTTATAACTTTAGTAGATGTAACTCATTAAATTGTACTTCATAAACACATATTTTGGCTTACAGTTTAGTACTTAATTATTTAATTTTTAAGAAACTTTCATCTCCACAACTGTAAACTGTATTGTGTTAATAAATAAAATAAAATAATTATATAAATTTAAATATCTTAAGGAATCAAAATAAAATCCGATAAGTAATTAAAAAATTATTGCTACGTGTAGAAGTAGTAATGATGTCGATATGTCTGTTTGGTTGTTGGTTATTGGTCTGTTATCTCTATCTCCGTATTTTTTTTTGACCAAGTATCACATATCATATCCATATTCCTTTATTAAGTTAAAATTTGCATTTAATGTCCATTTAAGGAATCAACAAGTAGGATATAAATTAGCCTGGTAATATATTGTATATATATGACTTTACGGGACTTGCAAATGAGTTTGTTCTGGGTCGGTTTCTAAACGGATTTCATGAGATAAATCCGTATGAACTATTGAACATGAAAATAAAACAAAGCAACAACTATAATACATGTAATTTATGAATCAAAAAGAATTATGAGAACCACTTTTTAAAGCTTATTTTTGTTTCATTTTGTAGCTTGTTGTGAAAGGTAAAATCATGATTGTATATGTATTTTATGGAAGAGATAAACTCTTTAATCGTAGAAGTATTTCTGATATTACTAGAATTCTTTAAGTTTAAGTGAACCCGCATTGTTGTCAGAGATAATTTTTTATTTTGATATATGTTACTATTAAAATTTCATTACACAACAGCTTCTATTAAAAGATTTTATTTTCTATATAGACCCAACCTCCAGCGGTAATAACGTTTTAGATGGTTAAGCAAATAAATATTTTTTTTTCATAAATGCTTCTGGTTGTAGTCAGTAATGTAAACAAAATCTTTTTTTTAGATTAAGTATGAGCACACAGTCCACCTGACGGTAAGTGGATGCTGTGGCCCAAATACATCTACATCATCAATTCAGATGTGTTGTCACCTCTGAGTTCTACAATAGAATGAGTCGTTTCCAGTAATAAGGGTCTCTGGTTCTCTACAGTCACCATACGAAATACAACATCATTACTCTACCATTTTACGCTGGTATTCTGTGAGAGCGTGGTCCTACACTGTAACCTTTTATTGTATTATTTGTTTTTACGGCCTAGGAATTTACACTAATGTGAAACTTTGTTGTTACGTGTATTTTTTAACTCAGAGATCACTAAGAAGACCACCATCCATCTCTCATTTATCGTAAAGGCGTCGTCTGAACAATAAAAAATACAAACAATGTGACTAGTTATTTTTAGGAGTATTTTGTAATTACTGTATTATATACTAGTATTTAGTAATTACACTATTAAGATTATTTAGTAATTTTCATAATTCATAAGGCAACAATTAATGCGCAACTGGTGGCGCTGAACATTTTCATACCAGATTTTTTTAATTTAATACGATTTTATTTGATGTAATTGTCACAAAAGTTTTTTTTCATATAGACTTATGGTGACAAAAGAGGAAAAAGTAATACCTAACGGTAAATAGATGCTGTGGCCCACACACATCGACATTTATCCTCGATTAAAAATCAAAATACAGATTTGTTGAACCTTGTGAACTAAGATTCAGTTTTCAGTAAAAACGGCTTCCGGTTCACTGTTCTCACTATGCTAAACACAGCAGCCTTAAGCTGCTTTTTTACGCTGGTATTCTTTGAGAGCGTGATCCTTCCCCGGTGATGCCGACTCATTCGTGCCACAATTAAAATAGCTGCAGCATTACTCTACTACTTCGATAATACATAAAACATAAACATAAACATAAACACTCACGCCTGTCACCCAGAGGGGTAGGCAGAGACTACAGACTTCCATTTAGCACGATCCTGACATACCTTTCTCGCCTCTTCCACATCCATATACCTACGCATACATGCTCGTCGGTTAAGGGTACTCTTAATTTGGCCCATTTTTAGTATATCGCCAATTTGGTCGACAAACTTCCCCCTAGGACGTCCCTTTCCGACTCTTCCATTCACTTCTGCAACATATATTTGCTTTGTCAGTCTTTCCGCATTCATTCTTTCTACATGACCAAACCACCGAAGAATTCCTTTCTTAATCCTGGTCACCGCATCATCTTGCAAACCACACTCTTCTTTTATCACACAGTTTCTCACCCTGTCACTCAGATTCAGATTCGATAATACATTTCATTATAAATTATATTAAAGTTAAAAGTCTATGTACTTTTTACTGGGTACAGGGTTTCATATTACTGAGCCCTAATCGGATGCACGTGTGTATCATTTATACCCGACGGGGTCCATATTGTGATAATTTAATATTTACTAATTTGTACATTATGGAATGCAAATTTATATGTGTTAATTTGGTAGTGTATATAAGAAACAAAGACGTGAGCATTAAATTCCTATATTAGGTTGTACTATCAATAACCTGTGGTGGATCATATACACGTGGAGACTAAAAATTGGGATAGCGTTTATTAATGGTGAGCTGCTTCGTAGTATATGTATGTAACCGGGTTCTGCCGATAGTGTGAAATAAGAAATACTGCGAAAGAATGCGTCGTCATATTAGTATGTGTTCTTAATTAAAATATTGTTAAAAATTTATCTCAAAATTATTTAATTAAAAAAGCACTACTCGATAGCAAAACCTGCTTACTATCAGAAACTATTCTAGAGGCAAAGAGCTAATATGATTGCAGGGTATTAATCATTTAATTTTAGGCTTCAAAGGTGTGCCTTTGTGTTTGTGTGTATTTAGCCTTTTCGACATCAGGAGCCACTTGCAATTAGTTCAGGCTGTAAGTTCGTTTGTAACTAAAGTTTTGTAAAAAGTAACTGAACATAAGTTGATTAGACTCAAATATATCTAACTTCATCTGAAAATAGCTGCAGCACCAAAGAGTTGACCGAGGTAAAGACCAGCGTAAAACAGTAGCATAATCCTAATTTGTTTGTGTAGTAAATAATGAGAACCGCCGTTTTTTTTATAGAGAACTATTCATAATTTATTTTGCATTAAAGTTTGTTTAGAATGGACAAGCATTAATTGAAACAAGAAATGATGAGCCTTATTGTAATAAGGCTCATCATTTCTTGTTGCGAAAATCCTAAAGGAATCATTGAATAAAACTATTTATACGGATTTTATCTCATTTATTTTTATCTCGTATTTTTAATACCCGGCGTTTCGGGTGCTTTACGGCACCCATGGTCACGGAGGAGACTAAGATGTTTCATGTCCCAATAACATAGGTATCCTGGCTACCTTCAGTTTTATAATATAAAATTTTGATCTGATCTGCGCAGAACGAACTTACAGTATTTTGAATTCTTGCAAGTGTATGCTTAGGTTTTGATTTAATTTTGTTAATTATAGGATCGAAAGCTGATGGTGGCTCATTGTGGAATGAGTCAGATCTCTGAGTCAGACTTATAAGTTGACTTAACGCTTAACAAAAATACTGTCACCACTGAGAGGATATACCAGAGCACACAAAAAGAAATTATCTCATTTTGTTAGTGGTATAAAAGACCTACATCTCGCTGATTTGAAGTTCAGTCACTATTTACATGCCTACCTATTGATGACTGAATCTCAATAGTAACCAGGAAGCTAAAAGAAAACAACATGCCTAAAAAATATACTACTATATTACTCGATCACTACCTCACATCTGACTATCTATTGTGGAAAGAGGAGTTCTACAAGCAAGTAGATGCTGTGGCGATGTGTTCACCTGTATCTCCTATAGTCGCCAACATATTCGTGGAGGACTTTAAGAAGAAAGCCCTTCTTACTGCTCCTGTAAATCCAAGATTCTACAAGCGGTACGTAGACTACATTTTCACAATTTTACCATCTGACAAAGTAACTGCATTTTTAGACCATCTCAACTCCATAAACTCTAAAATACAATTCACAATGGAGTTAGAGGCAAATAATTGAGAGGTTTGCCTCGCTGGGGGTAGCGTGTGTTTCTCAAACGATCGAACCGATGACGGACGACCAAATTGTGGTTGTACCTAGTGAGAACACGATGAGTCACATTACGCCGGTTCCTTTTGTAACGCTTTCCCCCTACTCCTTCCTGGCATATATTAAATTATTTATTTATAAATTAATTAACCCGTTTTAAAATTATACATATATATATATATATATATATATATATATATATATATATATATATATATATCAGAGACCAGGGTTAATACAATATGTTTAGATCTTTCTAAACAATCTTTCTAAAGGTTTAATAATAGGCCGTTTTTAATATTTTTGGCGTGATCGTCTTAGTTACGTTGTGATTGTTTACTAACTTAGTTCCTTTAGGTGTCTTTTGGAAGAATGAATATGCACTAGAACAATTGAAAGTGCCTTATAAGCTAAGTGAACCCCGTTAACGAAGACAGGGCTCGAGAAAGGTTAAGAATATAAAACGTCCCTATTCCACTTGTATTAGATTTACATTAATAAATTATTATTATTAAATCCCTTCCCGTTTCGAAAAGGCTCACAATATATTTATACAAAACACCCGATACAAGGGTTTCGCCCTCCCACATTTATTTAAAAAAATGTGGTTGGTGCACACGGCTCCACACACTGAGTGTGGGTGAGCGCCAATCATTTTGATGCACTCCCCCCGCAGGGAACATCAAGTTGAGAACTGGACCGTAGTCCACAGCAAAATTACTGGCGAACCAGTAAAAGAAGGCTTGATCCCTTGGTAGTGCGTAAGCACAAACATCGACCGAAGTCGCGCATGTAAATGCGTGTAAACGCCATACAGAATACGAACGAAACCAGCCATAGTGAATGTACATTTAGACAAATATACTAATATATATATATATATATATATATATATATATATATATATATATATATATATATATATATATATATATCTGTAAGCCCCCGTGAGCGCCACCACCTGCCAGACCGCCGCTCCTGCAGACGTGATGTAAGTGTGTGGCATCAGCACCAATTACATGATCAGCACCGCTACTAGCCACAGAGCGTGTCATGAGTCTACCGCTCACCTCAAGAGAATGGGGTCCCACGTTATGCGGCTTTCAGCCGCTGCCTTAAGAGTCTCCTTAGATCCTCCCTCCAGCTACCACCCGCATGAGGTCGACACATATACTTCACCAACCAATACAACGGCAGATATAGCCGAAAGGCAGTTATAAGATGTTAGTAATAATTTGCCGTTAGAAAGGCTTTGTGTCACTGACGTTGAGTAAATGCATTTTTGATCATGTTTGTCTCACCCACCAACAAGATGCCTTCAATCATTCAAAGGTGGGAAAGTTACAGAAATATATTTTTATGTAGTTATATAAAATATCTAGAAGGTCAGACAGTCTGCAGCCCCGTAATGAAGGGACTCGACTTGCGTCTATAGCGTCCCACCAAACAAGCATCGCAGAGATTTTTTTTTTTCTCTTGTTCGGGAATCTGCACTTTTTTATCCCTCCGTTGCTGGTACAGCGTGTGACCACTGATTATGACAGTCCTTGATCTTAGCAGCTAGACAGCGGGCCTGATTTTGGTTTGGTTGATGTTATAAAACGAATGTTTCTGTACATACCGTATAAACGGAATATCCCCCTGTTTCTGTTGGTTATCTTCCAGTGAAACTTTCTCGTCGCGAAAATTTGCTTGTCATATCTACCTTGCCTCTGCGGTAAAGCACAAGTTAGAAAAAAGAGCAAAAATTGTGATGAAAATTTAGTCGTAAAAGATGCTAATGACACAATATTTTAAGCAACATTAGTAATCAAAAATGACAGAATAAAAGTTTCAAAAACGGCTAGGTATCATAAATGCAATGTAGATGCCGAAATTAAAATTTTGAAATATTATCTCCATCTTCGTATTTTGGGTTTTGCCCAAGTTTCACTTATTACTGTATTAAGTTAAAATTTGCATTAAATATCTGTTCAAGGGCATATGAACATATAGGATGTAAATTACTACGCTGTTGACTTTAAGAGAATTGCAAATGAGTTTGTTCTGGGTTGGGTCTCTAAGCGGATTTCATGAGATGAATCTTCATGAACTATTAAACATGCAAATAAACGAAGCAACAACCATTAGATACATAATTTGTGAATTTAAAGGAATTATGGAAACAATTTCGTGAACCTTGTTTTTGTTGCAATTTAAACCTACCGGCAAAATGCAAAAGCGTGATTATATATTTACTATTTCTTTACTATTTATATTGACTAGCATTCTTTGCAAAAATAATTTAATACTTTAATTTAAATTTCTGTTTAAATTTAATTATATAACAGCTTCTTTTAAAAGTTTTGTATTTTAAGCAGAACCAAATAACCAGCGTTAATAGTATTTAAGTTGGTTTTGTTCATAAACATATTTTAGAGCCTTTAGTCGTTATGAATAATCAAAACAAAACGGAACTCATCTTTTATCATATTTGCTTTTACTGCCTGAGATATTTCTTTAATGTTTTTTTTGTTATATACACATAATTATTACGACTTCTTAAAACCTTTTTATGCTTGAATCCCAACTAGTTTCCAAACGGGAGCGTAAGGTTCTAAATACAAAGGCTTAAGTAGGCAATAATGTTATTGGATCTCTGACGTGGGATAATGACCAACGATGTATGAACCATGAAACTAGATAACTGACCGTAAGCGTTACACTGAGCATTGTGCTTCGAAAACATTGTAGTTTGCAAAGAAAATGTCGAGACTAGGATTAAAAGAGGAATGCAAAGTAAGCAATGCAAGACAATTTGGTGTTATGTATAAGGTATATATAAAAGCAAATGTATTCTGCAGAAGTGAGTTTCAGAGTCAGCAAGGGATGCCCTAGACGAAAGTTCGTCGATCAATTTGGTGTGATTAGCCAAACTAAATGTAACCTTAACTGACGATTATGTATGCGTAGGTGTCCGTGGTCTCTGCTTATCCCTACACGAAAGAGAGGTAAGAGTTTATGTATGTCATGTATTATACTTTAATTATCTTAGTGTTTAACAATAATTCAGTATTGATGATATTTATTTTATTTTTAAACCATCTGTCTTTTTTCGATTAAATGTGTGTGTGCTTAAGGAAAAAGTAAGCAATCACTTATTGGAGAAAATAATAAATATATTGGTTTTAAAAGAGAGAGAGTAAATGGAGTGTAAGTTTATTTTATACATGCGATAGAACAAATTATTTGTAATTATACCATAATTTTTATATCATGTGGAATGCCTGTGTAAAATACCTCATGAAAGCGATTACAAAAAAAGCAAAATACTTACCGAATCTCCAAATTCCTCGGCCTGGCGGATTTTTAAGCTACTATTATTATCTTTGTGTAACAATACCCGTGGTATTACCTAAATACCTACTTTAATAGGTTTTGTTCGAGTATTCCATTTCTGCCGAGTGTGAAGTATATTTAAGTATTTTGTTTTCCATCGTCTCCAGAAAGATTGTATTTCTTGACCAAGCAAAAACTTGCGTTGTAGCAAACCTAGAGAAGTATCGACTTCTATATCAGGTAAGTAATAAGTGCAGGTGTACTAATTCTATGCATTCCATATAGAAAATATAAGCCGAAGCCAACTGGAAGTAACACAGAAGATGACCACCCTAAATCATTAAGGGTGTATGCTGTTTCAGATACTGAGAAGCAAGGTCCAGCCCTTATTCATGCAATCTGCAGCGTTGAATCAGTTTATGATAATCATGAGGAATGGCGTCAGCATAACGTGTTTCCCGTCTTGTATTACTTAGTTCTAATATTCAATTATGTGAAATTATTCTACATTAAAACATCGAATTAGATCCGCACTTGGTTGTAATAATTAATTGTAATTAAAATACTAATTAAACAAAAATTGCTTTTCTGAAACCTCTGGCCGTGATAGGCAGTAACGGTAACAGTAAGTAGTCGTAATGATTTCTTATATTTACGCGAACACTACATATTGAAATAATACTAGTTTTTACGGAATTTATCGCGTATATTTAACTTTTAATACCCGACGTTTCGAACGCTTTACAGCACTCATGGTCACGGGCAGGACTGAGATGTTCAACGTCCATATGTCATAGTTAACCGCGGTTATCGCGCGGCTATTGAAATCAAAAAACATCATAATTTCAATAGAGAAGATGGCTGGGTGCTACCATCTGCTTGGGATCCTATAATAAATAAAATTAAATCCCAACCCAAGCATACAACTGCAAGACTTCAAGATACCATAAGTTCATACTGCATAGATCGAAACAAATTTAAATTTTAATCTATGGTAACCGCGGTTAACTATGACATATGGACGTTGAACATCTCAGTCCTGCCCGTGACCATGAGTGCTGTAAAGCGTTCGAAACGTCGGGTATTAAAAGTTAAATATACGCGATAAATTCCGTAAAAACTAGTATTATTTCAGTAAGTAGTCGGTTAAGAGTTACAAATTTGAAGAAATTACGCCTCATTTATTTTTAATTTACGCAAAAAGCTGCCAGCCTGTTTTCCATTTGTATAAAGACAAATATGAAGTACAGAAAATTGTTGTAAGCTTCTGTACCTTCACCGCACTATTGAACATGGCATTAAGTTCTATTACGATAAGAATATTTTCCTGGCCGATTTTTTATAAATAAAACAATACTTACTTGTAGGCAGGATTATATATAAAGATATAGATTACAGAATAAAGATAACAAACTATCAAAAAACTCACCTGATGGTGAACGGCTGTTGCTCTTGACATCTATACCTAAATTGATTAAAAATCAAAATGCAGATACGTTGTCTCTCCAGAGGACTGAGATAGAATGCCTTATTTCCATTTGTAAAAAGGGTCACCGGTTCTGTCCATTCACCTTACGAAACGCAGCAGCATTGATCTAATATTTTATACTTATATTCTGTGAAAGCGTGGTCCTCCTCTGGTCGCAGACCCATTGGTGCTACAACCATAATGTAGCTGTAGCGTGGCTCGGCCACTCTCAGAAATTCTCAATAGTGAAAATAATACTCAGTAAATTATTTAGTTTTTGGAACACAATTACTAATTTAACTCTGCATTACAAAAAATTAATTAAATTAATTTACAATAAAAGTTATCCGAATTGTTGTACTCTTAATATAACAATTTTTATTTAGTTAAAACATTAAAAAAACATATACTGCAAGAATAATATAAACGCCACAAATATGTTAACCACCTGATTGTCGAGCTCAACAGCACTGAATTTGGTTGTTTAATTTATGCGCAAGTTATAAATAGTAAAACTACTCTGATGATACGGTGGTGTCATTGAACCCATAGATTAGTGCTGACAAAAGACTGCAGTTGTTAGTGTGTGAGAAATAGCTGAGTCAGGATTTCTAGTGCAATTAACAATGTCATTGGATCAAAACTATGTGCATAACTTAATATTTACGAAACGACAGAAAATTATACAAGATAATGGAAGTCCTTGTATATGAGCCCTCTCATTTATAAGCCTTTTTACTTAAATCACAAAACAAAATTGGTAATTTTGTGACAAGCGCATAAACTTCAACATCTTTTTCTACAAGCGTGAGGGGTTCAAATTAGATTTTTGAAATTTGCTCTCGGGTGTAGTTTCCTATTACCAGAAAGGGCCAGGGCAAATTATACTACCAGATAAATTTTACTCATTCTATGCTCAAAGACAAATAAACTTCGTGGCACCTTTTCTTTTAAAAAAAATTAGCAATACTATAACAATATATACGGTAACAGATTTTAAAATTTAAGCAAGTTCTAACTGTTTTTAATGTCTTTATCTTATGAGGAAACTGAAATATTATTATTAAATATAGATATGTAAAAATGCAAGCTCTTAAGCAAAATAACAACATACCCTCACTAATTCTTACACGACCCCGCACACACACACAAACACACACAAACACACACACACACACACACACACACACACACACACACACACATACACACATGCACACATACACACACACTCACACACTCACACACACACACACACACACACACACACACACACACACACACACACAAACACACACACACAAACATACACGCACACACACACACGCACACACACACACGCGCACGCATACGCACACATACTACACACTGGCATCGACGTATAACTTTTACACTTACTTCTAAACTTTTTTGGAGTTTGGAGTTTAAAGAGATGGAAGGAATATTTTGAAAGCGTGTTTATGAGTGAGGAGACAACGTGTGTATTAAGTGAAGTAGAAACACCGAAAGAAGAGGAAAGAGGTTGCGAGATAAGTATAGATGAAATAATGAAAGCAATGAAAAGCATGAAAGCAGGTAAGGCTGCCGGATATGATAGAGTTTCACTCGAAATACTAAGGGCTGGAGAGGAAGTCGTGGCAGGCCTGCTGCACATCTTGTTTAATTTATGCTGGGAACTGAAGCGGGTACCGGTAGACTGGTGCAAAGCCGTGATGGTCCCAGTATATAAAGGAAGAGGGTCGCAGCAGGACTGTAAAAACTACCGTGGCATCAGCCTTCTTAGCATTGTGGGAAAACTGTATGCTAAGGTACTGATTGAAAGGGTCGTGAAAGAAACTGATGGAAAAATTTGGGATGTGCAAGCGGGATTTAGAAAGGGAATGGGATGTACAGATCAAGTCTTTTCCATGCGCATGATCGCGGAGAAGTTTCTGGCCAAAAACCAAAAGGTTTTTTGTGCGTTCATGGACTTGGAAAAGGCCTATGACAGAGTGGATAGGGATTTGCTATGGCAAACACTGAACTCATTTGGGTTGAGCGCTGGCTTGGTACAGGCATTGGAGTCTCTTTATAGGGACTCTAGTGCTTGTGTTAGGATCAACGGGGTCTACTCGGACTGGTTTGACATCCATAAAGGTGTCAGACAGGGCTGTGTGGCTTCCCCGTGGCTGTTCAACCTATTTATGGACAGTTGTTTGCAAAATTTGAAAGTTGAAGAATGCGGATTAAGAATGGGTGAGTTAACCGTCAAATGCCTTTTGTACGCCGATGATCAAGTTATTCTTGCGTCGTCGGCGGCCGAGTTGCAAATGATGGTTACATTAATGAACGGATCATTAAAAGAAAGGGGTATGAAAGTGAACGCAAGTAAGACGAAGGTTATGGTTTTTGAAAGAGAAGAAAGTAAAACGATTTGTGAAATAAGAATAGAAGGGGAAATGATCGAGCAAGTAGATGAGTTTGTATATTTGGGCTGCGTATTTAGCAGGGACGGGAGATATGATAAGGAATATAGAACGACGAGTGAATGCGGGAAATAGAGTAAATGGGGCCTTGCACTTTATTGTGAAGAGTCAAAATGTGTCGAAAAGGCACGTATGGCAATTCACAATGCTGTGTTGGTCCCTACTTTAACGTATGGTAGTGAAAGTTGGGTGTGGCAGAAGAAGCACGAGAGTAGAATAAAAGCAGTAGAAATGCGGTCGTTAAGGAGTATGTTAGGGCTGAATCTGAATGACAGGGTAAGAAATTGTGTAATAAGAGAAGAGTGTGGTTTGCAAGATGATGTTGTGACCAGGATTAAGAAAGGAATGCTTCGGTGGTTTGGTCATGTGTAAAGAATGAATGAGGAAAGAGTGACAAGGAAAATTTATGGTGCAAAAGTGAATGGCAGAGTCGGAAAGGGACGTCCTAGGCGAAAATTTATCGACCAAATTGGCGATTTATTGAAAACGGGCCAAATTAGGAGTACCCTTAACCGACGAGCATGTATGCGTAGGTGTATGGATGTGAAGGAGGCAAGAGAGGTGTGTCAGGATCGTGCCAAATGGAAGTCTGTATTCTCTGCCTACCCCTCTGGGTGACAGGCGTGAGTGTTTATGTTTTATGTCTTCTAAACTTGTAATATTTATAATGACTAACAAATCTCCAATATTAAATGAAGATTTTGCATATTATATTTTACTGTTTTTAGAAAATGTAATATTAACTGAGTCACTACTCACTACATTTCAAATAAATATATTATTAATATTATGCATGCATAGCGCTCCTCGAGGTTTACAACGGACCCCGAGGCGACGTGATTTCTGTGATAACATTATCGTGATGTGAAATAGATTTACACATTTTTAAATGTCTAATGACGCAGTTTAATAGTAATTAATCCAAAGCAATTACTTATAAATTGTATTCGTTTTATCATACTTTAAAATTATATATTTTAATAACTTCAACGTATCTACAACAATAAAAACGAAGTCAGTTATGATGACTTTAGTTATATCTATTTACATTTATACTCAAAACGTGTATAGTAAAATATGATGCTATAATAAAGTACAATTAAAAATATCAATTTAAGTAACGTCAAGAAAAAATAAGAAAGGTTCGTTTCCTGTTTCATTTCTTATTCATCGCATATTTAGCTTTGCTTCGTTCTACATCAAAAAAGTATTTGTTATTTTTGTTTTAATATCATATTGTTTAATGACTTAATTTAAAAAAAATACTAAGAGGTGGAACTCCTTTTTTGCTTAGGAATCCGTTCTCTCTCACCTTTTTATTCACCTAAAAGGCAGTGCTTGCACTGCCGTGTTTCGATTTGGAAGATATAGAGCCTAACATATAGAGATGAAAGTCCACATGATGGTAAGTGAATGTTGAGGTCCATAGATATCTACATTTATCCTTGAATAAGAATCAAAATGCAGATGCGTTGTTACCCCTGAGAACTAAGATGTAACGCCTCGTATCCAGTAAAAGTGATCATTATTCGTTTGAAGTTGGCCGCAGGTTTCCGTTGACTGCAATACCCACTAACTATTGGTTGGACTGTTCGTTTGTCACTCAAGTTTGGAAAAAAACTACGCTGTAAAACAACTATATTTTTATTTATTTGAACAAATATTTATAAATGCCTTATTCATGTCCCTTATTAATTTTATGTGGAGCTCTCCCTTGAGTGAATTGTTTAATGTAATGATAAATTTCCCACGCACTCGTAATATGCTCGCCGATTATTAAAAAAGATAGACCTCGACACCTTGGCTAATTAGCAAGAAGTGCTGGCAGACACCACAAGTTCTTCAAAATCCTTTTTTTATTTTTTAGACGTGACAGTTGAGTCACATTGTTTTATTCACCCATGATCATATAGATCACCCATGATCAGCACTATTTGTAAACTTTAAGTATGTATATTATTACAATATTTTTCATAATTTTTATTATGGTATTAATAACATTCTATTTAATTTATGGGAAATACGCTATATATTCGTTGTTTTACCTTAAGAAAGATTGCTGACGTTAATAATTCTCAGTAGTATAATACTAGTGTTCAATATACTTTCTCACTGTCCTATACTTGATGACTGAAAGTTCGGCGTAATAGCAGCAGGCTAAATTTATGTCTTAACTTTATGCTCCTCCCTCCCTGTAGGTATTGCTACGAATTATTTGAATACTGTTAACGGTCTCTTCAATTAATTATCAACTTAATTATGTTAAAAATAGGGTTTCTTCAGCACATTTTGATAATTTTCATTAAAGTTAATAAAATTTTGAATGAACAAAAATATAGATTTTTATGCAAATATTTGCATACTAAATCAATTACACACTATAAATAATGTACTTATTTTTGTCGATGAGTAATGTAAAAAACCTAAGTAGGAGAATGTGCCTGTTAACCATCATTTACGAAAAAGTATATCAATTTCACCCTTGTCTAAATGGTAATCGATACTTAAACTTCAAAAAAATAAATTTTCAAGAGTTTGTATTTGGAATTCGCATAAATGAAAATATTTTTTACAAAAAGGGATCAATATCATGAATACAGGCATGACCCGAATGCCATGTAAATTAGTGTTGGTTCGTTAACGTTCCAATCAAAATTTACATTATTTTGGTATAAGCTGTCGATTTTTTGTTGATTTCGTTCAACGTTAGATTGACCTCAAGGGGCAAACGATATTAAAAATTGTGGCAACTATGGCAAACTTCCCCTAGCTACGACAGCAATCACGGTAACATTGGGGCAGGGGGTACTGGGGACCTAAGATGACTCAACCTGGCAACATATAACGCATATGACTTGAGGATTGACGAGAGGACCCTGGAGCTGAAGGAAGAGATAGACAAGTTGCGTGATTATCCGAGGTCTGCAGAGAGGAAGAGAACACCAGTAATCTTCGAATCCGGCACCTTTATTTATCACCATTACCTTATCGCCTGGAGGGCAAATATCTGTCTCAAGGAGATGTCGAATTTATCGTCCACAAGTCTCTCGTTAACAACATTGTTAAAATTGGCTTGCGTACCATATACTTAGAATCACCAAAACAGTATTTGCTGAAGGTCATACAGATTTACGCACCGAATCTCGGCTCATCCCTATGAGGAGATGGAGAAAATGTACGAGGATATAAGAAGAACCATGCATTCCTCCAAAACCCACTATACGATGTAAACGTGAGGCTTATACGGAAATAAAAGAAAACGGTGAGCTATAAAAGAAATAAATAGACACGTTATCATCCAGTTATTTTAGTGTTAATGATGTTTGGGATTTATATAGTCCCCGCACTGTTCTTCTCTCTCTGTCCTACCTATAAGAGAAAACTTTTAATATGATAATGATTAACGATAGTAAATATAATTACATTAAGCATGTGTTTTTTTATCATTACACAAAGAGTTTAAACTTCTTACTTCCTCACCATTCATCAGTGTGTAATAATATAGATAAAACTGTTGTTACTTAGTCGTTTACACGTTATGGTGTTTAGGGGTGTGATTATTAATCCGCCAACACATTTTAAAACTAAGTTCACCAGGAAAGTTCACCGGACAGGCGAAGTATGTCTACGTCTGTCTTTGCTGCTTTATGTTGACGATCAGTAATAATAAATACAGTGATATTAAACATTGTTTTTTCATCCTTACATGATCAGTTTAAAATGCCTTGCTTAATATTTATCATTGTTTGCATTAATAGACTTAAATAATGTTTGAGATGTATACTAACCAATCAATCTACATGTATAAATAAAATTCCCACATTTGTCTGTCCGTGCTAAATATAATAAACATATTTGTAATAAATACAGAGATATTATACATTGTGTTTTTTTATCCAAACACAACCAGTTCCAAAAATTTGCGTGCTATTTATTTATAAGTGCTTAAAATCATAAGCAGGTATGTTATCCAGTAATTATGGGTTAAATGTTATTTACGGTGTAAACTTTCTCATAAATCAAAACACAAAGTTTTATCACTGCACCTGCTTGTCTGTTTTACTTTTAAGATAATACTTTAAAAATTATGACATGCAGTGGCATTTTACTTTTTGTTTTTATCCTTACACAACCAGTTTATAACATCTTTCTAACTATATAGCGTGTATAGGTAATAGTATGAATAGACGTATTATTCCTTATTCATCTTGTAAAGTAAAAAGTTACAGCCTATATACGTCCCAATGCTGGGCACAGGCCTTCCCTCGTTTCTAAGAAGGTTTTAGGGAAGTTCAAGGAAGTGTCCGCCGCGCTTCCCCAATGCGTGTTGGCGAACTTCACATCATGTCTTCGTAATATTTTTTTTCTTATTCCTCAGACATTCAGGTTTCCTTATGATGTTTTTCTTTACCAACAAGTACGTGGTAAATCAGCACTTAAAATTTCAATTAAAAATTTCATTGGTGCCGGCGGGAATTGAACCCGGGTTACTCGCGTTCTGTTATATTTACAGCGAGCGTTAACCATCTGAGCTACCTCGGCTCTATTCTCTCTTATTCATCTTGGCGTTCATTATATTTCTTTAATTACTGTAATGGTGCTTGGTATTTACATTCACTAATCAATCAATATGTCTAAAAAATAGCCTCCACACTACGTTTGTATGTCTGTGCACTTAATTCTTCCAGAACCACTAAAAAGGATTTTCCATCGCTTTTAAACTACATATAAATGCTGAATGTACGTTTCTTACACAACATTGTTTTTTACTATTAATTATTGAAAATTGCATTATTTTATCCTATATTACCGCTGAAAACTACTAGACAACGGCTTTTAGTTTGTTTTTAGGGTATTGTGAACCCCCAAAAACACATAGTAATGAACTCCTTACCATAAAATAATTTTCTAATGAATCAATTTATTTTGTGGGTGAATTTTTTTCTAACATTGAAAAAATATAGCTAATGACATCACTATAAAAATAATTCCTATGCTAACACACAGACCTGTCGACCCCAAAAATATAAGCCCGCATTTGACATCATTCGTTCTTTTTGACCTTGATCCCTAAAAAGTTGTTCTTACTATTGATAGTCAGAAAATTGATAGTTCCACTGGTTGAGATAATATTCCTACTGAGTTTTCGAAATTTTGTAAGATCCTTATCGCCACTGTAATTCCGACCTCACTTGAAAAAACCTTAATTAATCCGTTTTATAAAAGTAGTAAAAGAGACGATGTCAAAAACTGTATGCCGTATCTCTTCCCCTTCTAGTTGCAAAACCAGAATATTTCGGTATTCGTGGCAAATCACTTGAATTGCTGAGGGACTATTCGCAGGGACGAACCCAAAGTGTAAAAATTCGAGATTACCAAAGTCTGGACTTCGTAATTACATACTTACTGCGTAAGTGTCTTGGGCCCTTCTTTAATTTTGACATACATATAAATCAACTCACAGAATATCGAGGGTGCCCAAGTTCGGTCAAAACAACTAGGTGGTGGCACTCCTTTTCTGCCTACTAATCCATTCTCTCTCATCTTTTTATTCTGCCAAAACGCAGTGTTTGCATTGCCGTGTTTCGGTTTGAAAGTCATAGAGGCAGAATCATTACAAGGCTATCCATATTAGTCCTCAGAGTTGACAACACATCATTTTGTAGAATAAGGGTGACAAACAAGCAGAAAGTCCACCTGATGGTAAGTGGATGCTGTGGCCTATAGATATCTACATTGATCCTTGATTTAAAATCAAAATGCAAATACGTTGTCACCCTGGGGACTAAGATGGAATGCCTCGTTTCCAGTAAATAGGGCTCCTTATTCTCCAGACAGTGGTATTCAATATAACTTTCCCATTGTCCTAAACTTGCTGAGTGAAAGTTCTACATAATAGTAGCGGGCTAAATTGATGACTTAACTTTAGGCTATCTAGGGAATATTACGATAAACTATTAGAATAATTTTAATTGTCTTTCAATTCATTATCAATTTATAAACAAATATATGAAAAATAACAATTATTTAACTAAAAGAAAATTTACACATATATAACTTGCATTCTTATACAAAAAAAAAAATAAGAAACAAAATTCACTCCGAAATATCTTTCACAAAACGCACTTACAAGCATCATTTAACACAAATAAGATTTCTTTGGCGACACCAAGAATTAGCCACGGTAAAAGGAACATAATGTTTGAGGGAGCACAAATATACAACAAATTACCTAATGATATAAAAGATTGGGACTCATTTGGCTTTTTTAATTCATAATAAAAAGAGTACATTTACGATAACATTTTTAACACCTACCTACTAAAAGAGTGCGATGTGCTAGACATGTTTAAATACTACACTTTATTTTTGTTAAATAATTTATCAGCTCATTATAAGTGAACTTTATTCTTTTATGCGTTAATAAATTTCTGTAAATAATTCATACTTAATATCTGAAATGTATTTATTATAACTATATGCTTTTTAATGTACCTATTTAACTGTTGAAAATATTACTTCTAAGATAATTTTTGACGGCTTTATATATAAAGAATTATTAATTTTTACTAATAATAAAAATGGATGGTTGTAACATGAAAATAAATTTTTGACAAACGGTGTAAACATTATTGGAGAATTATAATAATGGTGTAAACGTCTAATTTTAAATAATTTTATCAATATGTATATTTAATTATTTATAAGATATATTTTTCACAATCCCCAAGCCATTATATATACTTTTATAAAACGTTATAGAGGTATATATTGAAATAATACTAGTTTTTGCGGAATTTATCGCGTATATTTTAACTTTTTAAATACCCGACGTTTCGAACGCTTTACAGCACTCATGGTCACGGGCAGGACTGAGATGTTCAACGTCCATATGTCATAGTTAACCGCGGTTACCATAGATTAAAATTTAACTTTTGTTCCGATCTATGCAGTATGAGCTTATGGTATCTTGAAGTCTTGCAGTTGTATGCTTGGGTTGGGATTTAATTTTATTTATTATAGGATCCCAAGCAGATGGTAGCACCCAGCCATCTTCTCTATTTAAATTAGGATGTTTTTTGATTTCAATAGCCTCGCGAATCATCCTTGGAAGGAATCGGTGTTCTTTAGCGAGGATCTGCGGTCTATCAAATCTGATGTAGTGACGGGGGGCGATCCTGTACGTGTTCACAGACTGCAGACTTCCCGGAGCGTCGATTCTTCACATCAGCTATATGTTCTTTAACGCGGGTTTTTATTAATCTTTTAGTTTGTCCTCTGTAGGAGAGACCACATTCACAATCAAGCTTGTACACTCCTGCATCTTGCAGAGGGACATTACACTTGACCGATGGTAAAAACTGACCAATCTTCTTCAGAGGCTTGAAGTATGTTTTGATGGAAGCGCGCTTCAAGATGTAGCCAATCTTGTCAGTGACTCCTCTAACATATGGCAGTACGCTGGGGCTTTCCTTCCCTGTGACGTAGGCGCTGGACTCGAAGCTTGTTGTCATGCAAAACTTGCTTGACATGGTGGAGCTCTGCAGCCAGGTGTTTACTGTCACAGATCCCTCGTGTTCTCTGAAACAAAGATTTACCCACGGTAGCTAACTGTGAAGGATGGTGGTGAGAATCACCATTTAAATATCTATCTGTATGGGTCTATTTTCTATACACAGTAAGGCTCAAGGTGTTATCAGGATTCCGAATTACTAACACATCTAGAAAAGCTAAGGAATTGTTTGCCTCCATTGTGAACTGAATTTTAGAATTTATAGAGTTAAGATGGTCTAAAAATGCAGTTACTTTATCTAAAGGTAGAATTGTGAAAGTGTCGTCTACGTACCGCTTGTAGAAACTTGGATTTATGGGAGAACTAAGCAGGGCTTTCTCCTCAAAGTCTTCCATGAATATGTCGGCGACAATGGAAGATACAGGTGAGCCCATCGCCACACCATCTACTTGCTTGTAGAACTCCTCCTTCCACAATAGGTAGCCAGATGTAAGGCAGTGTCTGTGTAATACTGCATATTCTACGGGCATGTTGTTTTCTTCCAGCCTTCTAGTTACAATTGAGATGCAGTCTTCAACAGGTAAGCATGTAAACAATGACTGCATATCAAAACTGACCATAGTTTCATTGTCTGCCAGATGTAGGTCTTTAATCTCGCTGACGAAATGGTAGGAATCCTTTATGTGTAGAGGTATATATTATTACGTAAGGATTGAGAAAAAGTGCCGATCGGGATGATAAATTAACGTATTTTACACACAACAATTTGTTGTTATATCTACGAGTACAATTATTGGTAGAGCCACGCGGCAGCTTTGCTGTTGCACGTATGGGCCGGCTCAAACCGGGGTGGTACCATGACCTCACAGAATACCGGCGTGAAGTGGAAGCTCTGCTTCCGCGTTTCGTCTGGTGAGTGGAGGTGGCCGGAGGACATCTGTTCTCAACGTCTCGGCAGTCTTGAAGGTTCGGACCTGTCCATCCTTTGGCTACGCATAGACAGTGACGACCATCCGCGCATCTACGTGTGCCTCTATAGGTCCCATAGCGATAATGCCGAAACAGACCGACACTTCGACCACTTTCAAATGGCTACAGATTCGTTGCTACAGCAGATCCCCTCCGCAGAGATCGTGATTCTCGATGACTTTAACGCCCATCACGCCGAATGGCTTGGTTCACGTTTAACCGATCATGCGATGAGATCTGTTCATGATTTTGCCTTGGCATATGGTCTGACACAACTGGTTACTTCGCCTACGCGGATTCCAGATGTGGAGGATCATGCACCTTCCCTGTTGGACTTTCTACTGACCTCTCACCCGGACGGATATCAGATTTCCGTCGACGCCCCTTTGGGCTCCTCGGACCATTGTCTTGTCCGGAGTGTGGTGCAACTCACGCTCAAATCGCAGTTGCATTCTGCAGGTTGCCGCTGTGTTTGGCACTATAGGTCAGACAATTGGGATGGGATGCGGTCTTTCTTTGCATCCTACCCTTTGGGGCGGGTTTGCTTCTCGCCGGACGATCCCAACGTTGTTGCGGATTCTGTCGCTGATGTGGTACTTCAGGGTATGGAACTTTTTGGAGGAGGAGCACCGCATTCAGCATTTGAGCCCGTAGATGGTCCATGATGGACCATCATGAAGTCGCAGTGGCCTCAGATGACCCGAGAGGCTGACCAGGATTAGCCCATTCGCAGAGACGACTACATGAATAATTTCTGTCGGCAGACCATCCCACATTTTGGTCGCCTCGTGAGCCAGGTCCCTTACACTTATCCGTCCCCAGCTCTATTCCAATAGAATTGTTAAATTCACAAGTGATGTCTAGCAATTCCATATGATGGGAGCGACTGGAGACGAATAACTTGAGGTCATCCATATAGAAAAGGTGGGTCACTTTTGTACCTCCCTTCCGAAGCTGAAATCCCTTCCCGGAGCCCACCAGTAAAGTACTGAGAGGGTTTAAAGAGAGGCAGAACCAGATTGAACTCAGACAGTCGCCCTGGAAGATACCCCTTCATACCCTTATGCGGCTTTCCACAGCCGTTAACCGCTCGCCCAGATAGCAAAGGATCGTACTCCATTGCCCCATACACTGCCCGAGGTAGTCTTTAACTGTCCAGTCAATTTTGTACAGGTCGAGGACCTTCTTCAGCCATGGACGGGGCACCGAGTCGAATGCATTTCTGTAGTCTATCCAGGCGGTGGAGAAGTTCCGACCGTTGCGTTTCACTACTTGGCGCATAACCGCGTCAATGAGGAGTGGTTCCTTGGTTCCACAACCACGTTATTATTATTATAATCTCAGATTTTCATTACAATATATTGTTTCGCTAAAGGTACGTTGGACTTATATATATATATACATACGTATGGGACTTTATGAAACGATCTGAAGGTGTACTTTGATGATGTGCTAAATTAAAATAATGGTTATGACTAGATGAAAAATTTTTTGAAAGCGAAATAAAGTTGATGAGAACAAAATATATTAACGATTCAGGTAAAAAAAAAAATCAGTTTTTACTATATTGCCTGAGTACAAATACCTAAAAGTTAAACTAATATTAAGGTTAATTTTGATCGTTTTTTTTTTTCAATTAACAATTATAATAAATGAAGCTCAATAACATGACATAGTAAAATAAAAAAACCTTTTCTATTATTCGTCTTGTTCAGTGGCTTTATTAGACTCACTAGAGGAAACAAGGTTAAGATTTGTTAAAATATAATTTAAGCGGGCTCTTAGGTTATACTAATTTAAAGGAACATGGAAATTATTATTGTTGTTTATTTTAGACACATGAATCCTTGGTATTCCTTTAAAGAAAATAGAAATTACTATTTTCTTTAAAGGAATACCATTCTAAATCATTGCAAGAACCTTAGCTATGTCTTGTGTGATATATTATATCATTTCATAATTTAGGACCTTACTAATAAAAAATCGACTTCAATTTAAAAACGTATTGAAAATTGAAATGAATTTTGAGTTGAAAGTTGAATGAATTCACCCTTTGGCCCTGCATGGACCAGCATGGAGGTCATCATTTCTTCTATTTGTGGTGGGTAATTACTACGAAAATTTAGTCTTGGCGATGTAAGAATATCTACTATACCATATCGCTCCTTGGGTGTCGTAAGAGGCAACAGAGTGCAAAAACTCAAGAGACGGGCAGCAACGTCTTCATACTAAGGGAACGTGTAAGTGTCGCAAATATCTCCCCTTTTTTTTACATGGGGAAATGCCTACGCATACCCGCCTCGCGGGGGCAAGGACGGGTTATGTCGGACTCGCACCGACTAAAACATGGTGTGCCACCTTTGTCGCATATTGGCAGGGCTACGGGAACGCTTTCGCACACATCCGCGGCCCTACTAGCGCCTGCCGCCCCATGGCAGCACCTCCTCGGGAGAGGAAAATTCCTCCCCGTTCTCCTTCCCAGGTAAGGCGCACCAGAACACATGGCGCGCCTTCCTCCACGGCCTCCAATTACGTCTGTGCAACAGACGCCCCCGCGTCCGATGCACAAAGGCCATGGGGCCAGGAAAAACGAGCACTTAGAAGTACTAGCCTTCCCGACCCCAGCGGCGGATCTGGTCTATGGCTCCGCCGCCAACCAAGATTCGGCTGCGGAGGGTAGGGAGAGCGGCGCCTCGCAATACCGACAATCCTCTCCCCCCGCAGCCCCACCACCACCGCATCAACGGTGCGGCCCCGTTTGAGTCGCGAAGGATAGGGCGAGTGGCGCATCGCCATACCAACACTCCTCTTCCTCCGCGACTCCACCTCGGCTGCAGCGGTAGAGGGTGCGCGAGTCCCCACTCGCTGCAGTCCACCAGCACACATCCAAAGTGGGCTCCCCAAGCCCACTCGGAGTGGCCACCTCAGGCCGGCCCTTCACCTCGGGCCAGCCACGTGGGTTCCTCTTTGTTCACCGTGGGAGACCAAGCCACGGCTACTAAGCCCCCCCGCCACGACAAGGCGGGAACCCGTTCGGGGGGGAAATATCTCCCCTATGAGGCAATATATTGGGGAGGCCTATATTCAGCAGTGGATATTGTGTAACGGTACGGTTAAGGTATTACGATATTAATAGATAAGCATACCACTGCAAGACTTCATGATACTATAAGCTCATTTTGCGTAAATCAGACCAAAAATTAATATTCAAAAACTGAAGGTAGCCGGACTAACTATGACACTGGAGCGTCAAACATCTCAGTCCCCCTCGTGACCGAAACGTCGGGATAATACAAATAAATTAAAGTTGAATTAAACGCGATAAAATCCGTAAATAATAGTTTTATTCAATGTGTAGTGTTCGCGTAAATTTAAGAAATCATTACGACTTGTGAATATTTTAAATATACTTAATATCTATCATATATTTAACTCATCGCTTTTATAAAAAAAAAAGATTATGTTTTCGAATTGTATCATTAAAAAAAAACTCAGTTCTTATTTTAATATTTAATCCAATGCAGAGCGTAAGTTTTGTATGTGTGTTGTGATTAATAATGTATGTTGTTAATGTTTTCTTAGACTGAACTAAAGTGAATATTTCAAATATATCCTCTGTGTAGATTTCCCTAGCGAGCAACTGTTCCCCATACGATTCTGAATACTTGTAAGAATTTATTGCGAAAGTCGTTAAATATTTACTTATGCATTTAACGCATTTTGTCGGAAAATCAAGTAAACTTTTATTACAGTTAAAATGAAAAATGCAATTTAAAGGGAGAAAACCAAAAATATTACACAGACACTTGACCTTAAGTGTTTTAGTACATTAAAATTCTCGCGTATATGTGCCGCATTTGCCAACTATTGCGAAACTTTTACGTGGTGTCATTGCTTTTATAACCGAATTCCCCAATCGCCCTCAGCTCAATTATCATTGTTAATAGCCTTTAAAATTATCTGTGGGAAAACGATTTGATACTTTCATTTGCATTCGTCCAAGTACTGGAAAACAGGCGTCCAGTTTTTTTCAATTGTTGGTAAATCATTTTAGATGCAAATAAGAACTACATGATCATAAAAATGAGTCTTTAGTCCACTAAAATATGTTGGTACAGAGCAGAACAAATGGCATTCTCTTTCCACTTTACTTGTGGTAGTAAGGATAAAACAACTACCACCCAACATATACTATTCTGTCGTAATATATCATTATAAAACCTACACATAAATAAAAAAAATATATATAAAAATACATGAATTAAATTAAATAAAAAATAGAAATCACAGGCATAGGTGGAAGTTTTAATAAATCGATTGACTAACCAAGCAATTCCAAAAGAAGTCTGCAAATAAAATATTATGTAAAAGTTAATACAAATTTATATGTGATTATTTTTAAAATTAAAATAAAATCTCATATCATCCGATCGCAGAATTTCATCAGCAGAATTACGACTATTAGTAGCATTTAAGTTACGAGTACGTTCTAGAAAATTTGCACACGAGAAATGTAACACATTTTTTTAAACTAAAATGTTTGTTGATGCACCTACATATATTTTTTTTTCAATTTCAAAGAGTGTTATTAGAATAACAAGCCTTTTGTCCGGTGTGAATAAGGCACACGCATATAACGGCTGGGTCATGCCTGTCCTCATGTATACCTTTGGCATACTCAGGTGGACTCAGACTGAACTTAACGCCCTGGATATAAAAGTCCGCACTACCATGACGTCCCATAAGATGCATCATCCGAGATCGTCGGTAATGAGGCTGTACTTGCCGCGAAAGCATGGTGGGCGTGGCTTCCTGAGCGCGCTTATCATGCATAATCGCGAAGTGTGCAGCCTCCGTGATTACTTCTATATATACTAATAATATACTCATATATATATTTTGTGTGTTTGTGTGTGTGTGTGTGTGTGTGTGTGTGTGTGTGTGTGTGTGTGTGTGTGTGTGTGTGTGTGTGTGTGTGTGTGTGTGTGTGTGTGTGTGTGTGTGTGTGTGTGTGTGTGTGTGTGTGTGTGTGTGTGTGTGTGTGTGTGTGTGTGTGTGTGTGTGTGTGTGTGTGTGTGTGTGTGTGTGTGTATTTGCACTTGTGTGTATGCGCGTTTATGTGAACATTTTTTATTTCCTGTGAAATTACTTAGATGTTAAATTTTGTAATGAGATAGTGATTGTTATTGATTGATGTAAAGAATACTAGTCGCTAAAGAGCTAAGCGCTGGCAAGAAATTTACACAAGAAATTACACAGTACTCGAGCAACTCGGGTTCCCCACCGGCACTAGCAAAGTGGTTAATAATAATTTTAAATGCTGATTTACACGTGCTCGGCGGTAAAGAAAAACTTAGTAAGTAGTTTTTAAGCCTGCAAGTCGTTTTCTTAAAATAAGCACTGATTTAGCAAAAACTTATTCACTTTTGCTTTGATGTACTAAGTAAATGTAAACCTTTCTAATAAATATATCTGACAAATAAATATATTACGCAGTGGGATGTACAAAGACTGAATATTCGTGATCATTTTTCAACTTTGTCACAAAAATTATTTTCCCTTTATTGTCCTTGTAAATTTTTTAAGTTATATTTTTTATATGACGTGACACTTCATTTAAGTTAATAGAATAAGGCGTAACTTTGCGAAAATTCATAATATCAAACAGTACTGATGAATGCATTAGATGCCTATGCCTATGCCATAAATAAAAGGTTCAATTCTTTAGGCAACGTTGCAGTACTATCTAATTTAATATTTTGTATTCAAAGCTCCATGAATAACGTAATTTTGATTTTATTAAGACGAGAGCAAGCTTACCGCAATAATTTGTTCTACTAATAAAAATTCTTCTTTTATGGAGTATAGCTTGGAAAAGAATGTAACAGGAAATGATAGCCCCCGGCAGAAGCTTTAATTATGCCATTTTAACAAATGACTTACATACATGTAAGATGCAGTAAAGGTTGAATTTTTGTATTTTTAGTGTATTTTTTATATGTTTTAAAGAAACATAAAGTAATTAAAAATTCATATATAATTATATTCTAAAGGTAAATTTTAAACGTTGAACCTAAATTTTTTGCCTGGCCCTTGACAAAGAATTGGATGAATTTATAGGGCATTTCATGAAACGTTAGGCCTGTATCTCAGGAATTGACTGTCTAACCTTTCTTGTTACGTATCGTTTTCAAATATTTATTAAAAATATTAATCATTTAAATTTATTTATTGTAATCCATTATATTCTTGATTATAATCTGCATCTTGATCTGAATTAATTTTATATAAATGTTTTTAAATATTATTTTTATTAAAAAATATTTATTAACAACGATATACAAAATAATAAATTAAGTAAATTTATTCGAACAATATCTTGTTGAATATATATTTGATTTATTTTATATCATCTCTTTCAAATTAAAATGAAATATGAGGAACTGGAACTGGTTCAGAATAAGTAATATAGGCAAATGATGAATAAAAATAATTAAAAAATATCTCAAACCTTCTGTTCATTTAACTTTTATATTCAATATGCGTGGCAATGCATTATTTTAACTAATTTTTATTCATAAATATCTACTACCTACTATTTTTCTACAAACTCACACACGAATCGCATACAGAATAGCGCGTAGTTGTTGCCCATAAATCACTTTAAATTTGGGATAATTTATTTTAAAAGAAGGATCCTTATTTAATTGTATTTTGAAAAACTACAATAATGGTATATCATTCTTTATATATTTGAACTTAAGTTTAATTGAGCAATCTACTGAGTCCCTTCTACATTTTAAATATTATTACCCTCTTTGGCAAGGTCTATAAATTTGGCATGCAGGAGACCTATGTGGAGGTGCTTGGATTTTAAAACATGTACAAATAATAATGCGTATATGGGTAAAAACTCTTACTGTGAAACTCTAAACTATACGGCAATCCGTTGAGATGTCACAAATGCGTCCAGAATAGGCTGGGTTGTGAGAGAGCTACGGTAAATTTAACCAACCAGCCGTGCGGATGTAGACTGCCAAAAAACAACCAGCCCTTTCGGGCCCTAGTTTTGGTGTCACGAAGTGGTGTATAACGAAGTGCGAGCGTTCCAAAAGTGTTAATTTTAAGCTACTTTTAAGTTTTAAATAAGTTAAGCCAGAGAAGTCAAATTTAGTTACTTTTATGTTTAATTGTTACATTCATTGTTCCATAAGAGAAACATAATGTGTATGTGCAGTCTGTTTTCTACCTTTGTTTTCGTAAAAGGGAGAATATTGCGAGGACAAGATATATTTACGAACGCAATATCGAGTGTCCTTATGGTGCTATGTTGCAGTAAGAATTTATTTTAGGTTGAATTAAGAAAAGTCGTTATTACAATTTTTTGTGATGTTAGGTGTTGTTAGCCAGTTGATTTATTATACAACTTAATCGCTAGTTTAAAACAGCTTGCGGTATAAAGCTGTATATAAAGAGTATGTTAAAATGTTGTAAATATAGTCTAGCGGTTGTAGTAGTGCGACTGCTGATCATGATGTCCTGGGTTCGAATCCCGGGTCAGACAAAAAAAATTAATTATTGAGTTTTTCCGTCAAGAAATTCTCAGTAGTTGCTCGGAGTCAAGAAGTTGGCGGTGTCTCACCCCCGTGCCTCGGAAAGCACGTAAAGCCGTTGGTCCTGCGCCTGATCTCTCTCCGGTCGTGTCTTTACCGTCCCATCGGATTATGAGAGTGAGGAAAGAGAGAGTGCACCTGTGCTTGCGCGTACACATGGGCACTATAATCCTGTCCTCAACGGAGGCTAGCCATCGGCGCAGGACAGGGATTATAGTGTGCATATATATATATATATATATATCTTTTCAGCAGTGGACTAAGTTGATGAGCCAACTATATTGGAAATAAATGATCACTCTGTACTGTCATATAGAACAAATGGGAAAGGATCAGATTAAGCTCTCATTAGTTTAATTGTTTCGACCAGACAGATCCAGACATCCAGTTGAAGCGACCTGTTGAAAACTGACCTGCGCCTACTTGAAATTGGCTGGCGGGTAGGACCAGTTGTGCCTACCTGGCGTGATCTCGTGTCAGAGGTCAAGAACTACTTCTGGGTCATTGCACCACAGCAGTAACAGCTATCTTTATTTTTATTTATTTATTTATTTACTCTTTATTTTACATTATACAAAAAATCGAGTGCAGTTAAATCTAAAGTAGAATATGTACTGAAAGTGTTGTCTTCCAGACAATCTTTTCGTTTTGAATAATACACATTGTATTAAGCATATAAGTTGTAATTAACCTGCCTATAACCGTGGTGATCACGGTAAAAACTCTGCAATGAAAGAAGCTCACATCACACAGTGTACTGTTACAAGCTAACGAAAAAGAAAAGAGAGATGTTAAACATGAACAAAAATATTTTTACTTCCTAGTCACTAGAGAGCATCAGAAAGAAAAAATAATGTTTAGGATTGCTTTTGTACGTTTAATACATCTTTCAAAATGTAGCACATAAAAAATTGTAACTCACCTAATACATTTGAAAATTACAGTCGTTAAAGCAAAAGTAAAAATATTTCAGTATTCTTGTAACTGCTAATTGATTAAATATAGATAGTGTTCGGAAACAAAAGCGTTTCAAAATAGTCCATGACGGTTTTCAAACATCGTTTGCAAGTTGTAAAACGACTAGCAATTTTATAAACGACGAATTTCACGTATTCATGAAAACTCAACACGATTTCGTTTATTTACAACAAATGTTAGATTTGAAAAATCATATTACCGTTATATTTTATTAGATATCTAAGAGCGTTTTTTCTTTGGTCGACACGATAACAATATATATCGTCCCCAAAACGGGCTCACCGATACTGAAGCATTAAAATGTAAGAAGAATGTTCATTTACCGACACGAAATCAATTTAACGCCTGGTCGCAGGTTATATCGGTGACGACATTTCGGAGACGAGTTCACTTCCTACCGTATTACCAAAATTACTATATATATGATATTATATAGTAAGACTAAAAGTATATAAAGCTTCTAAATAATATCGGCATCGGACAACGAAAAAACGCCCTGAGAGGCAAATTCTCATTGCTGTAGAATAATTTGTAAATCTATACATACATAATTAACGGACTAATAAGATGAGAATATAACAAGAAGATATAAAAAACATAATAAATAAATTCATCATATTATTAATGTCTAATACTACTACTACTAGGTACTACTACTACTACTTATTTGTTACTTTAAGAGCATATATAAGAAAATCTGTGAAGAAATCACATTGTCAATATTTTTTTTATAAAAGAGCTTTTAAGTAATTCCATGAGATATTGGTTTCAAAGATTTTTGTACAAATCTTGAAAACAGAATCTCATCTCAAAGCATGCAGTAGGCTATGCTTTTGACGCTATCATCAAAATCATTACAGCTCTTCTGCTGCAGCTCGGCAACATATTCCTTGGTCCAACGCTGCCAGAGGTGTTGTCTAGCCTGCTCCAGACGCTGGTAGACGCCAGACGGTCGAGGCGATTAGTGTTTCAGTCCACGAAGTCTAATGATGGTAGCGACGTAAGTGGCCTGCCGATTAAAAAGTGAGCAGGGGTGAGAGGTTGTAGGTCGTTAGGGGACGGACTGAGAGGACAAAGGGGTCGGCTGTTGAGGTTAGCCTCAATTTGTGCAAACAACGACGACAGTTTCTCAAAGTTAGATGCGAATTGCCTAGGACACGTTTAACATAGTATTTTGACGACTTTATCCCAGCCTTAGCTAGCCCATTGAAGTGAGGAGCGAACACGGGAGAGAACTTGAACTCTATACCGCGACGAGTCGCAAACTCACAAATAGAGTCGCGTTTTGACTGTAAAAAAATTGATATTTCCTTGGCAGCTGCTACAAAATTACGATCGTTACCGCAATAGATTATTTTAGGAGTTCCTCTACGAGAGATAAACCTTCTTAATGTTAGAATAAGTGCGTTCCTGTTGGAACAATTTGGTTGAAACAATTTATAATTAATTGAATGTGTTAGTTGTGTACAAGTCTTAAGTCTTGTTGAAAGAATAAAGACGTTGTTTTATGAAATTTTGAAAATTTTGTAAAATCGATAAATGGTGCTGCAGGTACAATCTCCGCCGCCAAAACGGAGCTCGTTTTTAGTTCAGGTAGATTTGAGAAAACAGGCGTGGTCATCGCAGGCCACGAAGATTCTGGCTCTAGAAGAAAAGACGGTCCATGCCACTATAAGGATGGTTGCGTAGAGGATATCTCCTTTAAATCTACGCCTCTTGTCCTTAATCACAGGATCACAGGACGATGATGTAGGAAGTAGAAGTTGGTAGGCCTCTGGATAGGTGCTTCAGATAGATGCCCGAGAGCGGCAAATTCATTAATAAATTCGGTGTAGGTCAAGTTGTTTTTTAAAGCGTGATTCTTGGCTTAAAAACCTTTTATTGGCAAGTTGATACGATTTGCCTAAGCATTCTTTATCATCACGAAGAGGGAGACCTACGCAAAAACGACCATTATCTAGACGAGTAGTAGTGGCGAGAGAAAGTGCTTTTCACCAAGCCTTTCCTCTTCACTGTAGGGTTTAGATTGGGGAAAACTTTCCAGTTCCCAAAATTTTTTTTTACTTTCAAACAAAATAATTAATTATTCTTATTTTAGTTTATTCATGAATTATCTATTAAATATATATTTTTACCTATTTTATATTAATAATTTTATATTAATTATATTTTATTACCTATTTTATATTATTTGATTTATTAGTACAAAAATACTTAATTAATATTATTGATAAAACAGTTATAAATCCCTTTACCAAATAGACACGGTTAGAGAAATTACTCATATCTAAACTTAATGGTAAAGAAGTACCATTCTCTATTGAAGATAAGTATTTAGGCGTAACAATGACAAAAAAGTAACCAGGAGCTCTCACCTTGGCAACGTACGTCATGAGGCCAAAATTGCTTTAGGTACGTGCAGTCGTATGGTTGGGAAGAACTGGGGCTTGCGTCCCAGTATGGTCCTACGGCTGTACAGTATCACAGTATCACAATTTGAGAACATTTTGTATATAACCTAAAAGCACCTAATAAAGCGTATAACCAAAATCCCACACTTATTAAAAAGGGAGGCTTATTGAAAAGGGAATCTAATTAAATAAAAAGACTGGACCTATATACGCACATTGTCAATACGTCACTTTAATAAAAGAATTCGCGAAAAAACTGGAAATTATTGACTGTTCAAGAACTAAGGTATGATTTTTTTGGGATTTAAAGATGTTTCGAGGGAAATGGGGTTATAACTTTAGTGAAAATTAAAATAAAGGCAATGTGATTTCGAAAGACGTAAAAGTCCTTAAATTTACTAAAGAGGATATGTTTACAATTTTATATAAGACATATTATATAATGATTTCTTAAATTTACGCGAACACTACACATTGAATAAAACTAATCGGCGAATTTTATTTGCTATTACCAGTCCGTACTGGTTCACATAATGATTTCTTAAATTTACGCGAACACTACACATTGAATAAAACTTTAAATTTGGATGTTTTTTATTTCAATACTTTTACTTATTTTTAATTCCCGACGTTTCGGGTGCTTTACAGCAACCATGGTCAGCGGGGGGACTGAGATGTTTGACGTCCCAATGTCATAGTTAGTCCGGCTACCTTCAGTTTTTGAATATTAATTTTTGGTCCGATTTACGCAAAACGAGCTTATAGTATCATGAAGTCTTGCAGTGGTATGCTTAGGTTTGGGTTTAATTTTGTTAATTATAGGATCCCAAGCAGGTGGCAGCACCCATCCATCTTCTCTATTGAAATTTGGATGTTTTTTAATTTCAATAGCCTCGCGTATCATCCTTGGCAGGAATCGGTGTTCTTTTGCGAGAATTTGTGTTTTATCAAAACGAATGTAATGGTGGGGGCAGTCTGCGAACATGTTTATTAAAAAGATTTTAATATGACAGGAACAGTGGAAATATTCCATTCCCGATACTTTTAGTGCAGCCTATGTAATAGTTCGCTTGTGTACTGAACAAACGGGTAAGTAAACTTCTCAATCTTCTGTTTAAGATAGACTCTATTTATATTAGATATTATTCAGTTTTTGAATATTAATATTATTATCAAAACGAATGTAATGGTGGGGGCAGTCTGCGAACATGTTCGCAGATCGCCCCCACCATTACATTCGTTTTGATAAAACACAAATTCTCTCAAAAGAACACCGATTCCTAACAAGGATGATACGCGAGGCTATTGAAATTAAAAAACATCCAAATTTCAATAGAGAAGATGGATGGGTGCTGCCACCTGCTTGGGATCCTATAATTAACAAAATTAAACCCAAACCTAAGCATACCACTGCAAGACTTCATGATACTATAAGCTCGTTTTGCGTAAATCGGACCAAAAATTAATATTCAAAAACTGAAGGTAGCCGGACTGTCTATGACATTGGGACGTCAAACATCTCAGCCCCCCCCCCCCCCCCCGTGACCATGGTTGCTGTAAAGCACCCGAAACGTCGGGAATTAAAAATAAGTAAAAGTAGTGAAATAAACGCGATAAAATCCGTAAATTTAGTTTTATTCAAGACATATTATAGTCAAAATGAATTCAACAAGGTAAACATAAGAAAAAAAAGGAAGAACATGAATGATATAAAAAAAATTGCTATGACCAAGGCATACTACCAAAGGCTGGTGTTATCTGAGAAGAAAAAAATGACTTACGTTCTTTGATTGAACATAATCTGGTACCTGATTATGATTATTATGCTGATTTTTATAATAACATCGTTTTACTTTTTTTTATAAGTATAACAGGTTCTTCTGCTATAGATTTTAGGTTTTAGTTTTAAATAGAATTTGAACCAAAGTTTTGATTTTTAAATGTTATTATGTTAAGAAGTTTTTTTTGTTATAATTGATTCAATTTATTTACATAGGTAAATATTCCATGCACCTATGCATAGCATTGTCATACTACACACTCCTTTTTCAATTAAGGTTTTTCGTTTTTCTTATAACATTGTGTTAAACGTTGAATATTGATTTGTAATTGTTAATTTTTTATGTACAAGTTCTTGTATTTGTTAAATTTAATTAAACTTAATTATTATAAAAATTGGCTATGCAAAGCATTGCCCGAAGATTGATTTACGAATGATGTGATAATTGTACTTTGAAAATGTTGTATCTACATGGATAATATAATAATTTTTAGGTTGTTTTGTTTCCATTGATTTTATTATTTTTAATATTATAATTGAGATTTCGACTCAAACCAAGGAGATTATAATGTTTATTTTTATGCCAAAGAGACATAAAAAGAGTCTTTTGAAAATTAAAAAAGTGTTTAATTTCACAGATTATTTTAACACCAAATAACTTATTTCTTTACTCGTTTTGTACTGTAAAATTTAAGACATATGTGACTGAATTATTTCAGCTTAAGAAAGAAGAAGTAGTTAGGGATGGCTTTAAAATTGATTATTTTTAAAGCAATAGACACCAACTTGAACTATCAACGAGATTGATCTCTGGTTGAAATTTATATGGAGCTGCAGTGGTGGCGTTAGAGAATCTAATAACGCATATCATCCTGTGGATATTGTAAGAGGTTACAGAGGGAAATGAGAGAGTTTATGGTTCCTGATGACAATTCAGTATAATGAAACTGTAAAAATGATGCTTTTGTCAACCACCAAAACCACCACTAAACCGCTATACCAAATACGGTCGGTATTTTGAAAGATGAGTGACTATGAGAAAATGTATGAGGTAATACGTCTAAAACCAGTACGAGCGCATTTCCTGCTTTCATCACGTTTTCTTTCTTAAACAAAAGTAAGATTGACAAAAGTGCACACATACAACCAAATAGTAAATAAAGGCCGTTGCCAATTGACACTTATATTTATCACCTCTCAGAATTCGTTTCACATCCATTCTCTGTTCTCCGTACGCTGGTCCTTTACACTCACCATACGAAATACAGCAGTATTATGGTGTTAATTTACGCTGGTATTCTGTAAGCGTGTTCCTTCTTCGGTCGAGCCGACTCGCTATTATGGCGGCTACAACGTGGAAGTACCACGTGAAAATATTCGCTAGCTTTTTCTGTTAAGAATTTTCCAGTAGCAATCCGGAGTGAGCTAGTTGGTAGTGTTTTACCCCCGTGCCCCGAAATCTAGTAAATTCGTTAGTCCTGCACCTGATATTTTCGGTCTTATCCAACCGTACTGTTACGCGCCTAAGTCGACGTCATGTACCCGACACCAGCGCCATCTAAAGCGTCAGTTGAAACAGCAGCTGCAGAGCGGACAGGATGAACAGGCCCGTCGGTTGGAAGAGCAAATGCTCCTCATGAAGGACCTTCACGCTACCTTCGGGAAGGAGATAAACGAGGTGAAGGATAGGGTTGCTCAGCATGGTAACCGCCTGTCGGAAGCTGAAACTTAAATCGCGAAAGCTGTAACCCGAATCGAAAAAGCTGAAATCCGAATTGACCAAGTGAACAATCGGGTTGACAACGTGATGGCCGACGTGAAGAAAACGCTGGACGACCTTAAGCTGGGGGATGGAATTACAGCTCCCGTAGTAGCTACAACACCTTCGCTACCTGGGTTCAAGGTGCCACCGTTCGACGAGACTTCTTCCTGGTCGGCCTACAAAATCCAGTTCGAGGCTGTTATGAAGGCGAACAGCTAGAATAAAAGTCAGGCCATGACTGCTCTCACACTAGGCCTGCGCGACCAGGCCTTAACAGTTCTGGAAGCTCTCGGTGAGGAAGTGACTTATGAGCAACTCCTTGAGGCATTGGAGGCGAGATATGGCGACGCTTACCTGGAACACGTCTTTCGTGTGAAAAAAGCATACCGGTCTGTACCTACGCTCATTGAAGGGAACCTGGTGCAGACATTCATCGACGGCATCCGCGACCTGGAAGTCAGAGCTGCTGTGAGGCTCGGGCACCACGAGACGCTTAAGGACGCCTTGGTCCACGCACTGGAGGTGGAAGCCGTGCGGCAGGATCATCGTTCCCATCGCGTCAGGGAGGTTGCAGCAGCTACAGTTTGCAACTGCAACAAAGGATACAGCCCTAGGTGCTATGACTGTGGGGAAAGGGGCCACCTTCGCTCCAGCTGCCCTAAGCGAACTGTAGACAGGAGAGTTGATCGATCTCGAGAGGGTAGTGCAGTTAACGGCACCGCCTGGCGGTGGCAGGATCGTCGTTCCCCTCGCGCTAGGGAGGTTGCAGCAGTTACGGTTGGCGACCACAATAAAGGATACAGCCCTAGGTGCAATGGCTGTGGGGAAAGGGGCCATCTTCGATCCAGCTGCCCTAAGCGAACCCTAGAAAGGGAAGGTGAACGATCTCAGAAGGGAAGTGCGGCTAACATCACCGCCCAGCAGCAGCCGGGATACGACTTTACTATCAGACATCGCAGCGGGAAATCTCACGGCAACGCAGATGTATTGTCAAGAAGACCTTGCCCTGAAGATTGGAAACATTGTACTAGGCAAAAGAGTAAGGAAGTGGTATCCGTGAAGATGCTCAGTACAGACCACCTCAGCAACGAGTGGAAGGACAGCCCACGACATGCACAGCAGGAAGATCCGGACATCAAGCCGATTCTGGAATGGATGAAGGCCCGTGCTACCAAGCCTAAGTGGAGCGACGTCTCAGCGATGAATTCGACCACTAGAGGCTATTGGGCCCAGTGGGATGGCTTGCTGATTCAGGATGGAGTCCTGTGCCGTAAATGGGACAATGGTCGAGGAGACAGCTGTCGTTTGCAAATGGTTGTCCCTAAGGCTAAAGTGCCGAATGTTCTACAGCTGTGCCATAATGGTCGTTCAAGAGTCCATCTGGGAGTTAAACGAACTCTACTGAAGGTCCGAGAACAGTTTTACTGGGTCCATTATCGTGACGATGTCGAGGATTGGTGTCGTACATGTACAAGTTGTGCGGCCGTGAAGGGACCACAGACACGTAGTAGAGGAGAATCGAAATTGTACAATGTTGGTGCACTACGGGATAGGACAGGACTCCTAAGATCGTCCATTTGGATCGCTTGGCGCATTATTATGGGTCCGATAATGCTCGGGACGAGCATGTCTTAGGAGGGGGCAGTGTTACGCGCCTAAGTCGACGTCATGTACCCGACACCAGCGTCATCTAGTGTCAGGGAGGAGAACGAGGGGAGCTTTCCAGAAAATACATGACTAGTCTTTCAAACGACAGCGCCATTGTATCGAATTGAAGAACTAAGCTTTCTGGAAGCCCCACACTCGAACTTTCTGCGGTTGGGGCGCGTATTTACTTGAATATTCTGCAATATTCTGGATGTTTTCGTGGAAGAGCCCTATATAAAGGCGCTGCAATACGCGATCGGGGAAGTATTGAATTTTGCGAGACAAGCGAAGCTTCGGAGCGAAATAAAGTGAATCAGTGTGATTAATTATTAGTGATTTAAGTTTAATTAGTGTAAAGAAAATTAAAGTGTTAATTTAGGTAATTCTATCGGCAATTTTTATTGTCACGAACCTCAAGCTCGTAACAGTACTACGAAGTGAAGAAATGAAGAGTGCGCCTGTGTCAGTGCATACACGTGCTCGTACACTTTAATCTTGGATGGCTAGTCTCTGTTGAGACTGGTCACGTGGTTTATTATAAAAATTATGTTCAGCTGGGCTAAAGTTTTTTTTTATAGAAGAGGGGGCAAACGAGCATACGGTTTACCTGATGTTAAGTGACTACCGCCGCCCATGAACGTCCGCAACACCAGGGGAATTGCAGGTGCGTTGCCGGTCCTTTAGAAAAGAGGTGTGCCGGCCCCTGCCCCTCTTTGCTGAGCACGCCAAGCTTTTTAGAGGCCAATTTGGCCTTATACTAACTACTGATACTACTAAGAACTGATGAGATATGAAACATAATGATTTAAGGTATACCATTCTTAGTGTCCTTAAAATAACAACTTAGCAATTGACTTTCTAAATTCAAATTTAATCTTTCTAAGGCTTATCATTTCACAATTGGCTGACTTAACTTACTTAAATTCTAAACGATTATGTGTACTCCCTCGTTAATTTCTAATTAGTGCTCTTTGTCACCTAAAATAATTTGCGGTTTCCGTCCAATTCCAAGCCGTATCTTATTTGCATAGGCTTTGTTACAATAAAAGTGAAAAGTATAATCTGTTTTCATTTTAAAATAGGCTTAATGATTTCATATAGAAGCGAAGTGCTTTGGAAAAGCAAGATGGTAATAGATGCAGCTTGCAATCACGGCGTCGACAAGTTTATAGTCCACGGATTTTATTGTAAGAAAAGTTTTGTTAGGCAGCCCTTCGTGGTTCTCTGAGCGATGTTTTCCGAAGGGTTCTTGTTTCTGCTCCAAAAAATGACCTCACAAGCCCATTCCCATTTCCACTTGTAGTATGCTGCAAGCTGATATAATTACAAACGAAGTGATGCATTAAATAATTTACCATTTTTATGGTTCCATAGCCAAATGGAAAAAAAGGGAACCCTTATGGATTCGTCGTCTGTCTGTCTGTCTGTCCGTCCGTATGTCACAGTAACTTTTTTCCTAAAATATAATATGCTGTTGAAACTTGGTAAGTAGACGTATTCTGTAAACCGCGTTAAGATTTTCACATAAAAATAGAAAAAAAAAAACAATAAATTTTAGAAGTTCCCCGTACTTAGAACTGAAACTCAAATTTTTTTTCATCAAACCCATACGTATGGAGTATCTATGGATAGGTCTTAAAAATCATATTGAGGTTTTAATAGAATTTTTTTTGTAAACTGAATAGTTTTCGCGGGAGACACTTCCAAAGTGGTAAAATGTGTGTGTACCCACCTGTAAGTTCTAAAATAAGAGAATGATAAAACTAAAAAATATATATGATTAATATTAGCATGTAAACTTCCACTGAAAATAGGTTTGAAAGAGATTTGGCAATTAGTTTTTTTAATACGTCATAAATTGTAAACCCCAATTTACACTTCATTCAATAAACTCAAATATATAAATAATAATAAACATTTAATTTCATTAACATAAACCTTATATCCCATCATTTAGGTACCTAATTATAATTTTTACTTATCAATAACTTAATTTAAAAAAATACACTATTATTAATAGATTGATCAAAGTTACTACGAGCTACAAAAACTTTAACATTACTTACTTTACTTTACCGCTTACTTTACTTGGCCGCTTTTTAAATATTATTAAATAAGATTGTAATGTAGTAAAGCGTATTGTATGTGTTCTAAAACTACTTGTTAAATTGATAGTTGAGTTTAGAAGTGACCATTCGTTAGCATATAGATGTATTTGTGATGTGAACAGACACGGGAATGTATTGGAATATGTATAGTGTATTGCTAGAAAAGCAAAGCCTTAATTAGCAAGGATTGAAAATTCAAGATTGATAAGTGCAGCCACGAAGATACAGTATCGTGACGAATTTGCGACACAAGGTAGCAATTATCACTCAGAATTAGCGAAAGCAATTTGAGATCGGTATCAACATTATTTTCTCAACGAAGGAGCAGTAGTCAATGGATGCAGGTGGCTCAAAAACGTGCTTTGTGGCATTCGTGCATGTGGAAGTGGGTTTGTGAAGGGATGTAATAATGACCATGATGATCACTTTTATGAATAATTTTTTTTAAAAGTCCAAAATGGCACAATAATTACAATCTATTCCCTGAGGCTAACGAGTCCTGCAATATTCTTTTTCAAAGCCAGCTCTTAAAAATATATTTTAATTACAAAGTGAACCATATTTCTGTCTAATAACGAAGACAATATTCAGTTCACTAAAACGCATTCCTATTGTCCCGCGCATTAATTAAGTAAAAATAACTTGTTGCTCCAAAGCATTTAAAATCTCTAATTAGTTTTACGATTTTTTTTACATTATTTTTGCTTCTATTTTATTCTCAATTTTGTTTTTCTTTAATATAATGACATAATAAAAATATTTCGATATTTTTGCATGTAAAAAGATATTTTTTAATATTGATACCTAGAAAGCAATTCCAACGAGAACACGACATTAGTGCACTGCTCCTACGCTACTTTTAAAAAATAATAATTATATACCCCTAAAATGAGTGCTCCCTGTGTCGTTAAGATGTTTAATATATTACATAAATTGCACATTGACAAATTAATTAGTTGTTATTGATGTTTACTCCTCAGAACTCGGTTAAATGAGGAGCGAAATCACGTGTTATGTTACAAAATTGGTCGTTATGTTGTTCCTCTGCGTAACACATTCGCTCATGATATAATGGACGTGTTAAAAGGGATACCACCAATTAATTATTTTTGTAGATAATTTTATCAAAATTGATTGACTTGACCCTCAAGGTGACAGTGTTACGTAAGCATGACGCCAGACTTATTTGATATGTAAGTTCCTAAGGACTACACTCCAGTCGGACGTCGGAGCTGACACATACCCTTTTCTTTTTTGTATGGAAATTGAATTCACACTCCAGAGTGGCACAGAAAATTGTGAGCAATGTAGATGCATCCACTCAGTATATGAATTAGAATATTATTTCAGGATTTTCTTAGTTATATAATAAAGTTAAATATTAGTACAAGCTTTCTGTAATAATGAAGAGAGCAAGCGACGGGAAGTTCACGACGCGACGGAAGATGAGTGTGAATAACATCTAAGAGCTTCGAGAGAGAGAGAGAGAGAGAGAGAGAGAGAGAGAGAGTTCGCGATGTACAAGCAAACTATCAGATAAAACTTTGCGGAGTCGGAAACAGTAAAAATATTGCAACTTCGAATTGTTTGTGTATTAAATTAACATTATTTTCTTACCGCATCTTTAAAAAAAGTTTTCTATATCACTGCCTTTTACTCAGAAATTACAAACATTAAGTGTCTATCGATTATTATAGCGATTATCTAACATGCTGAGGTAGTGGAATATAGTTGAAATATAAGAATGAGATTGAATACAATATTTAAAAAAACTTACTCAATATTAAAATCGAATCGAAATTCCACAAGGCATATTTTATCTCATAACTTAGAGCTAGAGTGAATGAAAAATGCTGAACTATCGGAGTAAATAATTACAAAGTAAGATAACTTACGTGGTAGAGTACTACGACTCAGGCATCACGAATAAATCGGTTTGTCCAGCGACAGGAAGCAATAAATAGCAGCATTATGCTGATGTTTCGTGTGGTGTTTGACAAGAACCGGAAACCCTCTCTACTGGTAACGTTTACTGTAAACGTTAAATACCTAGAGAGAATAACTTTTTTACTGATATGTACATTATATGCATGTATGTACGTGAGGATATCCTGGTTGCCGTAAGAGGCGATATAGGAAAACTAAAACTGGAGTTGGGCAGAAGAACCTCTCCGATAATAACTTAAAATAATAAAAACTGCGGTTGTCAACCCATCTGTCAATCGTGGCAACTATGACAAAATTATACTTTACAGACAATATAAGGGCTTTGTTTAGCTTTGAATGGCATTAATCACGGTCCTAAGCTACCATCGATCTTCTCCGTGGAAACAAATTTTCAGCGGCGGAATTGTGAAGGGCTGTTATGATGTAGTAGAAAATTGTAATCATTTAAAAGCGTCTGGCTATATGAAACAGAATTATTTATTAAACTCTATGTAAATTGTGATAAAGAACCTTACTTCGGTTATAAAGTATAGTCCGTTCGCGTTAAGAAAATAGTGAGTCATCAGTGCAAATACAGGGTAAATGTGTATTCACAGTGGAGTAAAAATTCTTTTTTTTTATAATGCATAAGACAAAGACTTCTCTGAAATCACTGCAAAAATGGCTGAACATTTCACTTCACTATACAGTCACTTGGTAACCGAAATTGAAAGCAAGCCGTTCAAATATAAACACTATTATACTACGACACAACTTATGATTAGAGAAACACTTAGTTTTATAATTTGCTTATTTTCTGAGATGGTATGAGTGTGAGCACTTTATACACACAAAAAAAACAAATGAGACCGTTAGATAATATCAATATATACGGTCTTACTTATAGTCGTTGACTATCGCCTACGTTAACTTAGTTGTATAGTGTTAGTAGAGTGTAGACAGAGTGAAAAAACTAGATGATGAGCTGTAGCATCTTTCATAAATATATATATATATATATATATATATATATATATACTATATAACGACAAAATTGAACTACTAGCGCCTCCTACAAATTGAATCCGAACTAATTCGCTATATATCTCTACATATACCTCTTCTATAGTAGTAAAATGTATAATATTGTTCTTTAATTCGTATACATACTGAAACAGTTTTACTGCCTACTTTTTTGTAATACAATTTTTGATATTACGAGTATTAAAAGTAGGTAAAACAGTTTCAGTAAGTACACTGGTATTTATGGGGTACTTGCAATAAAACAAGAAAGATAACGATGAGCACACGCAAAAAAGTAGCCACCATTTTGACTTTCATTTTCGTTTGAATATTTGACGTTTTGAAGTTTAGGGTGGCCAGTATCATAATTATCATAATCGATTGATTTCATGACGTTTAAGTTTTTATTTTATGTGAAAATAATATTTGTTATAAACAAAATCATCAATAAATTTATCGTGAATTTAATTTTATTTTTAAGTTAATTTTAGTTTCTTTTTAAAAGTAGCGACATCTGTGAAGACCTTAGACCAATAATAAACATAATGTTTTCGGAAACAAATTATGGATTGCGCTACCTTCAATTGAATTCTTGTGGTCCAAGGCAACTGTCCTACCCCTGCTTAGTATACCAACGGTCCGGGTAGAGGGAGGCTGTATCTCCAGCTACACAAACTTTCAAACTTTACGACCGTAGTCAAAAAAATCTGAGTCTCTTTAAAATCGCCTCGGGTCAATGTGAACCAGCGTCATTGGCACCGGGTTAATTAATATTTATATGTTTAGTGTATAATCTGCTCTTACAATACCTTCGATTCCGTAGTAATAGGATCGTCCGTTTTACTCTAACTAATAATGATTATTTATTTTATAGTTTCTTACCATACAAATAAATAAATGCATATTATGTGGTGCGCAATAAAGAGTAATATCTTCTGTTTTAATCTAGAAATACGGCTTTGCCACTCAGCGATAGCCAGATTTAGCTATGTTTTGTTCAGTAATTTTTAATATTTTTTCCGTTTAGTTCCTTCAGTGTGATTTTTTTAAAAACGTGTGATTATATAAAATCACAATTAAATTATCACAAAATCTATAAAGATTGTTTTTTTCTGATCCGATACAGGATATATGAGGTGTTTAAATGTTGTGGGTTATATTTTTTAACTTTTCTGAACTTTTATAATTACTTTAACACTTCTATTTTCTTTGTCGCAGTGATCAATTATTTCTATATCGACCTATTTCACATGATGATGCATTTTCAGTATCGACGGTTTCGGTTGGGCTACGATCCATGATATGTTTATAATGGTATGGTCAATGATTACGATAAATATTTTACAGAGTTAAAAAGATGATATTGAACGTGTACACCGGTGGACTAACTATAGACTAATCAGCAAAAAGATTTAAGAATCTAAGTAGGTTTTCCCTTTTGTTTAAAACGCTTAAATATATTTATCTATATATTTTCAATAACTGCCTCTAAGAGCTCTTAATTGATACATCACAAGACGATCTATATGAAATAGTTTCACTAATTACCACCAAACCGAACTTAATAAGTCGAAATTTCAATTAAAGTACCTCGGAAAATAATACATAAAAGAGCTTATTTTTCTCTTGCCTTAGGAAAAGGCAAAACATAAATGCAAGGTCTACTATGTTTTTTACTTTGATCACTTTGACAATATTCCTGAAATGGAAATATTCATACACATTTATGAACCTCGCGAATATCTCTGCAATATTGTCTATATTACAGAAACATTGAACCCCAAGTTGATTTCCACTGTTCCGTTTTTTGAGAACATAGCACTTAACGCGTGCACAAACGTATTGACACCGAATTGAACCATATTTATTATTCTCTGTGATTATCACTGTAAGGTATATTTTGCCATTTTAAGCAGTAGCGCAGTTTTTTATTTTTTTTATTTTAAGTTCATTATATTACAATTGCTTATCTAACGTGTGATATTCATACATAAAGTAATTCATTATACGTAGTAGAGCCATGCTGCAGCTATCATAGTAGTGTAATTGTAGCACATATGGGTCGGTTCGACCAGGGAAGGACCACGTTCTCACAGAATACGAGCGTAAAATAGTAGCCTAATTCTGCTGTGTTTCGTATGGTGAGTGTAGAGAACCGGTGACCCTTTTTACTGGAAACGAGGCAATCCATTTTAGCCTTTACGGGTGATAATGCATCTGCATTTTGATTTGTATTCGAGAATAAATATAGATGTCTATGAGTCGCAGCAACCACTTACCACCAGGTAGACTGTGTACTCGTTTGTCACACTGTTACTCTCTATTAAGAGTTGAATGAACTATTTCTTCCCTTTTTTCTAAATCTAACGAAGAGAAATAAAATAATCCTATTTACATGAAAACCTAACAAAATAACATCTCATAATTGCATTCAACTATTTCTTTATATTACGTGCCATTACGTACCGGCTGTCTCAAATTAATTCGATGCCTCTGAGAATTCCTCCAGATTGCAGTTTCCATATTTTGCGTTTATGATTATTTATTTTTTTATCCTAAAACTATTTTCCGTTTAAATAAGTTACAAGCATGCTCTGACTACAAACAAGCCTCTTAATAATATTATTATTACTCGTATATTTAAACATTTTTAATAAATTCCTCAAAATAATAATTATCAACAACAAATGTTTACTTGTGGCTTTCATAGTAATTACCAATTTCATTCTCCTCATCGGAGCCCTCATGTCTTAGATTCTCATCCGAATCCAGAACCCGATCAAAACATTCGTTTAATTGTGTAGCATAACAGAGGTTGCGGTATCAGGGATTCGTCTGTAACACTTTATCCTGGACAACCTGTATCTTATCTCTGTGTTAACATAGTTTAAAGAAAGTGTATAATATAGAAAAATATAATATTTAAATAATATTTGTCTGTTTCTCAGTTCCAAACTATATTTATGGTTTCAATACTCTTACCTATTTTCAGAAGGTCGTTGAAACTATGTAAACAATAAGAGCGTTGACATCAAGTTTGAGATAGTTGGTTATATAGTTATATATATATATATAACTATATAATATTTATATATATAACTATACTATATATATATTTTTATATATATATATATATATATATATATATAACTATATAACCAACTATCTCAAACTTGATGTCAACGCTCTTATTGTTTACATAGTTTCAACGACCTTCTGAAAATAGGTAAGAGTATTGAAACCATAAATAAAGTTTGGAACTGAGAAACAGACAAATATTATTTAAATATTAAATTTTTCTATATTATACACACTTTCTTTAAACTATGTTAACACAGAGATAAGATACAGGTTGTCTAGGATAAAGTGTTACAGACGAATCCCTGATACCACAACCTCTGTTATGCTACACAATCAAACGAATGTTTTGATCGGGTTCTGGATTCGGATGAGAATCTAAGACATGAGGGCTCCGATGAGGAGAATGAAATTGGTAATTACTATGAAAGCCACAAGTAAACATTTGTTGTTGATAATTATTATTTTGAGGAATTTATTAAAAATGTTTAAATATACGAGTAATAATAATATTATTAAGAGGCATGTTTGTAGTCAGAGCATGCTTGTAACTTATTTAAACGGAAAATAGCTTTAGGGTAAAAAATGAATAATCAGAAACGCAAAATATGGAAACTGCAATCTGGAAGAATTCTCAGAGGCATCGAATTAATTTGAGACAGCCGGTACGTAATGGCACGTAATATAAAGAAATAGTTGAATGCAATTATGAGATGTTATTTTGTTAGGTTTTCATGTAAATAGGATTATTTTATTTCTCTTCGTTAGATTTAGAAAAAAGGGAAGAAATAGTTCATTCAACTCTTAATAGAGAGTAACAGTGTGACAAACGAGTACACAGTCTACCTGGTGGTAAGTGGTTGCTGCGACTCATAGACATCTATATTTATTCTCGAATACAAATCAAAATGCAGATGCATTATCACCCGTAAAGGCTAAAATGGATTGCCTCGTTTCCAGTAAAAAGGGTCACCGGTTCTCTACACTCACCATACGAAACACAGCAGAATTAGGCTACTATTTTACGCTCGTATTCTGTGAGAACGTGGTCCTTCCCTGGTCGAACCGACCCATATGTGCTACAATTACACTACTATGATAGCTGCAGCATGGCTCTACTACGTATAATGAATTACTTTATGTATGAATATCACACGTTAGATAAGCAATTATAATATAATGAACTTAAAATAAAAAAATAAAAAACTGCGCTACTGCTTAAAATGGCAAAATATACCTTACAGTGATAATCACAGAGAATAATAAATATGGTTCAATACGGTGTCAATACGTTTGTGCACGCGTTAAGTGCTATGTTCTCAAAAAACGGAACAGTGGAAATCAACTTGGGGTTCAATGTTTCTGTAATATAGACAATATTGCAGAGATATTCGCGAGGTTCATAAATGTGTATGAATATTTCCATTTCAGGAATATTGTCAAAGTTATCAAAGTAAAAAGCATAGTAGACCTTGCATTTATGTTTTGCCTTTTCCTAAGGCAAGAGAAAAATAAGCTCTTTTATGTATTATTTTCCGAGGTACTTTAATTGAAATTTCGACTTATTAAGTTCGGTTTGGTGGTAATTAGTGAAACTATTTCATATAGATCGTCTTGTGATGTATCAATTAAGAGCTCTTAGAGGCAGCTATTGAAAATATATAGATAGAAATATATTTAAGCGTTTTAAACAAAAGGGAAAACCTACTTAGATTCTTAAATCTTTTTGCTGATTAGTCTATAGTTAGTCCACCGGTGTACACGTTCAATATCATCTTTTTAACTCTGTGAAATATTTATCGTAATCATTGACCATACCATTATAAACATATCATGGACCGTAGCCCAACCGAAGTCGATACTGAAAATGCATCATCATGTGAAATAGGTCGATATAGAAATAATTGATCACTACGACAAAGATAATAGAAGTGTTAAAGTAATTATAAAAGTTCAGAAAAGTTAAAAAATATAACCCACAACATTTAAACACCTCATATATCCTGTATCGGATCAGAAAAAAACAATCTTTATAGATTTTGTGACAATTTAACCTTGTGATTTTATATAATCACACGTTTTTAAAAAAATCACACTGAAGGAACTAAACGGAAAAAATATTAAAAATTACTGAACAAAACATAGCTAAATCTGGCTATCGCTGAGTGGCAAAGCCGTATTTCTAGATTAAAACAGAAGATATTATTCTTACTCTTTATTGCGCACCACATAATATGCATTTATTTATTTGTATGGTAAGAAACTATAAAATAAATAATCATTATTAATTAGAGTAAAACGGACGATCCTATTACTATGGAATCGAAGGTATTGTAAGAGCAGATTATACACTAAACATAAATATTAAAATTAACCCGGTGCCAATGACGCTGGTTCACATTGACCCGAGGCGATTTTAAACAGACTCAGATTTTTTTTGACTACGGTCGTAAAGTTTGAAAGTTTGTTAATATCAAAAACTGTATTACAAAAAGTAGGCAGTAAAACTGTTTCAGTATGATACGAATTAAAGAACAATATTATACATTTTACTACTATAGAAGAGGTATATGTAGAGATATATAGCGAATTAGTTCGGATTCAATTTGTAGGAGGCGCTAGTAGTTCAATTTTGTCTGCAATAAAATGACGTCAGAGGGCTCTCTTTTCCTGTATATACTTATTATACTCTTTGGTATACTAAGTGCGATGCTGACTGCGCAGCGAGATATACCTACGTGCGTCAAGTAAATACGGGTAAATATGACCCAGCGTCATCGCTGGCGTAGTATTTTTGTGACTTACTTTTATTCGTTTATTTGTTGTTTGAGGTTAATTTACTTTGTTCTATTTCAGTTTTTTGTCAAAAATATCATTAAGAAATAACACTGAAAGATAAATACTTGATAATTTAGCACAATTACGTGAACTTTTTCAAGAGTTTGTTGAAGAATGTAAAAAAATGTACTAGCTGGGAGAAAACTGCACGCTTGATGAGATGCTAGAAGCATTCAGAGGATGATGCCAATTTAGGCAATATAAACCGTCTAAACCAGCAAAATAGAAAAACATGAAGAACCTCTGGTCCCACTTTGTAATTTTTATTACATTACTGGGAGGTTCCTCGGTAGGTTCCAGGAAGTCGTAAGAGACGTCAAGTATGTCCGTCTAAAAAGAATAAGAAAATATCTCATACTTGTCATGCATGCCACATTTACATATGGACAGATCATTTGATTCCGAATTGCAATAGTTGTAGTAGTTCCATGTCCGTGAATGAGGAAGTAGATGACTGATTCCTTCTTATTTTTTTGATAAGAAGTTTATATGATCTCTTTTTTTAGTACATAAAATCATTGATTACTATTATTAATTCGAAAAATTATCCAAAAATGAAAAAAGAATTCATGTTATGTTTACAATATTGATTTTGCATGTGTTATAAGAAAATCTAATAAAAAAAATGATTTAAAGGTTGTATTAGTATTATTTCTATTTTATTTCATATGAAAAGAACCCTTATTTTATAAAGATTTATTTAAGTTCAGAAAACTACTTTAGTTTCGTGAAAAATTATTCAAAAAATTCTGGGTCATGATGACCGGGTTTCATCGCCCGCGTTATTTTTTTATGTCATTGGCGCCGGGTTAATGAAAAAATTATTATGTAAAACGTTATTTCGCTTTAATATCCCCAACCTAGTGCTATTAACTTATAGTGCACCTACATTATCTCGCTACGGACGCCAGAGAACTTGCGTCCTTTGTTAACTATTTTATATGAGATTACACAATAAAGTATAAAAATGAAAACACTTCACTGACTACATTAATGAGTGCTGTTTTTTGCTTAAGTCTACCAAAAATTAATGTAAGTGCTTATGTACAAATATGAGAGTGAAAGTTAGGTTATATTGCTTGAATATCGATGATATATACTTGACAGTAAATTAAGATAGTATACAATGTTAACAATAGAAATCTATTAATGAATATGAACAAGGAATGCGAATCAACTACCACAGTAAACATTTGATTGCTTATAGTAATCAAAATTTCCAATTAAGGACAACACAATATTGCCTATCGCTAGGCAATTATTTACTTCCATTTATTATAAATGTAACGATGTTCAATTATGTAAGTATACATTTATAATACTTCCTTTAAACATACTCATATATAATAGTTTGCAGAAGCAAGCCCAGTCACGTTATTGTAATTGATACAATAATTCTTATCCAGTATAAGTTTTGGTATGCGTTTCGTTTGTGTGTTTAAGATGTTTATAGTAATTCAATGCATACATAAAAATAGGAATAATGTTATTTCCAAAACACGTTTTTAAAATTTTGTACAAAATATGGTGAGCTAACCTCCTAATGATTTTCAAACAAAAATATCTTTTTGTTTCTTTACTTTGGATTACTAATTTTTTATCGCCGTTTCATTACAGCTTATCAAAATCTACTGCTGAACATAGGTCATACGCTTGGCAGGCAGGTTGGCAACTGCATTCTTATATTATTTCATATTACTTGTATGGAAATAATTTTGAAAAACGTTTTGGAAAAATTATTATGGGTTGCGTCGAAACGCACATTTAATTAACTACATTATCTGGCAATATCTTTCCTCCTCACTTTCGCTTCTTTTCCACACGGTGCTATCCAATAGGAGGCTAGTTTGGTGGCGTCATATTTTTCGGTCCAATGGGGTACGCGCTGACCGAAGTGAAAAGTCGAAAACACGCCGCCGACCGAGACCAGATTCGCCAACGTGCCTCCGCCGCCGAGCAGTTGAAGCTCGATTTTGGATGTGAAAGCACCTCTGTGGCAGTCGGGCCACAGAACAAATTAGTAGTAACCGCTTGCACAGTGCTATTAATCTGCACTTGTGCAAATAATTCATCATGGCACCAACAGTCAACACCACTGAATTTGTCGTCGCGCATCACCGCAGTTGCAACATAGTGCCATCAATCTCGAGACCTGGAAAGAGGCCGCCAGAAGATCAACACCCAAGTAAATCCCCTACACGTCCGCTATCTGTGTTTTGGTTATAGAGAACCACGCTAAATACAGTCCTCCATTGTAATCATCGCAACCAATGGTTTGAGGCCATTGTTTCCGCGAATCGAACCCGAGACCCTGTGGCCCCACTTTCTCCTTACTGCCGATAACATCGATTTTAATGACAAGTCTTTATGTGGAGAAAGTTCTACGTAATATTTTAGATTGAATGGATACCACAATATTATTCTTTATATTTATGTACATGATTCTGAAATGTCTATCTGTCATTGATATGATGTTAACAATATCTTTGAATTCTTTATTCTGAATCATATTATTTAGAATTAGGACCATCAAAATTCTACAGCTTAACTTAGGTCTCCGCCTGTACTTTGCCTAATAAATTGATATATCCCTACAAAAGGAATGGTCATTCAAGGCAGGAGTAGTCATATCCAGCAGTAGACATTTATGGGCTGATAATTAAGAATAAGAAGAGTGTATTCATTATTTTGGATGGCAAATTTGACATTTCTTTGGCTCTCTTGATACCGTTTCTCTATTTTATTAACCAATTGTGAAAAGTATAGTGTGGGCACATCTGCACTTCTTAACTTTTAAATATTTTTGCTTCACCAAGCAGGTTTTGGAGAATAAATATTCTTTATTTTCGCTTACTTATCTATAGTAAACAACTAATGGCAAAAAATCCACTAACAAGGCTGAACTTAAATTTCGCAAAGTTTACTTAATGTATAAACGCAAAAAAGAGGCAGGGTTTCCTCACGCTCACGAATTTGTACATTCAGAATTGAAAACATTAAAATAAATTAATCATGTATGAGAAGACGTGAATGATGAAATTTTATATCGGAATATTTTACATGTTACGACGGAATGCATAACTTTTGCAAATTTTGCTCTTGAATTTTTGAATAATAAAAGCTATAGAAACGACATGCGAAGCAGATAGAAATACCATAGGCAAATTTTATTATAATAAAACTTTTATAAACAGGTGTATTATTACACAAGGTGTAAATTTAAATACATAGTATTTTTTGGGGATATAGAAAGTACGCAGAATGTGGTCAGTTTGATTTGGTTTGCGTAGAATGGCCTTAAATCTGTTACAATTATTCTTAATCTTTCACGTTTATATTGATTTGAATTTGTAGAGAATCTGCGAACAATAACATTTAAATAAGACGTAATGATTAGATCTTCTCAAACATATATCGCATTAATTTCACCGCATTAGTCCACTACTACTTACATAGCACTAATATAGATCTATATACAGTGTGTTTGCCTAACATTTTGAATTCAATACATATTACCTCTTTCACTGTACAAATTGCACAGTACCACTCTGAAATAACACATGTATATCAATATATAGTTTATCTGCAACTGTTGAAGCTTCTTGATTTGGAATGGCGAAGACTTCTGGCCACTTAGTGAAGTAATCCATCACGACCATGAAATACTTGTTACTTTCACTTTCCGGAAGCGGCCCCGCCACGTCAACGGCTATTCTCTCCCATGGTGATCCAACATTATAAAACTTAAATGCACCTCTACTACGAGTCTGTGGTCCATTTACAGCCGCACAACTTGTATATTTGCAACACCAGTCCTCGACATTATTTCGACATTGGACCCAGTAAAATCATTCTCGGATCTTCAGTGGATACCACTTGGTTTAGGGAGCTAGTGACAGGCAGTGAAGCAATCTATCTTAGTATTCAGAAGTGACAACCATCTGTAGACTTTTTGTTTAAATTTAGCTGCTAGTCTATGGACTGTAGTAGCCATTTACCTTCAGTTAGACTATAAGTTTGATTGTCCTTTCAGTTTAATAAAAAATATTGATAAATATTCCTCGTGTCACTTTGCTATTCGAAGACGGGCTTAAACTTTTTTTTTTTATTAATAAAAAAACTTTTATTAATTTTATTTAGTTTTTTTTTTTTAAAAATTTTACAAAATTTTCATTCTCGTTAAAATTGGTTTTTTTATGTGTGTGTGATGCCGTTTGCGGCATTCTAAAGATCTTTATGTGGAATAGAATTGGTGATAATATGAACTGATTCGGACGAGCTTTCAGAAATCTCAAAAATAAAAATTTTGTGAAACTGTTTTTTTTTTGGAATAGCTCTTAAACGGCTTAACCGTTCGATGTCAAAAATAATCAGATCTTAACCTTAAAAAATGACGTTGAATGCCGTTTGGAAAATAAAAATCGGTTCATTCGTTCGTGTGTCGTCGTGTGATACCGAAGGAGAAAGAAGTTGAAAAAAAAAACGTTTTTTTAACATAACTTCGAGATTTAGTGAAATTTGGAGCGCTTTGTATTTGAAATTACTGGGAACTTCCAGGGATAGCCCGCAGGGTCAACCAATTTTTTTTACCATAAAATCATACTGTAAAAAATGTACTACGGAAAAGTGACTCTGTATCAGAAAAACTTACTGATTTAATGCCAATTGTAACGAGGTGTATCACATCACTCTTTGTTTCTTAGTTTTGGTTTCATGATCGTTTTTTTCATATCAAGGTGGAAAGAAAACAAAAATATTCGTAACTTTTAGGGCAATTGCATTATGACCATGCTGTAGAAAGACATTTAGTTTGATCGGCGATTTTTTTGGTTTAATGATGAAAACAGACTACTGTGATCAATCTACTCCACTGCAACTCAATGAACCTTAGGGATAAGCCAACATTATTAAGAAGTAGTGCGATACTAAAGCTAACAAATACAGGGTAAAAAAGCTCGTGAATAGGATATAATTGATAGAAACTTAAGACAGTATACCGCGTTAACAATGAAATCTATCAATAGAAAAGAACAAAACATGCGTATCAATCACCCCAAGAAACGTTCGAATGCTTATCGTAACCGAGATTTCCAATTAAGACCAACACAATACCACGTATCGCAGGGCAATTATTCGTGAAGTCGTGTTATAAGTTACAATGCTCAATTACTTATACATTTGTACAACGTCTTACAAATATATCCATAAATAGTAGTTTGAAGGGAAAAACCTATACTCGATTTCTCAAAAAAAAAAAAGAGCCAGCGTGCGTTATTTTGAAATTACTCTATTGATTAGGCTATTTGCGTCCAATAAAATATAGCACCAATCTTGTAATATCAGTGCCAATAGGTTAAAGTGCTGCTAAAGTAGCCCTAGGGCTAAAACCCTAAAGCCGCTTAAATATAAAATTATATAAAATATAATATTGCAAGAGTTGAACGTTTTAATTTTAAAATTATAGGACGAATAAGTAATTTTAAATCATACGATTATCGTAAATATAGCAACGGCTTTTATTTTTTTATATAGGAGAGGGTGCATACGAGCACACGTTTCACCTGATGTTGAGTGACTACCACCGCCCATGAACAACTGCAACATCAGGGGACTGGCAGGTGCGTCGCCGGCCTTTTGGAAAGAAGTATGCTCTTTTTTTGAAGGTCCCCAGGTCGTATCGTTTCGGAAAAATCGCAAGATCGTAAACTATTCTACAGAGAGGTCGTACACGGAAGTAAACTTCTAGTAAAACGTACATTGGTGGACCGCCAAGCATCCAGATGGTGTGGATGTTATCGGAAGGTTTTCCGCGTAGTGCGTTCATGAAATTTGGCAGCTGGGATTAATCTGAAGAAATTCTTCAGAGCACTCCCCGTGGTAGATGCGAAAGAAAAAGCAAAGAGATGAAATGACTTTTCACAGCGCCAGAGAACTTAGCCGATCGGAAAGCACTCGGTCGTCGACGATTTGAGCCGTATTGCGCTAGATGCACTCAAGTGGAAGGAGCTGGCACTGGGGAGTCCCAGCCCTGACAAGAGAATAGTATTCCGTGTGAGGCTGAACCTGCGCCTTGTAAAGTTGCAAGCGGTGTGCCGGCATGATATACTGTCCTGCTCTGCTGAACACGCCATGCTTTTTAGAGGCCAATTTGGTCTTCTCTTCCAAGTGACCACGTACCTGCACGTCAATCGATGTATCGACCTCGAGAATTCTAATACTGGCTGAAAATACGACAAAGGGGTTCTTTTTAGTGGTTAACGCGCAAACTTGTGTCTTCTGAGGGTTAAACTGGACTAGATTTAGTCACTCCCAATTCGAGACTTTGTTCAGAAAAGACTCGACTTCAGACACAATATTATCCCGGTACTCGGAGAATTTTTCCCGAGAAATATTGGCACAGCCTCTATGCACTAGTGCTGTGATCTGCATATAATGAATGTTACCGGTTTGCATCATATCATTGATAAGCAGAAGAAACCTTCGTTGGTGATGCTTTGTGGAACGCCAGCGTTAATAGGCTTGCACAATCGGAGCATGCACCGTCTACAATGATTTTGATGCTCAAATCTGCAAGGAAGCTAGTGATCTAATTTCACAAAATCTCGCGAAGCCCATAGGAAGGGAGCTTCTAAAGAAGTGCTTTGTGAAAAACCCGATCGAAGCCCTTCGCTATGTCCACACTAACAGTCAATGCCTCATCTTTTGACTCTACTGAATCCGCCCATCGATGATTCAGGTAGACCAGAAGATTACTAGCTGATCGATTCCGACATAAAGCTTATTGGCGGTCACTAATCAGCTGGTGATCCTCAAGATACCCCATGAGCTGGCAGTTTATAATGGATTCCATTACTTCTGAGAACAAGGAGGTGATGGCCATAGACCTGTAGTTGGACGGACTTAAGTGGTTGCCATTTTTAGGGATCGGGTGGACGAAAGCCGTCTTCCATGATTTTTGGACTACGCCTAGAGCGCGTTAGAACAGGTGCCAACTCTAGATTACACGTCCTCAGCACGATTGGGGAGATTCCGTCAGGCCCACTCGACTTGTGGATATCCAGGCAGAGGAATGCTTTGCGAACCGAGCGCTGTGTGAACCGCACATCTGGCATGGAGCACCGACATCCCGGGATGGTTGGCGGTATGGTGCCCTGTCATCGAGAGTCGAGTTGGATGCAAAGAAAGTACCTAGCAGATCGGATTTCTACTTTGCGGCATGGGCCAGTGAGTCGTCCTTCCTACGCAGAGATGGAAGAGTTGGCTGACAGTAATTCCCATAGACAGCCTTGGCAAGAGACCATAATGCAAGGGTTTCAGAAGAAGGGCGAACTAGTTTATCGCCAATTCTGCCTATGTGCTCTGACTTTGCTTTGGCAATGACTCTTTTGATGGACCTTTTATAGGGCGCTAGTGTTTACGTTGATGCGTCAGCTCAGGCTGGTTAGCACTACTGCTTATAGTTTGACGCTATTTTACAGGAGTGACTAAACGATGGCTGAGTTCTGCCTCCTATGGGTACCGCAGCGGAAGGAATAAAAAGCTCCATACTCTAAAGTACCATATCAGCGATAGAATCAGGAACAAAAGTCCCCTGATATTGCATAAATTCACAGATAGCGTGGCAGAGGTCACCTTGATCTTTTTGCTCGATTTACCAGAGTAGTTTTTGTCTTGAGCGGAACTTGCTCTCCCTACATCAGAATACGTGGGGCGGCCTGAGCACCCACGCGCAGGAGTGGAGTTTCTGGGTCGTGAATTTTCGGCGAGGGATTCTCCAGAGATACTGGTACCCTCCGGGGGTAGTCTTACATTTAATTCCACTATCAAGTTTACGGTGGTGGTGGGTCGGGGGGGGGATGAGGTTTATAATAATAATAATAATAAATACTTTTATTTCTCAAAAATTTTAAATATACATGTCTTTGAGACGCCCCAGAGAGTAATTTACATACTCGTATTAGGGATGCCTCGCTCTTCAACCCATTTTACAATTTTATGAGGAAAAAGTTTATAACATAAAAAAATTGGTACATAAAAGAAGATTAAGCTAAATAAACTTTACATACATAACTTGTAAGTGTGTTTATGTATGAGATTGTGTGTGTGTGTGTGTGTGTGTGTGTGTGTTGTGTTTGTGTGTGTGTGTGTATGTGTGTACATGATATGTGTGTGTCAGTCTCTTTGGGTGTATGTTACTTATACAATTGTATTTATGAGTTTCTCTGTTTCATCATAACTTAATTCTGATAAGAAATTAGTTAATATTCTTTTACAATCATATAACTTTTCCGGGTATATAATAAGTTCTCGATTTAGAGTATTGTATCAGTAAGCGGACCGTGATGTCAGTTGACGGCGAGCAAAGGCAGTACGTACTGCGCGAGACGGTGCAATTTTTATATACGTCTTTTATTATTTACGTACTTTATTGCGGTCGAAAGGTAGTTTTTGGTGAAGGTAAAGAAGAAGTTTCAAAATATATAATTTTCTTACCGATAAGATTCCACAGGTTTTATAAAGTTCATGTGTGGAATATCTATAAGGTTTAAAGTACATCACCTTCAAGAGTGATCTTTGACTTCTCTCTAAGTGAAGAAATTTAGTTTTAGTCGCACCACCCCACACGGGAATACAGTATGTGAGTACGGACTGTGCAAGGGCAACGTAAACTTTGTTTAATAAAGTACTGGACATCACATACCTTAGATTTTTAAAGATCCAGATAAGCTTACGAATCCTGCCAATAATCGTTTCAATTTGACTATGCCAGGAGAGCCTTTGATCAACCATAACACCCAAGTATTTGATGCAGCTAACTTTTTCTATACTTGGACATAAACAACTACTGTCATTTAGACTCGCACAAGTATGTACCTTGAGCCGAAAATTAGCATCTGGTTGAGTTCTCTGATCGAGAGAAAAACATACGTATTTAGTTTTTGTGGCGTTCAAGGTTAGTAGATTAGTGTTCAACCAGTTGGCAATAACTGCTAAGCCCTTTTGAGCGATATTTTGTACTATTTCCCAAGAACACTCGGAGAAAACAACCGCGGTGTTATCCGCGTATGAGAAGATCTGTCCTTCACAGTTCCTTAAGTTACACAATTGATTAATATATATTAAGAACAGGGTTGGACCGAGGACAGATCCTTGCGGGACACCATAAGATATACATTCTTCTTGACTTATGCTAGTGCCGATTTTAACCATTTGTTTTCTCTCAAGCAGGTAGTCTTTGAAGAGAGCAAGGGCTGTGCTCCTTATTCCAATGCTCTCTAGCTTAAGATCTAGTCTGGGGATAGAGACGGTGTCAAAAGCCTTTTTTAAGTCAAGAAAGATGGCGAGACATTTTTCTCCACGATCGACCTTTTCTATAATTAGCTTTGTTAAATCGGGTACTGCGTCCTGTGTGGATAGACCTTTTCTAAAGCCATATTGTGAATTTGATAGAACTTTATTATGGAGCAAGTAACTGAGGAGTCTTTTATTCAAAAGTATATTAGATTATATTCAAAAGTATATTTGATTTTGGAGATACATGGCAAGACAGATATAGGACGGTAATTGTTGACATCGCCTTTCTCCCCGTTCTTGAATACTGGTGTGACCAGTGATCGTTTCAGGGCCCTTGGAAATACACCTGTTTTGAAACACAGGTTGGCTAGTTGGCTAATCAGTGGAGCCACAAAATCTTTACATCTTTGCAGAAACAATGTTGGTATACCATCCCAACCAGGAGCACTTCCAAAGTCAAGACTCGTGAGTATATCAGAAACTTCCTGCGGGTCAGAGTCCAATAAAACAAACGAGGTTAGATTTGATTTAATTTCAGGGGTATTATCATGTTGTATTAAATAATTATTAGTTATATCTTCAGCTAGAGATTTACCAATGTCGACGAAAAATTTATTAACTTTATTCGACAAGAGGGTCTGGTGACAGATTGAGAAGGCTGACATTAGAAGTTTTAGTGCTTTTGAACTGTGTTATTTCATTAATTTTAGACCATAGTAATTTGGGATTTTTGCAAGATAATACGATTTCGTTTTTATAATACTGTCTTTTTAATTTCCTAATTAGATTTGTGCAAAAGTTTCTAAAACGTTTAAAAGTTATTTTTAAGACTTCATTAGCGGGTTCTTGTTTTGCTTTTAGTTGCATGCTATTCCTAAGCCTAATACACCGCAAAGCACCTATGGTAATCCACGGTTTTAAAATCCTTTTGCTGTTGTTAACCAATTTAATTTTAGAGTTAGTAACAATTGCTGTTTTTATTGTATTAATTAAGATGTCAGCAAAAATGTTTGGATCGCTACATGTCTTAAAACGAGTGATATCTGTATTTACAAGTGTTAAATGGGCTGACTTGTAATCGGTAATAGATTTAGTCTTGGGCAGCTTATTCATTATATTGTATGCTGAGTAAAACCATAGAATGGTCTGTAACTGTTGTATTAAGTACTGTTACAAGTGTTGAGTTTGTATGTATATCTAATTTTAGGAACACGTGATCAAGGCAGTTGTCCTGTCTAGGGGGTAAGCAATGACCGGACTAGAGTCCATGTAAAGATAAAATGTCTAAGTACTTCTGCCTGTTATTGTGCTGGTACGCTAGCTCTGTCAATTTAGTAATAAGGTTAATATTAATGTCACCAGTTAAAACAATATTCTTATATGAGGCTATAGTTTCCAGGTGCGCATTCATGGAATCAATAAACATATCAGCGTTTGCAACTGACGGCGATCTATAGATACCCAATATAATGAAGTCAGAAGTAACGATTTGTAAGCCTGATGCATGTGTTAGCTTTAGTTCAGATACTTTTTGCACCTTTAGGTCTTTTTTAATATAAGCTACAACCCCGTCATTTTGGTTTAGTTGACAATTAGTTTTATATGGTTTATAGTTATCCAGTGAAGGTATTTCTTTATTGGTGCTTAACCTGCATTCTGTTAATATTATGACATCAGTTTCAAATGGAAATTGTGACATATTAATCAGTAAATCATCCAGGTTGTGATATATACTCCTAATATTTTGGGTTAGTATTGTAAAATTGGAATTAGGTATGGGTTGCATTACTTTAGATAAGTCCTCTATATTACAAAATACAGATTTAGCGATTTCAGTTTCGTCCAAATCTTCAAGTGTTTTCATACAGCTATCCATAATTGTTTGCTATAATAACTGAATCGTTGTAGCTACAAAGGGTAGTATAGGCATTATCTACATGGCTTTTTGGCTTCATTTTTAATTCGCTTAATTTTATAAGAGATCTGTAAATAGTACATAAAAATTGGAAAAACCCTAGGCAGGTTCTATTTAGGCTGCTAAATGTACAATAGTTTTTAAGATGATGCATAAGTGAGTAAGTGTAAGATTTTGTGTTGTGTATGATTATGTGTGATTTGGTTTTTATAAATAATAAATGATGTGCAAATGTGTAGATTTGTGGTTTAGTGTAGTTATGTACGTATTTAACAATCATAATGGAATCATAATTACATGATAATAACTCTGCATGTGTAAATTTAAACACTAAAATAGATAATACAATTTTGAAAGTAATTATAGAGAGTAGTCATGCATCTTTCATTAACTGATTTATCTGAGATTCGCTGATTATTTTGATGATTCGAGTGTTATCATCTTGTCGCACAAACACCCTGCCAAAAGATGTCCAGCAATATTTAAATTTCTTGGATCTCACTAGATCAAGAGCTAGAAAGAACAGACGAGCTCCTTTAGGAGTCAACTGTTCAGAGATAAAAATAGGGGTGTCTTCGTTAATTTTGAACCCAAGATGCTTTGCCTGCAGTTTAGTCTTATTTTTAATATTGAAAACTTTTTTCTTTTGTAGTAAATTAGTTTTTTGGAGAGTGGATCCAAGTTCAACGATGATGGGGGTATTTTTAACATTTCTATCTTTACCCTGCAGCCTAAAAACGTCTTTTATATCATCAGGTTTCATATTCAAGTCGATGGAATTTGATAGATTGAGAACCATTTTTATAAGATCTTCTCTTTTTTCTTCTTGAATTTTAGGTACGTTTTTAATCTCGATACTTGTTTTTCATAATGTTCTCTGAAGATCTTCCACCTGTTGCTCAAGGACCTTGACATATTCTCGATCATATTTAGCTTGCACTTCCAGAGTTTCTACTTTCTTTCAGAGTTCCTTGTTCTGAGCGGTAAGTAATAATATTGACGAATCGATATTAGCAGATATTAGGATTGAGTATCCGGCCACCTGCACTCACCAGACGAAACGCGAAAGCTGAGCTTTCACTTCACGCCGGTATTCTGTGAGGTCGTCGTACCACCCCGGTTTGATGCGGCCCATACGTGCAACAGCCAAGCTGCCACGTGGCTCTACCACTATTAAAATGTAATTAAATATATATAAAGCCATAAATATAATTAAATTTCTTTGATAAGGTTACCCGTGTTATTACTATGCGCGCGGCTAATAAATTGAAACGTGAAAGTTCATTAGCTGATATCGCATCAATGAATGTGGTTCATCTAGACTTAAAGAAACTTACAGGCTACCTGATGTGTAGTATCTTTTGCAGTCCATGGACATCTGCAGCTATCTACAAATAAAGAAGGCTACACAGATGCTTTTTCACGTCTGTGGGCTAAGATGGAATGTGTGACAGCTTATAATTATACTGGTTTTCTATATCCTTGAAACCGGAAAATATTAGAGCGAGCACTACTATTTGGTGGCAGGAATAGTTAAAAGGTAATGGTGCGTACTCAGATGGACTTCTAATCATTAAAAAAGGCCTACCTCAAATATGAAGCTAACAAATTTGATGAAATTTAAAATATACGGGTTATGGAGCGGAAAACCGATCTGGCTGGTTTTCGTTTTTTGCAACGTTGAAACAATGTTTTTAATATATAAAATTTTTACTTTATTTCATATCCGAATTTTTATGCACCAAGCAACTAATGGATATGATGTGTAAATACTTCATAACAATGAAAATATTATATTATTTGTTTTATTGAACGAATTGACAAACTATTTGAATACTGTATATTATACAAAAAAATTAGAATAAAATAATAAAATTAAAACTGTTGCAATCACACTAAGAATATCAGCAAAAACTTGACTTTTCCGCGGGAGAGTAATAGTGTTCTGTGTGATTAGCAATTACGTAGTGATGATCAACCCAATAATTTAATTGCTGGGGTGTAAGATTATCACGCTTGCGTGCACGAGTTCGAGCCCAGCTATGTGGTCAGATGTCATTAGTTTTAACCTTTGTTCTTTAGCATTTTGCGTATGGCGATTATGGTAAATCACTATTCATACTCCGTAAAAGACCTGTACACTTAGACCGGTCATGGCGGCTCATTTTAATGAATACTAGTCATCTGAGCAGCACAGCATTAGGGTACACAAGTATGGGCGCAAAGAGTGTAGGTGCAAGAATAGGTGGTATAGGTCTATACTCTCGCTCTGATAATCTGATGGCAATCAGACACGACTGGGGAAAGATTATACGCAAGACCACAGATTTTAAGTGCTTTTCGAGACCCAGTGGTGAAACACCGCCAACTTTTTGATTTCTGGTTGAATTTCTTCGCAGAAAAACACAATAACTGATCCTTGGACTGGCCTGATCCGGGTTTTAAGCCCGGAAGCTAATGATCAGCAGTCGCCCCTACGCTCACTATACCAACAAAGTAGTCATGATGTGCTTATGTGACAAGTTGAAACGATAGACGAACTTAAAAATGTGACAAGTTGAAACAAAAGACGAACCTTAAAATATAAAAATGGTTTCTTTATTTTCATCAGCCCGTAGGATTTCCTTTTAACCTTAAGCTTATAAAGGGAATCTACGATCGCAGTAAAAGTAGTTTTGTATCTTTGAATCTGCTGCACTTCAACGATCTAGGTATTTTAAGTTGAACATAAACAAGATGTTTAGTCCGGTTTTTTCGATGCTCAAAAGTAATTTATATACTAATGCCGATGAATATATTAGAAATTTAAGTAATAAGATGGATCTATAGGCAAATTACTAATGGAACAATTATATAGTAGAGCAAATTTTGTCCCCTCATGTGAATTTTGCAGGACTAGATACAACTAATACACTTAATTCTGCTAATGGAGATGTGGTTGGTTTTGATTGACGCGCCTGACTTATTTGTTGATTTACAGGAATAAACTAAATTCCATGGTAAATAAAACGTAATTTTTTGCATGGCTTAAATCACTTATATTAAAATATATCATCTTACTTATATCATCATCATCATTGCAACTCTTCGCAAGAACACTGCATAAAAAACAAGTGTTCCACACATATTTATTTATAGAGGGATTTCTTCACGTTAGCTATGTGTTTTTAACGCGAATTTTTATTGATTTTTTAGTTTGTCAAGAGATACATTCAAAATCAAAGTTGTATACAACTGCATCTTGAAGAAAGACTTTACACTTGACTGGTGGTAAAAAAACTGACTTATCTTCTTCGATGGCTTGAAGTATATTTTAATAGAAAACGGAAATATGCTTCAAGATGGAGCTAATCTTGTCAGTGATACCTCTGATGTATTGCAGTATAATAGATACACACTCGACTATGACCGACTTCATTCGTTTACTGTGACGTAGCCGCAGGACCGGAAGCTTGTTGTCATGCAAAACTAGTTTGACATGTTGGAGCTCGATGGCCAAGTATTTACTGTTACAGTCCCACGGTAGCTAACGGTGAAGGACGGTGGTGAGAATCGCCTTTTAAATATCTACCTGTATGGGTCTTTTTTCTATACACAGTGAGGCTCAAAATTCGCTCAAGATTCCGAATTACTAATATATCGCGGGTTTGAAACCATAGGGGCATATATGCAAAAATGCGATTTTTTGTTTTTGATGCCGTTGAATTCTACTATAAGCAATATGTAACCTCAATTTTTGTTATAATTTAATACTCTTTTTTTTTATAAATTACAAAATATCATTTGTCGTACGCTAGAAAGTTTGAAATAATTTTTGGGCCATATAGACATATAGTAGACGTAACAGCCATATTATTGCATATTGGGGTAGATTAGACGTTCCGCAAAGACATACGCGCATATGACCGTCAATGTCCACATTAGATTACACAGACCGTATATGAGGATATTTAATCATCACAGCAGATTTATGTACATACGTCTACATATTTTAGTATAGCTGTGTCATGATTTCGTCAAAACGTGGATGCATAGTTATGTCAACAACACCCAATATATAAACTCAGAGTCAGTATTTAAAACAACAAAGTCCCAGAAAATATACAAGGTCACTCTATAAGCAATTTAAAAAAAATATAAACAAAATATGTAAAAAATGGTTATAATAAATGAATACCTGGTTAAAAAAATAACTCCTGGAAATAAGGTGATCGCGTTTAAACTGTTTCACGAGTAGATTTTGTACAACATAAGTACAAATTAATAAATGATATAATATTTTGAAAAAAGGTATCTTGCTGGTTCTACCCAGGGCAGGGTTTTTTTCGGAACTAGTGGTAAAATTAAGAAATGAGTTATATACTTGTAATCAATACTGAGTAAAATAATAATATTCTAAAAGTACCAAAGATGTTTCATTAGCCTCACATTTGACAACAATATCAGTATAAAATACCCAACTAAATACCACTTGAAGAGCTTCTTTCGTTCAAAGTAGAGAACCTACACCGCTTTCTACAATAATCCCTTATGTGCATCTATTGTTAAGACCTAGCATATTAAAACACAAACTAGCACATCCAATACAAATAATAGGATATTACCAGAAACAGTGAGAAACTCTGATGATGTTGATTCTATGGCATATCCTAATTACATTCCTTCATATATTGAAAGTCAGCCTTCTTCAATGTTACCAATTATCTTATATTCATTCCTTTTCACCAAACCCACAAAAGCCTTTAAAAAAAGAAGTGACAGAATCATGAAACTCCATTAGTCAAAGTCAACAAGAAGAAGCTGATTCTATAAGTTATATTAACAACATTGGATCATAACAAGGATTCTATCTGCAAGACTTCACACATAGAATTGATCATGGGAAAAATACAGATTTTTACAAGCCGAGAGAAGACTAAGGCTGATGTCCTACATAAGTTTGAGTAGTTTAAGTGTTAGTTTATTTCACAAAAATGGTCTATACTTCTACTTTGAAACCAAATACCTCCCAATATAAATGACAAGCCAAAAAGGCGTACAATTTTTTAAAATATCGGAATGAAGGTTAATTTTGATGGTTTGTTATTTCAAAATTGTAATATCTAAAATCACCAACGAGGTTAAAATTACTATTGGCAAAATTATTAATAATTTAAGAAACAATTTTTTACGTCCATAAATTTCAAACATATTTAAGCGAATTTTGAAGGAGTTTAACCGATTGGCGGTCATGTCAAATAGACGTAAGGATCAAAAACAAGTGTAATAGAGGAAATAACTTAAAATAAATCATCTCATAGTAACTGAAGTGTAAATATATGGCCACATGCAAAAATTTCTTCGTACAGTTATCTTCACGGTGTTATATCAAAATTTATTCCTTTCGATAAAACTAATAATTACATCATCCAGAGTATGTTTTCACAGATTATATATCGTGTTGAATCTGTTATCTGTGTTTGTGGTCAATGATTACTTTCCGTTATAGACTGTAGTCTTAAAGATTTAGATGTTCGGTTCAGCGCGCCTGGCTCAATCACTTTAATCATGTTTAAGCAGCCACCTTTTAAAGTAAATAAAACAAAGTCGATAATTGACTTAAAACCGGTATAACAACAACAAAATATACAATAAATTGGTCAATTTAATGGTTACTTTAATGATAACTACACCTTACTACACTTATAACTAGCTACACCTTATTACACTACGCCTATTACATTGTGATAGAGTTGATCCCTGTATGGCGCTAATGGAGATGTGGTTGATTTTGAACACGCCTGATTATATTTGTTGATTTATATGAATAAACTAAATTTCATGGTGAATATAGCGTAATAGTTTGTATGGCTTAAATCAGTCATATTAAAATATATCATCTTACTTATATCATCATCATTGTACATATTTTTGTTGTGTTTATGTGGTGAGTGACGAGAACCCATTAGCGCTTTTATTGGTAAAAGACCTTCAAATAATAATTCCTCATATATTTTCCTTTACTATATTTTTCCATAAAACTTTTAAGACAACGTTCAAGCTTTTGATATTCCATGGTTCACACAAAATGGTAAAAAAAGACTTTTAATAAAAAGTAATAGCCAACTTTAAATTATTTAAAAAGTAGTGAAGTCGTTTTTCAAAGGTCCAATTTTGCTTCTAATTTGCAACCCTGCTTACAAAGTCGACGTTCTTATGGAATTTGTAATAATACACTCAGCTGACTGCTGTCTTCTTGAGATGGATATGTGGGTGAGCTACGGCTAAAAGAAGCTTGTGGTTCTGAGTAACTTAGGTATGCGAGATGTCTGGTGAAATTTTTTATTGATATTTGTATTGATATTTGTGCTAATACGTTAACAAAGGAGCTAAGTCCTCTTTGTACTATTTTTTTAATTAATAATTTACTAAATATAACCGATCTGTTTTGCCTCATGGCATACAGCTTTATAGTTAGTGAATAAATAATGTGAAACAAGTTTGTATTCAAAGCACAGATATCACCGCAACGTTTTATCGTACTTTACGACTCGTACTTTAGTTTACTGAAGCTGCATTATAAAATGAATATAACAATTTTAAACGTACTTGTAGTTCACGGCAGTTAAATAGTTACGACTATTGATATTCCTTAGTTCAAAAACTTTGTACATTTTATAATAATAACTTGGTAAAGTTTGCTGTTTCTCGTCTTTGGTCGTAAATATTAACTATCATAAACTGTTCACCATTTACTTGTATAGTTTTATTTATAGTGTTATTAAACGTATAAGTATAAATACATAGGTAACACAAATGTTATGTCTTGTGTTCAAAATCATTATCCATGTCCAAAATATTTTTTTTCATTAGCTGTATACGTATATAATTTGACTGGTTGCTTATTGGTTACTTGGCTTTAACCAAAGCCGAAGTCAAAGTCAGTAATATGTCGATATTTTTGCTTTAATTTTTTATTTTTCTTAAGATACTAGAAGAGACCTCTACAGAGATAAATTGGTGAATAAAAGTAGCGGTAATAAATATTAAGAAATTAAGTCAGTCGCTCTAAGTGTCTAATTGCCGACGCGGGAGTTGCAACGTACATGATATATAGGAGGTTTGTTATGCCATAACCATATGCGATATTTTAGCCTAGCTATCACGTGTGCTTCCCTCTTATGTCTGTTCCATCCTACAATATGACCATTATATTTTAACATCTATTCGCAACATAATTCTGTATAGCGGCTTCTTATAAAACAGTAACCTATGATGATTATTGTTACTATGTGAACTATAACATACGCTAAGTTCCTCAGGTAACTTAAGCGACATTAATTTGTAATTATTACATATATCATAACATACTTTAATCTGATCGCATTCCCTTTCACCCCATATTACTTTGTTATATGATTTTATTGCAAGCTCTAATTTGGGTTTAATAGTGTCTAACCAACACTCAAAAACAAAGGGTCAATGATCAGACCAAAATGCATCATAAAATATTCTGATGTTAATAATAGTAAGCCAAGCAGCTCGTTTGACAATGCAATGGTCAAACCATCGTCTACAGTCATGTGTATCACTGACAAATGTATAGCCATATCTAAATTTTCAATATCCACACAAAACGGATTTCATTCAAAACAGAATTTTAAAATTTCAAGTCCATAAGACTAACCAGAATGAGCTTTAAAATCACCAAGGACATACACTGTTTCACGTCACAACCTTCAACTATAGTGCTTATACAAAATACTAAAAACAATTTGTCATCGAAGGATATTTTTTATGCTGCTAGCCGCACTCTAGCACAGTTCATTACTGTGACTGACTCAAAAGTTTGCCACACTATCATACGGTCGTCCTTTAAGTATGCCCTCTGATATGTTTATGGTGTGTAAGCAACCATGTTTCCTAGAGAGCAACTATATCGACTTTATGACACAGAAACTTAACTGCATCAATTGAGCTGATTTTCACAGAATTTTTCTTATAAATATATTTATCTATTCTTATGCAGTTTGCTTCGTTATACTATTAACGCTATTTCTTAACTTAAAGGAACTTATCGTTAGGAAAAATATCCAGTTTTGACTTGGACACATAGAGCTTGAAAGAGTTATATTTATTTTAAATTTTTCTATTAATTTGAAATAGACACGTTTCGTCATGTTTTATTTTAACCCCTCAATCTTTTAAAAATTCCCATGCAGTCGCATGCGTCCATTGATTCCCGAGCGGTCGCATGCAACCGCACCCACCCACAAATCAAATCAAATTAAATCATACTACTATACGAAATTCTCTATCATGTGGTCGAAACAAAAATCAGTTACTCTATGTATTTTATTTTTATTCTACTGTCAATTTACGACATTTGCCGACCATACAAAAATGGCGATATTTTACGGCAGATTAAAAATAAAAACTACTATAGTCTAAACAAAAGAAACTGACTTTTGTTTAGACTATAGAATAGAAAATTTTATAATCTAAAGAAAAGTAGTCTATAAATATAAGTTTTAATGATTTAAAGTCCTGTGGGTAGGTGCGGTCGCATGCGACCGCTCGGGGTTTGACGGACGCATGTCATAAAAACTTATATATAGACTACTTTTCTATAAAGAAGTTTGGTATTATAGAATCTATACAAAATTCTCCATTCTTCAGTTTAAACAAAAGTCACGTTATTCAATGAATTAATCATTACAAAAATACTTTATTGTATTTTGATAACTACGTACCAAGCGGATGTCGGTAACGTGAAAATTACTATTATTTCTATATATTGCTTGAAATTATTTATGTAAAAAAATTGTATTCACACTTAATGTGTGAATACAATTTTTTTTCATTCATAAACATTTTATAATATAAAAAACTGTTCTAAACTTAGAAAAATCCAAAAATCAACGCAAAAATGTACAACAACAAACACTCGACAATGACGCACTTTGAATGTAGATTATAAATGAATATCTATAAAGTAAATAAAGTGTTTTTTATTCCACTAGAGGATAGAAAATTTCATATTGATTCTATAATGCCAAACTTCTTCATAAAAAAGTAGTCTCTAAATATAAGTATTTATGGGTTAAAGTGCTGTGGGTGGGTCCGGTTGAATTCGACCGGTTGAGATATTACGTCATATCCCAAGCAGTCGAATTCGACCGGTTAGGGTTTTAATGGTTAATACATGCTATAAAATCACTATGTTTTGTGTTCTTTGACACGTTAGAAACGAACTATGTAATTTTGATTATTGTTGCCTTAAATTTTCAATCAGGTTCAACATCGGCTTTTCTCATCCTTCTACCGATAGATATTTTTCGTTTCGTATTAATGACCAGTGTCCAATTTCCCTCTACTATTTGTTTTCGTTCAACTTCCATACTATTCGATGTTATTCGCTCATTAGACTGACAATCTGCTGAGAGTTCTTGGTTTACATTCGAGTTCGTAGTATTTGAACAAATAGTAGTGGACATACACCGTTTATTCGTTTTGCTAGTAACATGATCAAATTCATTAACTTCCTTTACCTATGTAGGTGACATAGGATTACACAATTATTTCATATTTGTTGCATTCGTAATGCCAGCTGATCTCTCCGTGCTATTTTTATTTCTCTGCGGAGTTGATAAAATATTTTTTTGCATACGAGTACCTGCATATGGAGCAATTGGAGTAATGGAGCAAATTTTTTTACGTTCTTTTGTGATGATAAAGGTGTACGTTTTTTGGAATTTCCGAATAATTTTGCTATGTCATTGGCCCACAATCATATTTTCCTAAATCTGCTATGAAATTGCCTTTTTATTTTTTAACAAAGTCAAATTTATTGCAAATGATTGATGTTTGTTTCAGAATATCTATCTCAGTTTTAGGTCCATCAGCTGACTTAACGTAGCGCTATCAGCTTTCGAAGCTACTACATCAGACTTTAGCATCATTATCATCATCATCATCATCATTACAACCCTTGACAAGTCCACTGCTGAACATAGGCCTCCCCCAAGTAATGCCACAAAGCACGGTCCTGAGCCACCTGCATCCATCGACTTCCTGCATATCTTACCAGGTCGTCACTCCATCTAGTGGGGGGTCGCCCTACACTACGCCTACCGGTACGAGGCTGCCACTCAGCGACTCACCTTTCTTCCCCATCGGTTATCGGTTTTTCGAGCTATATGGCCGGCCCATTGCCACTTCAGCTTACTAATCCGTTGGGCTATGTCGGTCACTCTGGTTTTACTGCGGATATCCTCATTTCTGAGTCTATCACGCAGAGAAACTCCGAGCATAGCCCTCTCCATAGCTCGCTGAGCGACCTTGAGCGTCCTCATACGTCCAGCAGTGAAGGACCACGTCTCAGATCCGTAAGTCATCACTGGCAACACGCACTGGGTGTACAATCTAGTTTTTAGAGATTGAGGTATACCTGACTTTAGCATAATAGTATCTTTTAACAGCTGCGTTATATCTATTTGGTCAAACGTGATTTGTGGTATCTTTCTTAGATCACGAGCCCTGTAACAAAGATAGGTACTAGTTCAGGATCGGTAATTTCAAAGAGAAATATAATATCATTACTGTCCCGATCATGTTTACCTTTTTTATTGCAAGTTTAGCGCTTTAATTTCGGGACTATTTCGCTATCAGAAAAGCTATCACAGCATAACCTTGTAAGGGAAACCGGGTCCATTACTCGTACATCTGCCTTGTTTTGAATAAATACTAGTAGTTCGTTGATCACTTTATTACAGCTTGCTCATTTTACAATATCCTAGGCTATTTTTGCGCGGCCATCCGCTTGCTTTCACGCGTGAGAGCTGATTGTATTAATAAAATTACCCTGTCATCAATAAGAGCAAGCCTGTGTACAGCAAAGGGACCCAAATAGGTAGAAACTCTGAATGGAATTACAGGCTAGAAACCGCTCAACATTTAAAACGAGCAAATCAACTACTTACTAACTTGCTTGATTTCGTTGAGTGGCAGTCATAAAATAACGTTAAAATATGAGTAGTTGAACTCGCGTCCTGAGGGTTCCGAATAATTTTTATTATGTGTGTAGATAGTACATCCATCATCGGAATCGAAAGTCTTGACAATTTTTGTTCGTTTTCGATAACGATACATAAATGCCGTAAATTACCAAATAAAATATTTATTTATATACAATAAGTACGTATAAATACCAGTATAAAGTACTTAATGAAATTCATAAACTAGGGCTCGCTTGCGAAGTCTTACTCGAAAGGCTTGTGCCCGAGTACAAATATATATTAAACTCTTATATAGATCAGTTGTACTCTTGAAGTCCGAGGAGATTGATACATATTATACGGAAGTACAAATGGCAAAAATTGAGATGGCGAATGATTACAACGCTTCGAAATCAAACGTGTTTGATTTTTATACGAGTTTACAGTTTCATAGTATTCACAGTCAAAAAGCCTAGCGAGATTAAGAGACAGCAGATTGTACATTGTCTGTATACAAAAAGTACCTTCCATAGGATTTAATGAGTAAGTTTGCGAGTACCAAAATTTGTCACATAATATAGCCGTAACTTTTGATTGCGTTGATATACCTTTATGAGGCCGCTAGGACCATAGGCCTTAATATTTGATAGTAATTACAACTTGATGACAGACGGACGGACGGAGAATAACAAAGTGACCCTAAAGTGATCCTACAGGATTTTTTTTGCTTCTGATATACAGAACATAAAAAGATAAATACAACAATTTTAATGTTCAGAAATGAAGCAGTCTTCTTGTTTTAACTCTATAAAATTTGAAAACTTTGTAGCTCTTGAGAAATGTATACTCATTTTCAAGCAACAAAGGATGCCTTGACAAAATAAAGTTCTTTTTTAAATAAACGAACATTCAGTTGCAATGTCACAAAGAACTTAACTTAGTTTCAACGAGATTACTCGACTCGGCTTCACAAAGCTAGTTGCCTAATACACTTGCAAGCAATTACAACGGGTCCGTTATATAAATCTAAAATATTAAAAATGTAATAAATATAGAATGAAGCTTAATGCTAGCTTAATTAAATAAAAATAATAATTTGCTATATTTACGCGAATTCTACACATTTCAATAAAACAAGTCTTTACGGATTTTCAACGTATATATACTTATTTTGTATTCTCGACTTTTGAAGCACTTAACAGCACTCATAGTCATGGGGGGGGGGGGGGGGTTGAACTATGATGTTCGACATCCCAATGTCATATTTAACCACGGCTACTTTCACAAACAACGGAACAAAAATTAATACTTTTAATAATAATACTAAAACTTTAATCTGGACGTAGCCGTGGTTAACTATGACATTGGGACCTCGAACACCACCGAAAAACCTAGTTATATTTAAATAAAAAAATGTAAAATTGTCAATTAGTTAAAGTTAAGTAATGCATATTTTTAATACTTAAAATTAATAAAACAGAAAAATATTATTAAATTGAAAAATATATATTTATTTATTAATTCACACTTGATTATTTAAAAGTTAATTATAAGAGCTTTAGTCAATACAGTAAAATCAAACATCAAGTTAACAAGTTATATAATACGTGAGCAACCTTGGTTCGACCTCTTTTAGCAAAAACATAAAATGAATGTACTTGTATTTAGGTAGTTCTTGTTAAGGTGTTTTCTTAATTATGATCACATTGGTTTCTTTCATTTTATTTTAATAAAATAAAGATTTTAATGGTCGACCTATTTTCATTGCTTGCGAGTGTATCATGATCGGCAAGATTTCAAAGAAAGTTTTTCTTAATATTTTATGAAGAATTGCAAAAAATATATACTTATTTAAATCCTATTTACATAAAAAAATTCTCAAAGTATTAAACCCATTAATATCGATACTTATTAATACTTATTGGTGTCGATTAGTAGTAGTAGGATTAACAACGCATTTTTCAATTTGATTTTTAATCTAAAATAGATGTAGATGTCTATGTCTATGGCCACAGCGTTCAATTTCAGTCCTCAGGGGTGACAACGCATCTGTAGCCTTTTCCTCGTTTGAAGTTAATTAGAGTCACCAATTCCTTTGTCACTACAAATCTATAAAAATGTGTCAGTATCGTGCCAAATGGAAGTCTGTAGTCTATGTCTAACACTCTGGGTAACAGCCGTGAGTATATTGGCGATAGTGGAAACTTTTTATTGGCCTTCTATTGTTATTTATTCCTAATATATTTAATAATTAATCGTAAGTTTTTCAATGAACAATTTATAATATTATTTACTACCTATTACGTTACATACTCGCTTTTGCCCGCAACTTCGTTCGTGCAGGAGCCGTATATTAGCAGGACTAGCTACTGTCGTCAGTGGTAGTATTACAGTATCTTCTAATACGTAACCACTTTAAATATTATATGTTATTTGTTTGAAATTGCTTGCAGGTGTCCATGGGCTGTAGCAGAGTAACATCAGAAAGTTTGTGAGTTCGTTAGTCACTAGTTTTGCAAAAAAAATATAGTTGGAATAATGGAAATTTTTATTAGCCTGCAGTTAATATTTTTCTTGTACTTATTTTGTATTTAGCTGTAAGTTTTTCGATGAGGTGATCTACATAAAATTACCGCAGGATATAATGAATAACTGAACAAAGCTATATTCAAATCATAAAACAATATTAAGAAATATTCATTATTTTGCCATTTTTAACATTATATTTTAAGTACATGTACATTATTAGTAAATTTATTTTAATATATTTTTGTCTTTGATAGCAAATCATAAAAACATCTTAAATATCTAAAATTAAGATGAGTAGACATGGCATTTGCATACAGTAAGCATAGGATTCGAATCAACACTTCAAACACGTTGTTTCAACATTTAACCGATATCATTTAGTAAGAAAACAGCGTGGATACACAGCCATCAATTATGTTTGCAGTTTCCAGATTGAGTCTCGAATAAATATTACTACACACTTTGATCATATTACTGTATATTTAGTTTTTTCATTGTTATTAAATATAATATATTTATATCAATGTAAACTGTAGCTTTTGAAATATTTTGACGATATAAATAAAAATATATTACAATTATTAAATATTTTTCATTTCTTGTTTCTCTCTTTCAATGTCTGGATTCTATAATCGCTTTTCAAGTTACGATAAATCGGTTAAAAGATTTTTGCATTATTACAATACAGTCTATTAAGTACACTGCCGAACATAGCGCACCTTTATGATGAAACTGTTATACTTTATTATTTCAAAAGGTTACATAGTGGGAAATCGACAAAAATATATGAAGATTGTGACATCTCCTTATTCACTTTTGCATTATTTCGTAACTATTTTGGTTAATAGCAAAGTTTAAGGTGAAAATTGTAAAGGAAGTATACAGAAATTAAGTTTTGAAAAAAATATAAAAGGAGCGAATATTATAAATTAAAAACAAATATTTTATTAAGTGAGTAGTTTTAAGGCCAAAAAAATATCCAAAAATTGGACCAAATAGGAAATATGTCTTTTTTTTAATAAACAAGCGTTTTTGAAATATGACCGTTTACGAATTAAGTATTTTCCGTATTAATATGGTGTAGTTATTTTTGTCGTTTTCATTATTAAGTCTATTTTCTTCGTAAAATTGCAAACCCAAATTCAAACATAATTCATAATAGTAATTTAAAAAATAACAACGGTTTTATAAAATAAAACATCGATTAAAACTACTTTTACAGATTTTATCGCCTTTAGTTTCTATTATTTTTAATTCCCGACGTTTCGAGTGCTATCCAGTACCCTTGCTTACAGAGAACTAGGGTATCCGACGTCCCGATGTCAGTGTTAACCCGGAGTACCGTCAGCTTTTTAATTATTATTTGTGGTCCGATCTACGCAGAATGAAATTACTGTGTCTTGAAGACTTGCGGTGCTTGGGGAATTGCTTGTTTAGGTTTAGTTTTAATTTTATTAATTACAGGGTTCCAAGCAGATGGTAGTGCCCAGCCTCCTTCTCTATTGAAATTAGGATGTTTTTTTTAAATTTCAATATCTTCACGTATAATCCTTGGTAAAAATCCATGTTATTTCCGGACTATTTATGGTCTATCAAATCTGATGTATGGTTGGGTCTGTCTAGGGTATGGTCACAAACTGCAGTCTCACCGGAACGTTGATGCTTCACTGCAGCTATATGTTCTTTTTTTTTATTGATCCACCAACATTTGTATCATTCCTTACATGCTATTTAAATACAATGAAGCGATAAGAACTAAAATGTACAAATAATTACAGGCGGATACAACATGCAAATAACTTTCTCAGCACTGTGTACCTCTATTACTAGGATAAAGAAAGAATTAAAAATTAAAAGAAATTATAACTAAATACAAATAAAAATATATAGAAGCGAAAAGGAAAAAACATATTTTATAGAATGTTACAAAAGATGGTCTCTTAAGGTGCGACGGAGCTTGTTAGGTGGGTCGAAAAATATATCAATTTTATCTCTAAATTTGTTAACAAGTTTACTCAATCTAGCAATTGGGGAATTGGAGCCAAACACTGTTCTTCTATATGGTCTAGTCAATGGTGTAATCTTACGAGCGTAACGCGGGTAACGAAAGGGAACGCATATATTAAATTTACTTAAAATTTCAGGACAGTCAATAACACCACTAATAATTTTAGAAGCAAAAATCAAATCAATAATATCCCTGCGGTTTTCAAGAGAAATCATTTTGAAATTGATCAAATTATTTTCATATGATACACGTTTCTTATTACTTCTAAATCCGCTTGCGTATGACAAATGTCTTATAAATCTTTTTTTGGATCCCCTCGATTCTCAGTGAATGTGTAGCGTAATGAGGTCTCCAGACTACAGCACTGTACTCTAATATACTTCTTACCAAACTGTTAAATAAAAGAATTTTAATTCTAGCATTTCGAAAGACTTTGATATATCTTATGACAAAACCCAACATTCTAGATGCACGTTTAGTTATGTTTTCAATGTGCGGTACGAAAGTTAATTTTTTATCAAATATGGCCCCGAGGTCCCTAATTTCGTCTAACTGCTGTATTTTATTACATCCAATGTGATAGCTATAGTCGATAGTGTTACTTTTTCTCGCATATTGCATATTGAAACATTTACTAATGTTTAAGTCCATACGATTTACTTTGCACCATTTAATCAGTTGATCAAAATCGTTCTGTAGCTTTATTGAATCGTTCTTGTCCACAATCGTCTTGCAAATTTTTAAGTCATCCGCATACAAGTACACACGAGACCATTTCATCAATTCTGGAATTTCATTTACAAACACCCCAAACAGAATCGGTCCAAGGTGAGACCCTTGGGGCACACCAGAATTAATATTTTTTAATCCTGACTGATATCCATTCACCACCACAAAAAACGCTCGGTCCTTTAAATACGATTTTAGCCATTTTAACATACTACCAGTAATGCCGTAGGCAGCTAACTTACGAACCAATATGTCATGTGGGACCCGATCAAATGCTTTGCTAAGACCAGTTACGTCGACTTGTTTCCCCGCATCAAGTGCTTTAATTAGTATTTCCGTAATATGTACCAAATTAGTGCTCGTAGACCTAGATTTAACGAACCCATGTTGGCTAGTGGTTAAGTAAAGATTGATATGTCTCTGAATATAAGGACAAATAATTGACTCTAATAATTTAGCAAAGACTGATAATATAGAGATCGGCCTGTAATTTCTTACATAATCCTCACTGCCCGTTTTATGAACCGGAACGATTTTAGCTATTTTCCATAGAGTAGGAAATTGCCCAGTACAAAGAGAAAAATTGAATATAATTAATAGTGGATTAACAAGGTGATCAGCACATCTGACTACAAACACTGGAGGAATTCCATCAGGACCTGCTCCTTTATTACATTTAATGTTTTTTAATTTATTTAATAGGGTATCATGATCAATTTTCAGCTGTGCTAGGTGAATGCTATTAATTTCAATTAACTTCAAGGACTCTGAATGGTCATAAACATAATCCTGCTCTGTACATTTGGTATTTTCAGAGTACACGGATGAAAAGTGTAAAGAAAAAAGTTCGCAAGTTTCCACTCCATCAGAAGTTACCGTCGTACCGTCAGTCATTGATAGGGGATAGGCGCCTGAACCACCACGTTTCGCCTTGACAAAGGACCAAAACAGTTTTGGGTTTTTTGCTATGTCACACTCTATTACTTTTATATATTTGTTGTAGCAATTTGTGGCCATTTGCGTACATCTTTTACTTAGCAATTGCAGTTCAAGCTCATCTCTAGGATTTTTATATTTCTTGTGACGACACCTAACTTTATACCTTTCTTTTAGAGTTCTAATTAGATTCTGATCAAACCAAGGTGGGTAGTTGTTGTTCTTTGACGATTTGTTGGGGACAAATTTTTTGATAATATCCCGAATTTTCTGGTAGAAAATTTGTAGCATATTATTTACATCTGTCAACCCATCAAGTAGCTTGACCCAATCACAACTCGCTAATTCTTTACAAATACTATCATAGTCAGCTCTATAAAAATTTATTTGTACGTTTTCAGTGTTATAAGGTAATGTTATTTCATTTAATAGCTTAATACTTATGTCAAGAGGAGGATGGTGCCTGTCAACTTTGCTAAGGGGGCAAAGTGCCTGTTCTACTGTGCAGTTTGGTAAATTTGCAATAACCAAATCAAGTGTTCTATTTAAACTCTGATTCTTTATACGACTGTACTGCTTCAAATCATTGACGTTTAAAAAATCAATAAATAACTGACTAACAGTGGAAAGCTCGCATTTCGCAGAATCCTCATCTAACAAGCTCCAATTTATGGAAAATAGAGTAAAATCACCCACTATACAATGTAGACACTTCTCTTCCAGGACGCTAGTACATGTATCATAAAATTTATCATAAGTTACACTTTTTACAGGAGATGGTAAATAAATGGCACAGAAAGCAATTTGATAAATTGAGTGTGAAACTGGCGCTTCGACTAAAACCCATAAATCCTCCAGATCCGACTCCCAAGCTTTTAAACGCTTTGATTTTAATTTCCTAGATACTGCTATTAAAACCCCCCTCCCTCTTTCTTAGTACTACTGGCATAAGATCTATCTCTTCTATATACTACACAAAAAGTTCACTACTCGAAACAGAATCATTTAGCCAGGTCTCAGTGAGTATTATTATTTCATAGTTGTTACATAGTATTTGATTATAGAAACCATGTGTTTTGGTCTTAAGACCACTACAATTTTGATAGTACAATTTTAGCGTATCTTCTCGTTCTTTTACGCGGGTTCTAATTGATCTTTTTGTTTGCCCTATATATGAGAGACAACATGCACAATAAAGCTTGTACGGTCCTGAATTTTGTAGAGGAAGAGCGCCATCTAGTATCGAGTAGCAGAACTAGGAAAGCTTTTAACAAAATTCCATACTAGAATTTGCTACACCTAGTCAAACATTCTAGATGTTTCAGTAGAAGAGGTCCTATATTATGCCGGTTGGAACGGCAAGGATCGGTATTTAATTGGCGACAAGCGAATATTTCGAAACGATATAAACGTGAAATAAAGTGATCGGTGTGATTTATTATTAGTGTGTTTTAAATTGTTACTGGTATTCGGTAATTAAAGTGTCAATTTTGGTTATTCATCCGGCAATTTATATTGTCCTGAACCCCAAACTCGTAGCAGTATTAATTAATAGACTTAAAGTTAAATAAGGCACTAAGATTTTTAGTAATTTCAGCAAAAATTGACTTAAACTTAAATAAACCCCTTATAGTGACAAAGTATCCGATTAAAAACATAAAGCTTAGTTTGTCGTTTAAACATCTAAGAAACTGAAATGAATTTACCTCCGGTTTTGGAATTAAATCGCATCAATCAGTTTTCAGTCAATCATCAATCATACGCACGTCACAGTTAACACAACGCTAATAGTGTCATTTCCGCATTGACGCGAGCTCGAAATTTTCCAAGTAAGAAAGAGACAGATTTAACTAGTTTGTCTTGTTTTCACAATAAAGGGGCAGTTTTTTTTAGATACAGAAAGATAAACAAAGTTGTTTTGAGTTGTTTTATGACCGTAAATAATTTTACCATTTTTTCAGTTCGTCGGCCGGTTTTATTCTGAGGGTGCGATAGGCCTCTATCGTAAGTTACCACATGGGGGTTTTATATTAGTTGCCATGATATGTAAGTTATCAACGGTAAAGTGAGTTATCAACGGTAGTTTTTCAACTATGTATCTTGAGTCCTTATCTGAAAGATGCTGCTGCATCTCCAGTTTCATTTTCCCTCTGTCGCCTCTTACAACCCCCTCGGGACAATATGGGGCAGTGGATATTCTTATACCGCTACTACACATCTTATTTTACACACAGACATTACTCAGACATTTAACTATCGTTATATAAAAAATACATTTTAAGCGTTTATTTTTACATTTGCAAATATAAAAGAAATACTAAGTCCGCATTTTGACGACATGATAGTTTAGCTGCGTCATTGCGGGTCACGTGTTTGAATCTCACACGGAACAACTGTTTTAATATTCTAGAAATAATAATTTCCGTTCGATACATTTTCCATATAAAGTTTATGTATGTACAATGTCCGTTATGTGTTACTTTCTAAATCACTGCTACTTTATACTTTAGTTCAGTTGTAGGGAAACCAGGGTCCACTGCTGTCAATAAAAAAGTTCTAGATGCCGGATCTAAGTTGGTGATCAAGAACTTAGTTGCTCCAATCCACTTGTAATTTTGTTGCTTCGGGGTTTTTGAAGTCCCCGCTTATCACTTTGTTTACGAATTGTAACAGTCAAATTTTGCAACTGAATTTTAAAAATACTCTTTGCTAAGTGACGTCATTCTAGTGCAATATAGCGGACTTACCAAGATGGCGGACCAGTTGTTTTATATACACTTCCATAATATGGGTATTATATGAAAGGTTTTGCTGGGAAAAATAAAATGACGTCACTCTAAATCCAATATGTCGGACCCACAACGATGATGGACTATGTTTTTTACTAACCCCTCCGAATTGGATTTTAAATGAACATATGGATTCAAAGATAATAACAAGATGAACCCTTTGTTTAGTTTGCTGAAAATAATATGAATAAAATTACATCCGCATTCAGCTCTTCGATGAGATGGTGTAGTACAGCCCAGCTACACGGTAAGAATAAGCGGGTCATGTCTTAACTAATATTGACCTTCACGCAGGGCGAATTCTAGCGGAAGTGGAAAAAATCAAAACGACGGAAAACAAGATGATCACCATATCAATTTTAAAGGCTTATAATTTGGCAGTGGTTGGGGATAGTTTTACAGACTAAGAAACATGTCTAGGTTAACTAAAAAATAAGAAAAAAAATGAATATTTAAAAACATTTTTAACAACAAGCTTTTATTTAAATGCTCTGAAAAGAAGAAAATAAACTTTATATAAAATTGGAACCATCAGTTTATTATATTACATAAATTATGTGAGGAGCGTTTTTATTCACCGCCGCCGCCTTCCGAACCAGTTTTACAGGCCGAACAACTTCGGGGCCGGCTCCGCATCCAGTACCGCCCGCGTTCATGATTGGTGCAGCCACCGACGACGTACATAAACATAGCCGCATCACGAATGGTTCGGCTCGACAGGCGTAGGACGTAGAAGCTCTCACAAAATACCAGCGTGAAACAGCAGAATGATACTCTTGTTTTATATAGTGAGTATAGAGAATCGGAGATCCTAATACTGGTAACAAGGTATTCCAACTCAGTGTTAAGCGATGATATCGAATCTGCATTTTGATTCTTAATCTGTGATAGACGAAGAAATCAATAGGTTATGAATCAATCATCATGTTACAATCAGGTGGACTAGTTTGCGTTACCTTTATTCTATAAAGAAATCGAACGATTAAAAGATTTTTTTCGGTGTCGGTAAAAAATGTATTTACGTTACTCGGAGCTTAGAAATATACAGTTATAATGCGCTTTACAGTGAAGTGGCGGTGTAAGAATATCCACTACACCATATAATCCCGTGGGTACCATAAGAGGTGACACGGGGAAAAAATGAAGACATTTACAGCAGCGTTTTCCCAATATCGACTAAAAATAAAAACAGCAGTTGCCAAACGGATTGCCAGCGTGGCAACTATAGAAAATATTCCTCCCTATGAGACAATCTATGGGGGAAGCCTATGTGCAGCAGTGGATTTACTAGGCGGTAACGAATGCGTTTCAATAAGTAGTTTTATTTGTTGGTGATCATTAGAGATAATATACATAGTTAAGAAGTAAATTAAAAATATGGGAAAAAGTAATAATATAAAATAAAGTATTTTTATTTTATCACGTCATTTTTTTTTCGTTAATTAAAGCTAAAAGTGGATCGTAAACAAATGTCCCAGAGAATGTCATTGTGATCTCTCCACTCGGTTTCGTTACAAGTCAACTTTATCACAATTTAGCGCTCAGTTGATTGAAGTGTCAATATGCCACAAAGAAGGATCTCGGTTTCATTAATGGAAAACCATTATTAAAAGCAAGTTTATATTTCGCCTGATAACAATTGGATTTTATTGAATATTGATATACTTAGGAAGTGACAAGGGCGATACGTCATTTAGACAAGCTAGTTAATTAGATACTGGTTTAATGAGACAGCGACCGTTCGGTGGGAAACGCAGCCCGCACACCCTTACTCACATAGACATACACAACATCCCTCCACCTTATAGCTAACATAATATACAAAAGTAATAAGTACATATTAAATATGGAAACATTTTACAAGCTTTGACAACATAGATCGCGTAGGGAAACGTCAGTCCATCTAGGTATCCTTCTGTTCCGATGTCAGCGTAGAGAATATCGGACTTATAGCTTGTCTTCTTCGAGTAGGGGCGCTAGCACGAAGCGGAGTCTTCGGGCACTCGCTAATATCGCTTGCCAGGTCTGGTTCCGTTATGTCCCGTCCTTCCCCTCCTACGTGAGCTGTAGTTCCAGGCTGGACTCCGTCGCGAGAAGCCGTAGCGGTCAGCTCGTCGAGCACCACATCCGGGTCCCATCGCCGGTCATCTCTAGCCGGTGAGTACAACTGTGATCTTAACTGATCGACATATCTCGTGACTTCGCAGTTATATTGAGGTACGTATATTCTATACATTAAGTTTCCAATTTCTCTTTCCACTATGCCTTCGATCCAACAGAATTTTTTATTGTCTATATTTTTTGTTAGCCACACTTTGTCATTAATTCTTAATCCTGATCTTATTATGGGCCTGTAATAACTGATAATATTCCACTATTTTAAAGAGATCTGTGGACGCGGGAGACGACGCTAGTGGGTTTAATAAATCTAGCCGTGAACGTAACGCGCGCCCATAGACGAGTTCTGCTGGTGACTTGTTCGTGGTACTGTTTTAGAGTTCCTATAGTCAAATAAAATTTTTGATATTTTTCTTGAACTATTTTTTTATTTACGCTTTGTAAAATAATACCCTTAAGGCCCCTTTTAACAATTTTAACAAAACTTTCTACTTGTCCGTTACTACTTGGATGATACACCGGGGATAATATGTATTTTATACCGTTTTGTACACAAAAATTCTTAAACTCCTGAGACGTGAAAGAGGTCGCATTGTCACTCACCAATGTATGAGGTACTCCGAAACGGGACATAAAATCGTATAATCTATTAATAACAGCTTTGGAATTATAAGAAGTATTCATATTATAACATTCAACCCATTCACTGTAAGCGTCTACAATAATCAAATACATAAAATTATTGGATGGACCTAGATAGTCAAGATGGACCCGATGAAATGGATGCGGTGGCAAGGGCCAGTGAGCGAGGGGTGCGTGCGGCGGCGCGGGCCGTAGCGCTGCGCAAATGCTGCAAGCGCCTGCCAGCTGCTCCAGCGCTGCATCCACCCCGGGGAACCATAAACGTTTACGTGCCTCCGATTTCATTTTAACATGAATGTGATGCGGGAATCATAACTTTATGGCCGCGCATTAAGACACCGTTTACATAAGATAGTTGATATCTACAATTGTAAGAGGATTTTAAATCTAAATCATTATTTTTTCTTGGCCAACCATGCAAAACGTAGTGCTTAACACGACACAGAACCGCGTCGTTGATCATCTCGCGCCGCTAGCTCACTAGCGGGCGTCCTCATCAACTCGAGGCGCGATATGGCCGCAGGGGGACACGCTCTGGACAAATAATCCGCGCTGTTATGTTTGCTACTGATATATTGGATTTTATAATTGTAGGCCGCCAGAAACATCGCATCACGCTGTAGTCGGTTGGCGGACACCTCGGGAATGCCTTTATGAGGCCCGAATATAGTCAATAGAGGCTTATGGTCTGTTCGTAGCGTGAAAGGCGTGAATCAGCCATACAAATACGTCTTACCCCATAAATAATGGCCCCATAAAAAATGCCTCTTTCGAGATTTGTGCGTAATTCTTTTCAGCAACTGTAAGCGTTCGCTAGGCGTAAGATATGGGTCTTTCTAATCCGTCGTTGCCTATCTGAGACAATACAGCCCCTAATCCTGTTGGAGACGCGTCAACTGTTAATATTAACTCGGCATTCTGGTTAAAGTGGGTTAAAATTTTGTCACTAGCTAGATATTTTTTTATTTCCTTCAACGCATCGTCATGTACAGAAGTCCACTCCCATTTAGATTTTTTATTTAATGAGTTGTAGTGGGGACTTAGTATGTATGATGCGTTCGGCATGAAATTACGATAATAATTCGTTAAACCAAGGAAATACTGCAATTGTAAGACATTATTCGGCTTAGGCGCTTCGAAAATGGCTTTTACCTCCTCTGGCGATTTCTTAACCCCAGTTTTGTCTATCACGTGACCCAAATAAGAAATCTCGTCTTTAAAGAACTCACACTTATTCATTTGAACAGTTAATCCTGCGTCGTCTAAACGCTGTAAAACAGCCATAAGCCTTTGTTCATGTTGAACTTTGCTTTTGCCCGTAATTAGGAGATCATCAAGCAAAAATATTATTGCCTCAATCCCAGCGAGCAAACACTTCACCGCACGCTGAAACACTGATGGAGTAGATGCCAGAACAAAGACCAACCGAGTAACATTAAAAAGACAGCGATGTGTATTTATACATGTGATTTATCGCTTAACAAAAACTAATTGTAGGCCATAGATAAATCAATTTCACTAAACTTTACGCCATCGTGCCAATAAATTTGCCAATAAATTGCTTACTGTGGGTAAAGAGTACTGGTCTACTATTAACTGTTTATTAATAGTAAGCGAATAATTGGCACACAAACGGATGCTACCGTCCTTTTTCAATACGGGGACTATCGGTGAAGCAGTTTCTGAGTGCTTGACGGGTTTTAAAGTGCCTAACTGCAACAAACGATCTATCTCTTTGTCTACTTTTTCCTTTAGGGCATGTGGTATGGGTCTAGCTTTGAAAAATATAGGTTTTGCGTCCAGTTTTAGATGTAAATCAACAGTATACTTATTAAATGACCCAAGCAATTATGCTCAAAATTCCCTAATGTTTTTTTGTAGTAACAAAAAAAACATTAGGGAATTTTGAGCATAATTTCTTTACTATTATTTCGTGGCAATCACCTTGCTCTTGCGCGTATACCGTATACACACGCTGAGAGCAGCCACGAGTGGCGACTGGCTGCGCATACGCTAGTTCTAAGTTAAAACACGAATGAAGTCCCTGCCCAAAAGCAACGGTCTACCATTGCGCACTACATACATGCTTAGAGTATGCGGGATCCCACTATATTCTATAGGTAATGAAACTAACCCGATGGTTTCTATGTGTTCGCCCGTATAACTTAATAGCTTTTTGTTGGTGGCTGACAATGGCAAATGATTAAATTTAGAAACATAAGTTTTTTCCGAAATTACAATTACTGCCGAACCGCTATCTATTTCGAACTCTAAAGAAAGACCATTATCATAACGCGTTCCATTATCGGTTTCCCTTTCAAACACCAAATATTGTAAAAACACTCAACGTCGTCGTCTCCTTCGACCACAGTACTATCCTCGACATATTTTATTCTGTCATCATAAGCGCAAATTTTTCGTAAATGACCTTTCCTATTACACTTTTTACACTTGAGATTTTTATAGCAACAATGATTGGATTTATGATTGGTATAACCACACACATTGCACTTTTCCTTGTTGGAGATGTTGAATACGCCACCATCCGTGAGTCCGCTCGCACCGACATCACTCTCGCCCGGCGCCGCAACTGATGAAACGTAACCTGCACAGCGCACACTCTCCGCCAAGTTGATGGCCTTTGCCAGGGTCAACTACCGCTGATTTTGCGCGAAGAATTTGTCCCGCTCGTGTCCTACCGCCATGCTCATGATGAATCTGTCCAACAGGGATTCCACCAAGTTCTTAAATTCACAATGTGCCGCCAATCCCCTAATTCTGGAGGGCATCCTGAGTATGACCTTCACCTGGTCGCTGAGCTGCCGCATAGAAAATTGATTTTCTGCAAACCCCAACCTTTTTGGTGTGAAGTGATCATCGAGGAGCTTAACTATTGCTCCGTAGCTCAACTCTTCCACCTTGCTGGGTAACGCCAGGTAACTTGAACGTCGATTCACTTAGCGCACTCAATAATATCGCTCGCCACTATACTGTTGCTTTGTCTGTTTCATTGGTTATGTCGTTCGCGATAAACCACTGATTCAATCGCGATGTATAACTGTTCCATTCGTGCGAAAGATGATCGAATGTTGATATAATGCCAAAAGTTACTCCCGTCGATATTTTTAATGTAAACACGCGAGTTCACTCGTCGCCAGGTGTAGAATATTGATATACTTAGGAAGTGACAAGGGCGGTATGTCAGCAGCAATTGAATAAATACCCTTTGAGTTGCTAATTTGATAATATCAATAATCTACAATCATCTGTGTTGTTGTAATGACTCTATTATGTGATAAAATATCTAATGATCAAATAAAACCCATATAATTTGTTTATAAAAAGAGTTGTTAAGATGAAGTGGGCGCCAAAAACAGATTATTCACGCTTTATAGATGCGCCGAAAATCAATATTTTGTAATTAAAAACTACTAATTCACATTTTTTTTAATTTATTTTGAAAGTTTAAGATTTTTTTAGTAAAGTATTGTTACGCGCTAAAATCGGTGCACTAGCGCCATCTAGTCTCGAACCAAAGAACTAAACTTCTTGAAGTTTAAAACTCGAGCTCTCGGTACCTTGCGCGTGTTTACTTGAACATTCTGGATATTTTGCTAATTTATATAAGTAGGCGCTGCAAGATGCGATCGGGCAGAGTTGAACTCGGCGACACAAGCGAAGCTTCGGAGCGGAATTAAGTGAATTAGTGTGTTTAATTATTAGTGTTTTTAGTTTTAATTTGTGTAAAGTAAATTAAAATGTTAATTTAGGTAATTTTATCGGCAATTTTTATTGTCACGAACCTCAAGCTCGTAACAATTGGTATCAGAAGTGGGATAAAATCATGCCGATTTTACCTAGGAGGACGGAGGGTGTTCGTACCCGCAGTCAACGCCAGCATGAGACGGACCATAGAAGATTTGGTGGTGCAACGCCGCAGACGTCGGAGGGCCAGCCGCCGGCAACGGAGGCCGGTTCGTCAGTAGCTCCTGCATCTGCAGCACCTGATTTAGGCGCCCTGATGGGGTTCTGCAGGAGCAGGCTCGCCGACAGGAGGAGCAGGCTCGCCGACAGGAGGAGCAGGCTCGCCGACAGGAGGAACAGGTCCATCAGTGGAAAAAGCAGCTGCAGAGCGGACAAGAGGAACAGGCCCGCTGACAGGAGGAACAGATGCTCCTCATGAAGGACCTTCACGCTACCTTCGGGAAGGAGATAAAGGAGGTGAAGGATAGGGTTGCTCAGCATGACAAACGCCTGGCGGAAGCTGAAACCCAAATCGAGAAAGCTGAAACCCGAATCGACCAAGTAAACAATCGGGTTGACAACGTAATGGCTGACATGAAGAAATCACTGGACGAACTCAAACTTGGAGATGGAGCTACAGCTCCCGTAGTAGCTACAACACCTTCGCTACGTGGGTTCAAGGTGCCACCGTTCGACGGTACCTCTTCCTGGTCAGCCTAAAAAATCCAGTTCGAGGCTGTTATGAAGGCGAACGGCTGGAATAAAAGTCAGGCCATGACTGCTCTCACACTAGGCCTGCGCGACCAGGCCTTAACAGTCCTGGAAGCTCTCGGTGAGGAAGTGACTTATGAGCAACTCCTTGAGGCATTGGAGGCGAGATATGGTGACGCTCACCTGGAACACGTCTTTCGTGCGCAGCTTAAAGATCGTGTGCAGCGCATCAACGAAAACCTGCAGCAGTGGGCTCTAGAAGTGGAGAAGCTGGTGCGAAAAGCATACCGGTCTGTACCTGCGCTCATTGAAGGGAACCTGGTGCAGACATTCATCGACGGCATCCGCGACCTGGAAGTCAGAGCTGCTGTGAGGCTCGGGCACCATGAGACGCTTAAGGACGCCTTGGCCCATGCACTGGAAGTGGAAGCCGTGCGGCAGGATCATTGTTCCCATCGCGTCAGGGAGGTTGCAGCAGCTACAGTTCGCGACCACAACAAAGGATACCGCCCTAGGGGCTATGGCTGTGGGGAAAAGGGCCATCTTCGATCCAGCTGCCCTAAGCGAACCGTAGAAAGGAGAGTTGATCGATCTCAGGAGGGTAGTGCAGCTAATAGCACTGCCTGGCGGCGACAGGATCGTCGTTCACCTCACGCTAGGGAGGTTGCAGCAGTTACGGTTCGCGACCACAATAAAGGATACAGCCCTAGGTGCTATGGCTGTGGGGAAAGGGGCCATCTTGTTCCAGCTGCCCTAAGCACACCCTAGGAAGGGAAGGTGAACGTTCTCAGAAAGGAAGTGCGGCTAACAGCACCGCCCAGCAGCAGCAGGAATACGACTTTACTATCAGACACTGCAGCGGGAAATCTCACGGCAACGCAGATGCATTGTCAAGAAGACCTTGTCCTGAAGATTGCAACCGTTGTAGTAGGCAAGAGAGTAAGGAAGTGGTATCTGTGAGGATGCTCAGGGCAGACCACCTCAGCAACGAGTGGAAGGACAGCTTACTACATGCACAGCAGGAAGATCCGGACATCAAGCCGATTCTGGAATGGATAAAGGCCAGTGCTCCCAAGCCCAAGTGGAGTGACGTCTCAGCGATGAGTTCGACCACTAAAAGCTATTGGGCCCAGTGGGACAGCTTGCTGCTTCAGGATGGAGTTCTGTGTCGTAAATGGGAAAACGTTCGGGGAGACAGCTGTCATTTGCAAATGGTTGTCCCTAAAGCTAAAGTACCGGATGTTCTACAGCTGTACCATAATGATTATTCAGGAGGCCATCTGGGAGTTAAACGAACTCTACTGAAGATCCGAGAACGGTTTTACTGGGTCCACTGTCGAAACGATGTCAAGGACTGGTGTCGCAAATATACAAGTTGTGCGGCCGTAAAGGGAACTCAGACTCGTAGTAGAGGTGCATTGAAGTTGTACAATGTTGGTGCACCATGGGAGAGAATAGCCATTGACGTGGCGGGGTCGTTTCCGGAGAGTGAAAGCGGTAACAGGTATTTCATGGTTGTGATGGATTACTTCACTAAGTGACCAGAAGTCTTCGCCATTCCAAATCAAGAAGCTTCAACAGTTGCTGATAAGCTAGTTCATGAAGTCTTCTGTCGTTTTGGTGTACCTTTAGAGATTCACAGCGATCAAGGAAGGAATTTTGAGTCTCAAATATTCCAGGAAACTTGCGAGTTATGGGTACCCATAAAACAAGAACGAATTCTTATCACCCGCAATCTGATGGAATGGTAGAACGATTTAATCAGACATTGGAGAGGTACCTAGCAAAAGTTTTAGACAATCGACAACGAGATTTGGACAAGCACATACAACCGTTTTTGTTGTCATATCGAAGCGCTGTTCACGAAAGTACAGCAGTGACACCAGCTTTCGCAAACTTTGGAAGAGAATTACGGCTGCCTGCAAACCTGAACACCGGGATACCACCTGATGCCCCGCAGTATAACCGATTATGCAAAGGACTTGCGGAACAAAATGAATGACGTTTATGAGCACGTCAGACAATCGGGCCAGCAAATGTTTGAAAAGATGAAAACCCGGTATGACCACAAAATGAACAATAAAGGGTTCGACGAAGGTTCACTTGTGTGGTTGCACAATCCAGTCCGCAGCAAAGGGAAATCTCCTAAGCTTCAAGCTAAATGGGACAGCCCGTACCGGATTGTGACCAGGATCAACGATGTAACCTACCGGATACAGAAAGGCGCAAGAGGGACTCCTAAGATCGTCCATGTGGATCGCCTAGCGCGTTATTATGGGACCGATAATGCTCGGGACGAGCATGTCTTAGGAGGGGGCAGTGTTACGCGCTAAAATCGGCGCACTAGCGCCATCTTGTCTCGAACCAGAGAACTAAACTTCTTGAAGTTTAAAACTCGAACTCTCGGTACCTTGCGCGTGTTTACTTGAACATTCTGGATATTTTGCTAATTTATATAAGTAGGCGCTGCAAGTTGCGATCGGGCAGAGTTGAACTCGGCGACACAAGCGAAGCTTCGGAGCGGAATTAAGTGAATTAGTGTGTTTAATTATTAGTGTTTTTAGTTTTAATTTGTGTAAAGTAAATTAAAGTGTTAATTTAGGTAATTTTATCGGCAATTTTTATTGTCACGAACCTCAAGCTCGTAACAGTATGTTGGACAAAACACGATTGACGCATTTTGGCTCGATAGAAAAAGATCGCAAATTTTCCTCAAAATCTACAATTTTAGATACGTCCACTAAGTGAAAAAGCAGTTTCATTCAAATGTAATGAAATCAATTTCAATTAAATTCAGGCTAGGTGTTAACCAGTAAATATGCGAGTGAATTATGGGTTTATTTTTCAATAAAAGGGTATGTATCATTTTAAAAAGAAATATCTAATAAATATTACGCGATTAAATACCGCGCAGGCCGACCAAACAGTCCTGCCAGTCTTCCGCAACACGGCGGTGAGAGCACCCGTGTACAACTTTAAGTACGCCCGCTGTTGTCGTATAAATATAACAATATATGTAAAAATATTGATAACCGTGGTATGCCATTACGAGTCAGCGCTCCGTCCCCCTCGTGTTCTAATCCAAAATCACGAAACCTTTCAGCTCAAAGTTCCAAAGCCGTTTTCAGTGCCTAGAAGATTGCAATGCAGTGGATATGAATGGCAAGCTCATAGAAACTGTCCATGCTGTCAGAGCTAAATTCTGCAAAACTCGCCACAGAAGAACACAAAACTCTCCGATCACACTCTTAATCTCATGGCTGTTAGACGGGAGATAAAGCTGCAGTCGCCAGCAGATTTGACAGCATACAGGCAACTGAACAAACCGGTCTCCAAATGCATGCGGCGGGAGTTACGCAAATTCAATACTGCTCGTATTGAAGAAGCGATTGAGTGGAACCAGGGCTCCAAAGTCCTTGCCAGAGATCTGTCTGCCAGAAAGAGCCAAATGTCAAAGCTAAAGACAGTTTAGCAGCATCGTTTCCGAGACACATGAGAGTTTGAGTGAGATTGAGAGGTTCAATGGGCAGCTGTACACATCATTGTTGGAACCACACGTAAGTGTTAGTAACGATCCAAGAGCAAGTCTTATCCGACACTATTTCGATGATATCCCGGATGTCTGTCTGAGCGATATTAGAATGGTTCTAAAATGGCAAGCACCCCAGCGAGGATGAAATTAGAGCAGAGCTTCTGAAAGCAGATGGAACATCGCTACTTAAAGTACTTCAGAAGCTCCTCAATTCCGTCCTCCGTGGTGGCACTACTGCGGAGGCGTGAAGCTCAAGTGCGGTGGTCTTGTTCTTTAAGAAAGGCAACAACGCTCTTTTGAAGAACTACAGACCGAATTCCTTTCCAAGCCGCGTCTACGTGCTGTTTTATAGTGTCATTAAGAATCGTCTCGCACGCAGTTTCGTCGACTTCCAGCCTCCCGAATAAGCCGGTTTCCAAAAGGGCTTCAGTATCATAGACCACATACATACCCTGCCGCAGATTATACAGAAGACCGAAGAGTACAATCTGCCACTTTGCCAAGCGTATGTGGTCTATGAGATAGCCTTTGATTCCGTCGAAATTTGGGCGGTGTTACAGTCCCTACAGCGGTGCCAAGTTGACTTTCGGTATATCGAAGTGCTGAAGTGTTTGTACAGTAGGGCTACGATGGCTATCTGAATACAGAACCAGAGTTCGAAACCTATCCAATTGCAGAGATATGTAAGAAACTGAAATTCTGAAACTCTTCACCGCTGCATTGGAAGACGCTTTCAAGCTACTGGACTGGAAATGATACAGTATTAACATCAATGGCGAGCAAATCACTCAACTTCGATTTGCCATCGATATAGTCCTTTTGGCAGAATCTCTGGAGGACCTAAGCAATATGCTCAATGACCTCAATAGTGTCGCCCAATGGATAGTTCTTAAGATGAACATGGACTAAACAAAGATCATGTTTAATATCCATGTCAAACCTATGCCGGTAGTTGTTGGGAACACTATGCTCGAAGTTGTTGACGAGTACGTTTAGCCAGACTTACAAATAGTCCGACTTGGTAAGTCCAACAAGTAAACAATTTAGTATTACACAAATTAAGACATCAAAAAATAATGACAATCCTTACAATGTAAAATAAATGACGACGTATGACGAGTTTTACGATTTAAAACTTTTAGTTACGGGAAATTACACGACACGTGAAGACGGAGAGAAAGTGATATGGGCAAATATTAAAATCATGAAAATCACAAGGACAACAGAGATAATTTTGCATTCAAAATATCCTATGACGATAAAAACTTTAAAATGGTACACACATTAAAAGGAAAATTAAAACTGCAACAGAGCCATTTTTAAAAAAATTATAACCTCAAAAACTGTAAGTTTTGGAGACAAAAGAGCAGTGTCATAAAAAAAGTGATTTCTAAATATATGAAAGCTTTTATATTAATTATTTTTTATAGCAGTCATTTTTTTAAATTTGTTGTCGCATGAAAGTGTGGCCGGTGAGGAAGGAAAAGGGGAGATCTCCCGCCGGGCAAGGTGTTCTGCCCGGGGAGCGGCCGACACTCCGAGTGATAGTTCGGAGAAGTTCTATAATTACTGTCTATGATTCGGAATGTTGATAGTATGATTTAATCTTCGATGTATTTCGCTTGTGGCGCGACGACAGCGCCGCTACATCACCCCCCTGCTCAGTCCGGAGGTCGATAGTGCAGCCTCGTTGCCGACGAATGTGCAAGTGCCAGGAGATTGCCTTGCAGTCTGCGGTGAGTCGAGAAGAAGGCAAGTAAGCTAGATGGCTTGCAGGATATGAAGACTGCAGACGATATCTGTTCGGGAGCGAATGGGTGGGGTATTCTATGACGTTGATGAAGCTTGAAGTTTGCGAAGGTTGTTTGGTTGCGTGTTCAGATCACGTCGGATGGTCACCACTGTAGCCGTGGAAGGAAAAGGGGAGATCTCCCGCCGGGCAAGGTGTTCTGCCCGGGGAGCGGCCGACACTCCGAGTGATAGTTCGGAGAAGTTCTATATATACTGTCTATGATTCGGAATGTTGATAGCGTGATTTAAGCTTCGGTGTATTTCGCTTGTGGCGCGACGACAGCGCCGCTACAAAAGCTTTCATAGTATTTTTGAAGTTAAAAAGTTAAAATAACAAATTGTCAAGACTTTCATTACAATTTATTTAACTGATATTACTTTAATAAATATATTAATATTAATTTATTTATCTAAATTATCAACCATGAAGACCAATAATTTTTATTGATATTCATAATGATTATTCTTCAGTAGACAGTTGTGACTATAATAATTATTTTTAACTGCTAATGTTAAACGCTTTTAGATTTATATTTTTAATTTTGGAATAAGAATTTGTACCTATGTTAAACGCAGCTTGTTTTAAAGTGAAATTACGTACTTAAAAAAATGAATATTTCGTAATGATACTATATTTTTAGTTCAAGAAAGCTTAACGACACATGTATCTTATTGAAGAAAATAAATATGTTAAACCCTAGTTTCTTTGCGATTTGTGCTTTCATTTCATATATTTCATAGTCATTGCCTGCCTGCCTGTGTGCGTTGGAGGTGTAAACGAACCTATTAGCATAGCTAATATGTTTGCAGAGCATATTAAAATAGAGTCGTTGCTAGTTACATCGCAGCCGATGCCCGGAGATGAGAGCTATCATGGCAGTCATGACTTCATTCGTTTTACACCTGAACAAGTGTCAACTGCCATTAAAAATATGACTAGGGGGAAATCTCCCGGCCATGATTCTTTTAGCATCGAGCACCTGCAGCATGCCGGACCTCACCTGCCTCGATTACTCGCTACGTTCTTCTCTTCATGTCTTTGTCATTCGTATCTGCCTCACGACCTTATGCGGACAATAGTGGTGCCTATAGTTAAAAACAAAACAAGTGACGTAGGAGATAAGTGTAATTATCGTCCCATATCTTTGGCAACAATTATGGCTAAAATACTTGACAGCCTGTTGGATACAAAGCTGGAAAGTTATATTGAGTTGCACGATGCACAGTTTGGGTTTCGGTCTGAATTGTCTACTGAGAATGCTATCTTAGCCCTAAAGCACACTGTTGAATATTGCACAAAGCGACGTACACCTGTATATGCATGTTTTTAGATCTCTCCAGAGCTTTTGATCTTGTAAATTATGACATATTATGGGATAAGCTACGCCAGAAAAAGATTCCAGCTGAGCTTTTGAAGATTTTTCAGTACTGGTACAATAATCAGTATAATAATGTGAGATGGGCCGACAAGTTCTCTGAAAGGTACAGATTGCAATGTGGGGTCAGACAGGGAGGAATTACGTCACCAAAGCTTTTCAAACTGTACATAAATGACCTACATAACAACCTAATCGCTGAACTCAGCAGCAAAAAAGTCGGATGTCGTATCGACGATGTAAGTTTTAACAACATAAGTTACGCAGATGATATGGTGTTGTTGAGTCCCACGGTTAAGGCCACCAGAGAACACCTTAAAATATGTGAGAAGTATGTGTTAAACGATGGCTTGCGATACAATGGTAATAAAAGCGAATTTATTGTGTAGGGCCGTTGGCTGTAAAAGCCCAGAAAATGTGCCTGCAATTAAATTGAATGACATTGAATTAAAACGCGTTGATAAATTTAAGTACCTAGGGCATTTTGTTACCGATGACCTAAGTGACAATGTTGACATAGAAAGGGAACGTAGGGCGCTGGCAGTCCGATGTAATATGTTGGCACGTAGGTTTGCGCGGTGTAGTGAAAAAGTAAAGATAACACTATTTAAAGCGTACTTTCAAGTTTTCTACACGTGCGGCCTGTGGTTGAATTATTCACAGCGGACTGTCGACACCTTACTTGTCCAGTATAATAATGGCTTCAGGATCTTGTTGGGGCTACCCCGATTTTGCAGTGCATCAGTCATGTTTGCAAAGTCGCGTACAGATGACTATTACGCCCTTATAAGAAAGAAAACAGCCTCGTTGCTTGGCAGGATGCGGGATAGCTCCAACTCCATCATGAAAGTAATTGCTGAAAGATACGACTCATTCTTCCTTAAGCAATATTACCGCCTATGTTTAGTTAATAAGGCGCTTGTATTTAAGAATTAGATTTAGGTACTAACATAGGTTAATAGTTCCATATTTACTAAAAAAATTTATGGATCACTTGGTTATCTGAAATAAAATTATTATTTTGGGGTATCTATATAATTTTCTCACCTGGTTGGGTTCTATAAATATATAATTATAAATTAAAATGAAAAGATAAATGTACATAAATATCAATAAAATAAAATAAATACAAAAACTACATAAATAAATAAGATCCAACCTGCTACGTGCTAACGTTGTTCCTCCCAGAGAGCCTGGGGTTTGCTTCCGGCAAGTACTTGTAATACGGCAATTTTCGGTCCACAAGACCGTATTTCAGAGCGAGCTCCTGGTGTAGAATTCTGGCTACTAGGTTGTGCCTGTGCAAGTACTCAGAGTTAGAAAGCGCCGAACAACCGGAGATGACATGCCTAAGTGACTACGCGGGATGGCGACAAGCTCGACAGACGTCGACAGTGCCATCCTTTAGGATGTATCTCCGATAGTTGTTGGTCTTAATCACCTGATCCTGTATTGCACAGACAAAACCCTCGGTTTCCCCCGAAAAGGTCACCGAAACGTAGCCAGTTGAGGGAGGCGGCTGTATCTACCTGAGGCTTATGTAGAGCCCTGTAGTACCTCCCGTGGAGCTCCTTCTCCTTCCAGACGGTCTCCCGATCTGAAATGCTCTGTACTGCCGGGTCTTGCCATTGCTCGTTGGCTAAGGATAGAGAGGTAAGTCCTTTATCACTAGAAATAACGTCATTATAGAATGGAACATCCGATCTCACCAGGAAGTAATGACGGAGGCTGTACACTTCGCGATTATGCATGGTGAGCGCGTAAATTATTATTTTGGGGTATCTATATAATTTTCTCACCTGGTTGGGTTCTATAAATATATAATTATAAATTAAAATGAAAAGATAAATGTACATAAATATCAATAAAATAAAATAAACACAAAAACTACATAAATAAATAAGATCCAACCAGATGGGAGCCCTCGGCAGGGGACACCAAACGGCCGAGGGTTAGGAGGAAAGGGAAAGAAACCGGCGGACGATGCGGGCGGTATCGAGGAGCACCGCCTTCTGCATTTGAGCCCGGAGCGGTCCGTCACGGAGTGCCAGTCGCCTCAGATGACCAGAGAGGCTGACTGGGATTAGCCCATTCGCAGAGACGACTACAGGAATAATTTCGGTCGGCATACCACCCCACATGTCGGTCACCTCGTGAGCCAGGTCCAGATATTTTGTTTGTTTATCTATTTCGGCTTTCACGAGGTTCTCGTCATACGGAATGGTAATGTCGATCAAAAATATCCTTGACTGTGCCCGGTCCATCAGCGCAATATCAGGCTTATTCGCAAGAATAGTCCTGTCTGTGATGATGGCCCGGTCCCAGTAGAGCCTGGCGCGGTCATTTTCGAGCACGGCTTCCGGCAAGTACTTGTAGTACGGCAATTTTCGGTCCACGAGACCGTATTTCAGAGCGAGCTCCTGGTGTAGAATTCTGGCTACTAGGTTGTGCCTGTGCAAGTACTCAGAGTTAGAAAGCGCCGAACAACCGGAGATGACATGCATAAGTGACTCCTCGGGATGGCGACAAGCTCGACAGACGTCGACAGTGCCATCCTTTAGGATGTATCTCCGATAGTTGTTGGTCTTAATAACCTGATCCTGTATTGCACAGACAAAACCCTCGGTTTCCCCCGAAGAGGTCACCAAAACGTAGCCAGTTGAGGGAGGCGGCTGTATCTACGTGAGGCTCATGTAGAGCCCTGTAGTACCGTAGTAGTAGGAGAAGTTCCGACGGTTGCGTTTCACCACTTTGCCAATGACCGCGTCAATGAGGAGTGGTTCCTTGGTTCCACGACCGCTGCCCCGACTTTATTTTGAGCGCGCGACATCACCTGATTTGAGTCCAGGTGACGAGCGATTTTCGCGCTCAAAATGGATGTTAGTGTCTTGTACATAGTCGGTAGATACGTGATGGGGCGGTATTTGCTCGGGTCTGTGGCACCCTGATCTTTAGGAACCAAATGAGTGATCCCAGTAGTGAAGAGGCTTGGGAACGACTTCTGGTTGAGAGCCTCTTGAAACTGTCGGGCGAGCACAGTGTGACACACCATGAACCCCTTCAGCCAGTAGTGATGCAGCCCGTCAAGCCCCGGACTTTTCCAGTTCGGGGCCCTACGAACCGCCTAAGCTACGTCATCCGGCGTTATGATGACGGGGTCCATGGGCGTAATACCCGCACACTGACTCACCACAACTTCCGTCCAAGGGCCCTCGTTGTGGTTTACGGGCTTTGACCACAGGCTGCGCCAGTATGCGACCGTGTCGGCCTGATTTGGTGCTGGGCCCGTTCCACTTACTATTGGTCGCTCCATTGATTTGTAGAGCCTCTTCTGATCACTCTGGAAGAGACAATTCTGGTTGAACCGTGTCGACCTCTCGGTATATTGCCGAATCCGCTTTCCCCAAGCAGCAATTCTTTGCTTCAGGTCGTCTATGCGCTCCGTCAGTTTTTGGGTTATATCCGGCTAGGACAAACTAACATTTGTCCCAGCAAACGCCATCCTGACGGTGCGCACAATCCTTGGCCTGGTATTGCCTGACCTGAAGCATATCAGTTTGCCGATGAGGGCCCTAGACCTTGCGATACGTTCTTCAATTCTTATTCTCCAGGCTGGGATAGCACTACTTTGTCCAGTAGCGCGTCCAGCCGTGGAAAGTTTGGCGCCTATAATATGGCAGATTGCCAGTGCGGCGCCAAAAAGAATTGAGTCCGTCTCGCAAAGGTCCCGGCTGGCTTCCAAGTAGGTAACCAGCATTGGGTTCAGAGCCCTCACGACAGCCCGATTCCGCTTGCTTAGGGCTAAGCGGGGAAGTCGTGGTCGATTTTCGACAGGCGTACTGCGCGTTTCCACAATCGCCTCCTCCAATGTACTCCTCATTTGCTCTAGTTCCAATGTACTCCTCATTTGCTCTAGTTTATTAGCATATTATTATACATTTGCTCTAGTTCATTTGCAATAGTTTATTATTATTATTATTATTACACCTATAATTTTTATGCAAAAGTAACTTATCTGTTTCTGTAAGCTTGCTTTTACACGTTGGTGAAAAAATACTAATTTGAAGTCAATAAGGTTGCAAAAACGCATGTAACAATGTATTACCCGTATCAATCGGTTGTGATTTGGTTGAGAAATTAACTAATTAAAATATGAAAATTTTCAATTAGCTGTCCTGTAAAAATAATACTTTTTGGCATAAGGTAGTTTTACATTTAAGCAGCGATATGTATAGCAAGTAGATTTAACTCTAGTAAAAACTGGTTATATACTCTAAGGAAAAATTAAAGGTTCAATCTTGTATATATAATCATCTTTCGAATAATAATTAGAACATAGAATCAGGCTGGCCCGCCACGTGATTCGGCGCACGGGCACTCTCCGAACAGTTTCGTCCCACACTCTTGACCTTTGCACTCACGGGGGCGTCTCATACTTATATAAGTTACAAAGACACAATGTCTGATGCGGTGAGTATTAAACATAAACAGGAGAACTCAATGTCCGTCCTACGCGGTTAAGCGGTTAATATATCTACGACGGCTGGCCGTGCGATCGCGGAGGACGAAGAAATGTCACTTACTGGCGTGCCACGAGACTATTTTTCTTCACCTCGAAGACACCGCGTGCGATAAGAAAAGGAAAGGGATAGGTGTAGTCAAAGATATGAGCTAATAATTTCATTACATTAATATATTAGATTGTTAATTGGCGTTACCATTTCCTTCTGCCCTTAAAGGACCACCTTTAAAAGAGAACCGTAACATAAAGAGAAAAGGAAAAACAAATAGAGGAATGAGAGAATGTGCTCAATTCGCATATTTGATTTACTAAGCTTATTGGTAGGCGAGAAAATGTGTAAATAAATATAATATTGCGGCTTAACACTTTTAAATATAATATATAATAATCTTAATTACTAATTGAGACAATTAATTATAATTAAAATAATAGTAATTTATTGTTTTGGGAGAGGGCAGATACGAACAACAAGACGGAGGTATTTCTCACGGTCACTACTCGAACTACGCCATCCATCGAAGGATGAACAGACTCGACAATCGCTAATGGCCAAGCAAGGGGCGGCGAATTATCATTAATCACATTTACAACCGTGCCTGGTGCGATAGTCTTAGACGGGGTGTTCCACTTCTGACGAACTAGTAATCCGTGAAGGTGTTCCGTCCTCCACCGATCCTAAAACGACTGGACTAATTTATCCAGTGAAGAATGCCCGTGTAACAGACTGATAGAGTCAGATACGACTTCGGCTGCGGGTAATGAAAATAAAGACGCGGTATTCAAAAAATGACTGAGTAAGAGCCGAAGGCTCTACAGTATCAGAACTTAATATATTCAAGGGCCGTGTTTAGCAAGCACTCAATTTGCGCAGGAACAATTTTAAGCTTCGTATGAAAGTACTCCCGAACAAGCCGGTTTCCGAAAAGGCTTCAGTACCATAGACCACATACATACCCTGCGGCAGATTGTACAGAAGACTGAAGAGTACAATTTGCCACTTTGCCTGGCGTATGTGGACTATGAGAAAGCCTTTGATTCCGTCGAAATTTGGGCGGTGCTGCAGTCCCTTCAGCGGTGCCAAGTTGACTGTCGGTATATTGAAGTGCTGAAGTGTTTGTACAGTAGGGCTACGATGGCTATCCGAGTACAGAACCAGAGCTCGAAACCTATCCAACTGCAGAGAGGTGTAAGACAGGGTGACGTTATATCCCCGAAACTCTTCACCGCTGCTTTGGAAGACGTTTTCAAGCTACTGGACTGGAAAGGATACGGTATTAACATCAATGGCGAGTACATCACTCACCTTCGATTTGCCGACGATATAGTCCTTATGGCAGAATCGCTGGAGGACTTAAGCACTATGCTCAATGACCTCAATAGTGCCTCCCAACGGATAGGTCTTAAGATGAACATGGACAAAACAAAGATTATGTTTAATGTCCATGTCACACCTATGCCGGTAGTTGTTGGGAGCACTATGCTCGAAGTTGTTGACGAGTACGTTTACCTGGGACAAATAGTCCGACTAGGTAAGTCCAACTTCGACCGAGAGGTCAATCGACGGATTCAACTCGGCTGGGCAGCGTTCGGGAAATTACGACATATCTTCTCGTCAGGTATACCTCAATCTCTGAAAACTAAAGTGTACAACCAGTGCGTGTTGCCAGTGATGACTTACGGATCAGAGACGTGGTCCTTCACTGCTGGCCGTATGAGGACGCTCAAGGTCGCTCAGCGAGCTATGGAGAGGGCTATGCTCGGAGTTTCTCTGCGTGATAGACTCAGAAATGAGGATATCCGCAGTAAAACCAGATTGACCGACATAGCCCAACGGATTAGTAAGCTGAAGTGGCAATGGGCCGGCCATATAGCTCGAAGAACCGATAACCGATGGGGAAGAAAGGTTCTCGAGTGGCAGCCTCGTACAGGTAGGCGTAGTGTAGGGCGACCCCCCACTAGATGGAGTGACGACCTGGTAAGATATGCAGGAAGTCGATGGATGCAGGTGGCTCAGGACCGTGCTTTGTGGCATTACTTGGGGGGAGGCCTATGTTCAGCAGTGGACTTGTGAAGGGCTGTGATGATGATGATGATGATGATGAAAGTAACTGACGTCCGTTAACTCAGATCAGATGAGTTTTCACGACTATATATATATATATATATATATATATATATATATATATATATATATATATATATATATATATATTTCATACTATCCCAGGCGCCTCCAAAGTGAGGAGAGTTGGGAAAGATGAACTTCCATTTTATACGACTCTCAGCACACTCTTGCTTGCACGGAAAGGATCCAAAATTTTTGATGGAGCAATGACAATAACAACTCAGGCCAAGCGTTTAAATTTTTAAATTAATTACAGTCAATGATGATGTTCACTACATGATCATAGCGCGGGAGTATAATTGGATATTTTTGGTGTAATCTAATGCGGAATTTGAAAGACAAATCTAACCGCTCTCAATATAAGGCCTTAAACGATTGAAAGCGGGTCAGCAAGGTCTGTCATCTACAATATTTAAACATTCATTATGTGCACACAGTGTACGACAAAATCCTTTTCTCAGGCATTTCTGCAATAACCTCATAGTCTAAAGTACGAAGAGGCCACTGAAATGGATCTAATGAGGTACACTGAGGCCCATGGAGTCACAGAGGGTTTAAAACTAATTTGTTTGACGTAACACTACGTGAAAGTATGTCAGTGAGATTCTCGGTGCCTGCGACATGATAAAAGTTATCAGCGAGAATATTGTTGGTAATCTGAACAAAGCGGCTTACAACAAAGGTCTGCCACTTATGTGGCAAGCTGTTTATCCAGTACAGAGCTACCTTTGAATCTACAAAGGCATAGACTAATATTGCAAGGTCAACAGAATAATTGTCGAGTACTCTGCGAAGCAATATTGAGAGTAAAACCGCTCTACAAAGCTTAAGGCGTGCAATAAATAGTGGCTTTGTTGTTGCAACGTTAGTCTTTGCACTAATTAAAATGTATTTTAAATTAAATTCAAGTTAGACACTTTTACGTAATATTGGAATTTTGAAAATTTTATCTACGATGGCGATTTAAATTGTCTCAAGTTACATAGTAATGTCGTATTTCCTAAGGAACGTAGTTTTAATCTTTTATGTGTAATAATATAGCTCACTTCTTTACAAAGATATAATGTATTATAGAGTCAAGCTCCATTTCTGCGAATATATTATATGTCGGCGTCTGCAGAATGGGTTAACGATAAAAAATATATTGTGTCTTGTATGTTTGTATTGCAGTATTTATTTTGCTAATAGAGATTTTTGAATTTTGTAGTATATACAACAGAATAAGTAGCAAGAAAGCATAAATAAGTCGTTACATCATCTTTTAGCCTATACGTGGCCTATTCGATCAAAAAATTCTTAACCACAACATCAATTGTAAAAGTTTATATAATTGTTCAAAAGTGTGGTTGCGGTAGCAGCACATATATCTCTAAAAATATTTTCAAATTCATGAAAAATTCTAAACTTACAGTCTTATCCTACAATTTAAAACGAACACGTTTCATTGTAATATACTATAGGCTAGTAATTTTATGCTTCGTTGTATTTATAGTCTTCTCTGGTCGGTTGTGCAAGCTTTTTAAGATAATTAATAGAACCAGGCGTTACTTTGCTGAAATCTATTATAATAAAGTTGATAAAAAATAGGAATGATGTTTTCCACAATTTTCTACACTTTCCTAATGTCATTTAAATTTTATTTCATGAACCTAATTATAACAGCTAAAAACTAATTGCAACATCTAACATTATATCGTTAGGTCATAATTAGCAACCCTTTCAATTACGTTAACGTTGCTGTACGTTTTTTTGAACCTCTATAAATCTATTGAAGCATAATTATTGAGCCAAAAGAAAATAATTTAATAAAAATATACTTCACGTATTATGTTTTGAAAAATGTAACATTGTCATTGACTAGATAAAGCACCCGAAACGTCGGGATAATAATAAAAATAAATTAAAGTAATTAAACGCGATAAAATCCGTAAATAATAGTTTTATTCAATGTGTAGTGTTCGCGTAAATTTAAGAAATCATTAGATAAAAAGTCGTTAAATTTACACTAAATCACTATTTGAACAAGTACTTTGCAGATATTATATAAGAAAATTTTATTACAGTTGTATCAAAAGAAAAGGAGTTTTATTTTTAGATCATGTTGGGGACAAATTTTTATATATTCTTACGTTACTTATTCTAAAATGTTCACAGCTTTAGCACTAATTCGACAATTTCAGGAAGTGGGGTAGAGTTTTTATGTATAAATATAGTAAGGTATTTATACGAGTATATAAAAACTTTACCTCACTTCCGGCGGGCACTTACGGCGGCCTTAAAAATAAAATTTATCCGCTACGCAGTTACTGAAGTGCAGGCGCGCGTGAACGAAATGGAGGAAAATAGATGGAATATATTTAGAAATTGCCTCTATTTTTATCCAACACAAGGTAAGCCATCTTGTAATGCTAAGTGCATCTCCTAATATGATACGATAAAGTGATGATAAATTGCGACATGTTTATGATTGCAAACAAATTTGTATTGCATTTTGGCAAATCCCGATCTGGGATTACTATAGAGATAGTTGCAGTATTAAGCTCGAGCGTACGTAGGCTCTTTTAGTATAAATTCCTAATCATAATCGTATTGTAATTGATTAGGAAGTGTCAACTTTTTTGCTTATATATAATTAGAACTTCTAAATTGGCAACAGTTGTTTTGCTTATGAATGAGATGTGCCAAGATAGTCAGATGCATCTTTTAATGATAAAGCGACTAAAATTCTACCAGTTTCTACCACATATCCTTCACACAGATGCTCAAAGGAGTTTGCAAAGAAATGCTATCTATATCCCAAAATTTAGTATGATTTTTATGAATATCTTCATAAGACCATTTATTGGAAATGTTTGCGGGATTACAATTGATATCCGTGTAGTTAAAAATGTGGTAAAATTTAAATGGATGGGACCCGAAATAAGCCAAACATATTGAGAGATTCTTTATTAAAGAAAATTAGGGCTGAGGAAAGTTGGTCCCAACCTAGAAAGTTCCAAAAATGTCGAACTAAACTGGCCCTGATTGATGCAAGCATCTAGCGTCTGCGAAAAATATATGGTTTGAAATATTGAATTGCTTTATATCAATAGGTATTTTGGATGGATTATCGGTAACACCTAAAAAGTAGACATGACAATGAAATTTTTCATCACACTTCAATTTCGCCACACAAATCTCCGTAAGTTGACTGGTCGTATTATTGCTGATATTTTTGATACCAGAAATAATTAATTTGGGTAAAATTGATGAAATTTTATTGTATAAACGACGCAACATTTTATTGACTAACTGGTTTATATTTTTAACCCAGTATGAAAGTATAGAACAAGTGAAGTCTATATAGTATAGGGTATTTCAGAATATGTAGGATGGCATTCACATGTAACGGATTGAGCTAAGCTGAATGAAGCTTGGTCAAAACTGTGCAGACCAGTGAATCCGTAAACATTGATTGATTAGGCCGAAAGCCGGCCATCATGATTTTTTGAATTTACTTTTTTCGAAAATTATAGTCCTGTCACGGTCGCCAATTCTAAGAACTTCAATAAAACTTAAAAAAGACAAACATGAAACCTAAACAACGTCATTTTGCGAAATTTTATGTTTTTGGTATTGTAAATGTTTGTTTTATTTAAAAAAAATGACAGTAAGTATTATAATTATTAACTGGGTATACACATGTACAAGCAACAGAAAACGTCATCTTTTTGTATTTGTTTTTTTTTTTTTCATTTTCACATATTTTATTTAGCGTGCAGTTTCTTTTCGGCCAGTATGTCAGTTTTGAAAATGAAAAAAAAAAAAAACAAGTTGGAGTTTTAAGCGGTAACACCATAGATTTATTACCGCCAGTTTATAATAAATCTATGGGTCACATGTCTAATATGGCGCAAATTAGTAGTGCATCCTCTTTTGTGTTCCGGTTTGAAGGTTGGAAATGCCAGTGTAAGTACCAACTACAAAAACTTTGTTTGAAGCTAGTTTTGGCTACCTTAGCCTTAAGTACCATAACATTTGTAATCGTATTATAGTTAGCCAGTTTATTACTATATTATTTAAAAAATAATTGACACTCCACAGATAAGAATTGGAGAAAGCGATGAAGTGTATTCTTTATTTATAAATAAAAAGATGGTCAAACGCATATTTGAACATTCGTATAAAGCTTAAGTGACATGATGACAAGTGTTTAAGTGACTTTCTGTCACAAATTGTTTAAAATAATTTCTTGTCTTTAAAGTGATGCCTATGACAAAAGAATAACTAACTATTACATTAAATTAATTCAATTATATATTAAACGAAGTATAAAAATAGCTAGCTGTAAGGCCTAAAGGCCCGTTGTATAACAGCAAAACTCTAAAAAAAGTTATTTCCAGGGTTTTTAGTTTCAGTTTATAAAGTATTAACAATAATTGTCTCTAAAAATTTAAATCAGTCTAAATATCGTGAAAATTAAAATCGTTACGAAAATCTTATATTACAAATAAATGTAACAATAGTCACTTGATATTAGGCTGCACTAAAAGTATCGGGAATGAAATATTTCCACTGTTCCTGTCATATTAAAATCTTTTTAATTGAAAATTCCTTGGTTTTAAAAATCGAATGCCATTTATTTATTAAAAAAAGATTCTCGGTCTTGTCAGAAGGTTTTGTCAAACTTGTTTAGTCGTTGAGAAAATGGAATTGACTCGAGAAAATTCAAGAGCGATGATTTATAATGACTTTCGAAGTGGTTTAACACAAAAACAGTGCATTGACCGGATTATTTCTGCATTTGGTGATGAAACCCCCTCCAAAACCACAATTTATCGCTGGTTTGCTGAATTTCAACGTGGACGTGTCAGACTCAGTGATGATCCCCGTCAAGGTCATCCAAAAACTTTCAGGTCCAAAACGTCCAAAAAGTCAGGCAACTTTAGACATTGGCATGAGTCAAATACAAATAATCTTGCATAAACAATTAGGTGTAAAAAAGTTGTTTTCCCGATGGATACCGCATTCGCTCTGTGAAGAGCAAAAAGCGGCTCGCGTTACTTGGTGCGTCAGAACTCTCGAAAGATTCCACGCAGGATCCTCAAATGCTGTATTCAACATTGTATCAGGTGACGAATCCTGGATATACGCGTACGAACTCGAAACAAAAAACCAGTCACGAGTTTGGGTGTTCGAAAATGAGTTAAAGCCAACAAAAATTGTTCGTTCACGGAGTGTTGCATAAAATGTGGTGGCCACGTTTGTCTCCAAAACCGGCCATGTTACGACTATTCCTCGTGAGGGACAAAGAACGGTTAATGCAGAATGGTATGCTAGCATTTGTTTGCAACCGCCGCATCATCCTCCATCACTACAATGCGAGTTCTCCCACCGCACATAGAACAAAAGAGTTTTTAAAGCAAGAAAACATAGAATTATTAGACCATCCGGCGTACAGACCCCACCTAAGCCCTAATAATTTCTATACTTTTCCAAAAATACAGAATAAATTGCGTGGACAGAGATTTTCATCACCTGAAGAAGCTGTGGACGCCTACAAAACGGCCATTTTGGAGACCCCAACTTCCGAATGGAATGGTTGCTGCCATGATTGGTTCCATTGTATGAAAAAATGTGTCAAATTTCGCGGAGAATACTTCGAAAAGCAATAAATACATTTTTAAATAGTAATTTTGTGTCACTTCCCTGATTCCCGAAATTTTCAGTGCCACCCGTATGAGAAAGTGAAAGAAGCGCGAGAGTGGAGAGTACTATATATCACTCTTCCGGGAAGTCTGCAGTTTGCGATCATATTCTAGATGGCCCCAACCATTACATTAGATTTGATAGACCATAAATCCTCGCGAAAGAACATGGATTCCTACCAAGGATGATACGTGAGGCTATTGAAATTAAAAAACATCCTAATTTCAATAGAGAAGGAGGCTGGGTACTACCACCTGCTTGGGATCCTATAATTAATAAAATTAAAACTAAACCCAAGCATACCACTGCAAGACTTCAAAATACAGTTAGTTCATTCTGCGTAGATCGGACCAAAGACAATAATTAAAAAGCTGAAGGTACTCCGGGTTACCTTTGACATCGGGACGTCAGTCATCTCACTCCCCCGTGACCATGGGTGCTGGAAAGTACCCGAAACGTCGGGTATTAAAATTAATATAAATAAAACGCTATAAAATCCGTAAAAGTAGTTTTAATCAATGTATAGTGTTCGCGTAAATATAAGAAATCATTAGTATATATCACGTTGTACCAAACCGAAGTACTTAATCTCTGCCCAGCGTGGCCACAAAGGCTTCAGTGCTGAGGGCACTTACAAGTTTCAAGCCTTAGTAGCGAGGTATACGAAAACGCACAGATAGGTCTTATGTAAACGCGTGTTACGTAGGTTGGAGGACTTGACGAGGAAGGGGCCAGCAAAGTCGGTTCCGACTCCAGCGAATGGTCGGATGGCCCTGACGTGGACGGGTGGTAAGTCACCAATCATCGGCAGCGGTATGCGGCAGCGTAATGGTATGCTAGTATTTGTTTGCCACAGGTCGTTTCTGAACTCCGTAAAGAGAACTGCTACCGCCGCATTATCCTCCATCACGATTGCCCCTCAATCTACAACAAGATAGACCGGCGGATTTTATGTTCCCAAAAATGGCGCTCCGAATAGTGCGTCGGTCAAAATCCAAAACTCCCGCTGCAAATTAGCCGCATTCTGATTATGATGGTGAGTTACCAGCAACCGAGGCACAATAATAAAGCACAGAAAAAAAACACAAGAATCAAAACAAAAAACAAAAGACACATTTTAAGAGCTACGTCGAAAAAATGTAAAATGTCACGAACACGAACACGAACGAACGAAATAAGCTCAACCAGCAATCTTTCAACATATAACGTTGAATAACCGAATTCATTCATTCCGTCCATTCCGAATGGAATGGTTGTTTCAATGATTGGTTCCATCGTATGGAAAAATGTGTCAAATTTCGCGGAGAATACTTCGAAAAGCAATAAATACATTTTTAAATAGTAATGTTGTGTCACTTACTTGATTCCCGAAATTTTTACGTATGCCTCCAAAAACCTTATGTTTATTTTACAATAAGCTTGTCTGTTTACAATGCCAAATCTATATGGCATATAACAGAAAATCCTAAACATGAATATGTTATACTCCGTATTCTTAGATTTCTTATTCATAGATTATTCATAGATCTTATATTAATCAACTAAATAATAATTTATCAACATTTGATTATGCACTTAACATCAATTACCTTTGAAAATCATAATTCTCTCTTTCTACTTATGATTGCATAAGAGAAATCTGATACCAGAACAACGTAATTTAAGCCGTTACAAACTTTTAAAAGTCCTCTGCCGAACATAGGCCTCCCCCTATTATTGCTGCACAGGGAGGTTATTTTCCATAGTTACAACACTACTGCCCGTCTCATGGTTTTTCCCTCTGTCACAACTAACAGAGTCCACGGGACGATATGGGGTAGTGGGTATACCTTCACCGCTACTGCTAAATAATTAATGTTCATAAATAAACGTCTATTTTGACGTTGTGATCAAAATAGACGTTTATTTATGAACATTAGTTATTTAAGATAATTTTTAGATATCTGTATAAAAATAACTAAAATAAAATATTAAAAGTACTTGCAGTTCTGAGTGTTATTGCTGTTCTATTCCAGTAATGACCATTATATAGAACTATACACAAAATAAGTATTTTAGCAGGCAGTGACTGGGAAAGCGGGATAAAATTGTTCGAATTTAAATTCTTCGCACAGATCTTAATTCTTACTTTTGCTACCAATAGCCTGAAGCAATCTGTGAACCTACATTAATTTCAATAAACTGCTTTAGTTTGTGACAAAAGCGCATATTTAGTTGGATCTTTCCTTTTTAATCCTTTACATAATCGCGTAATAATTTATTTTGAAATTGAAGTGTAGATATTTTAAATGTTTAAAAAAAATGCTGAGAACAACATTTAGAAACAATTAACGTCAATGTCACAATCATTACTGTCTACTTCTAGCTGTGGATTTTCTTAAAATTAAAAATATTTATCGTAGTAGAGTATTGGTATGTGCAGTTAAGTTAAATAAAATTTGTGATACTGTTCGCGATTTTTCGTTGATATATGTTGCATTTTCCTCATTAGGGATGACGGCACTAGACGTATTAAATAAAAATGTGATGAGTTAGATATTTTTTATTAATATTTGTAAGAGGGGACGGAGGGAAAATGAGACAGGAGGTGGGCAACAGAAACTTCATTATGAAAACTCAAAATAACATAACTATGTGGTACTGTGGCAAAATCCCCCCACGAGACAATCTATGTGGAGGCCTATGTTCAGCAGTGGATATTTTAGGTTATAATGGATGAATGGATGAATAACGTATTATTTTTAAATTAGTATCACGAACAAGCAGGATATGCCTTTATACAACCTTAAACGAGAGCAGAATTATATGAAATTTAAAATAAATAATAATATTATAAATGTAACTTAACATTGGTAGAGCCACCATGGTATGGACTGGTTCAAACCGGGGTGGTAATACGTCCTCACAGAATACCGGCGTGAAGTAGAAACTCAGCTTCCGCGTTTCGTCTGGTGAGATAAGGTGACTGGAGGCCCCATTTGTCGCCCCTAAACATGGTAGCGGAATTAAGTGAAGATCGACCCCCAGGAGGGTATCAGCACCTCTAAAGAATCCCTCGCTGAGCATCCACGACCCAGTTACTCCACACTTGAGCGTGTGTGCTTAGGCTACCTCGCGTATCCTGGGGGGAAAGGGGGGTGGTTTCAAGATAGAGAGAAGACTACTGCTCGGCGCAAGCTGAGCAACAAGACTAAGGCGACCTCTATGAGTTTGCGAATAAGTCAGAGAGGACATCTGTTCTCGACGCCTCGGCAGTCTTGAAGGGCCTGTTCATCCTTTGGCTACGTGTAGACAGCGATGAACATACGCGCGTCTACGGGTACCTCTATAGGTCCCATAACGGTAATTCCGAAACAGACCGACTCTTCGACCATGTCCAAATGGCTACAGATTCGTTGCTACAGCAGATCCCCTCCGCAGAGTTCGTGATCCTCGGCGATGTTAACGCCTACCACGCTGAATGGCTTGGTTCACGTTTGTCCAATCATGCGGGAAGATCTGTTTATGATTTTGCTTTGGCATATGGTCTGACACAATTGGTTACTTTGCCTACGCGGTTTTCAGATGTGGAGGATCATACACCTTCCCTGTTGGACCTTCTGCTGACTTCTCATCCGGACGAATATCAGATTTCCATTGACGCCCATTTAGGCTCTTTGGACCATCGTCTTGTCCGGGGTGTGGTAGTATTCGCTCTGAAATCGCGGTTGCATTCTGCAGGCTGCCGCCGTGTTTAGCACTATAAGTTAGCTTATTGGGATAGGATGCGGTCTTTATTTGCATCCCACCCTCGGGGGCGGATTTGCTTCTCGCCGGACGATCCCGACATTGTCGCTAATTCTGTCACTGATGTGATACTTCAGGGTATGGAACTTTTTACTTCTTCCTCTGTGGTAACCATCACAGGCAAATCTCCAAAATTCATTAATTTATTTTCATAGATCAATTGATTTTTTTAAATACTAACACAACAGAGCAACTTTCAAATGAATTCGTTATGAAAATCAAGACGAGCAACTTATTAATTCAATGAAAACAATATATGGACTTGTTATTTGTTTTCCGTAATCTCATGAGTAAGTAAAGTGAAGTATATTGAAGTAAGTAACGATAGGTTCACCATTTGCATTTTTAAAAGCTTTTTTTTTGAAATTTTTAAAAGACTAGTCAGCATTGCGATTTATGGAAAACAAATTTTATCCTGTGAAGATATATTTTAATGCGTGTATGAACGAATTTCACATACACAGAATAAAATTCATTTTCAAACTTTGTATTTGTGGTTTGATGACTACTCACTAAGTAGCACTTATGTGAAAGCAATGTTATCCTAGCAGGTTTGCCTCTTAGATACATCAAATAAAAAACATCGATGTTTACTCGATGTTGACGAGTTAACATAAAATCGGATTTATTCCATGCATCGACACTTTACATCGAATTTTTTGAAAACATCGATCAGTGGTGGCCCATACTTGATTAAATGCATATTATATACTGTTACCCTGTCTAAGATTGGATGTCAAACTAACAATAAGTTATCTTTTCCATATAATTGTACCTACATAGTTTACATATGTTATAAAAATATTATGTATTATTATTGATTTTTATTGTATATGAAAATGTGTGTCTCATTAGTTGTGGAAGAGGCGTCGACGAGTTTGGGTTATACGAACTTTCGTGTATGAATTTGCTTGTTGGTTATCCTGTCACGATTTTTCTAAATGACATTATCCAAAGGGCTCTTGTCTCCACAAATATTATATTATACTTGCAATGTTGTCACTTGGTGAAACTTTTCTTCATTTTAGTGATTTCGATATTCACTTGTACTTGTTTATATTAAATTAATAATTTAAAACAAATATTATGTTATATATTATTAAATTAATAATTTATAATAAACATTATGAAACAAGTACAACTGCATATCAAAATCACTAAAATCTACAAATATTGCCTTGGTTTTAAAGATTTGTTTTTTGGAATTTTTATTATAATATTTTGGAATATGTAGAGACGATGGCATGGAACAGGACGGTATTACTTTAGTCCATAGTAGTAGACTCTATAAGTAGTAACTTTGGCGGCCTTTGATCCCCAGGTATAAGTCGTTTAAATTCGTGGCGGCATGGGCGGCTGAACTTGGTAAATTGTGCAAATATGAGTCTCTAATGGAAAATAAATTTTTTCAATCAATTGCGGTTCATGGGGTTTGCGTGTGGTGAAATTCCTAAAGGAACTGTATCTAATACTTGTCGTGACGCTGGTGACAAAAGTGCTGGTTCTTTTTTTCTCGCTCAAAGGATATATATATAATTCAGCGAACATAGATTTGAACCGTATGATGATTTTAGTTTTTAGTTTTTTTTTAAATAATATAAAAATATTTTATGTTATTTAAGTATATAAAAATTTGATAATTCACATTTTCCGTAATAAAAGATAAGCAATATTTAGTCAATCACGATATTTCCACACAATTTTTGATTTTCTATGAATATTAAACGTTATAAAAAAACCTTATATTGCTACGCTTTGGTTTTATTTTAACATAAGTTGTATGAGAATATATTAACACTATTTTGATCAAGCGGATTGTTATGCATAGAGGTTTTATTTAGTTATTAAAAATGATATTGAAATAGCTGGTTATGTTTTACTGTATGCTTATACCGTCTATCCAATATGGGACAGCCATTATTAATAAACATCAAGCACAAAGTGTTATTTATTTCCGTTACTATTAAAATGCTGGGATAAATTACCTCTCCTCCGAAAGAACTACGTCGTACATAACATCCGACAGCTGACGATAGTCGATGGCTTATAATAATTTATGGAAACATGTATGTACTGTGATATGTTTCCATAAATTATAATTAGTCATATTGGAAACCTATAGATTGTAATATGTGATGTGGGTTTATATACCAAGTACATAGTTCTATATACGATGTGTCTGTGTGTGATCTTTATTTAATGTAATTTCACCTATTCCTTGAAAACGGCTAAACTGACCGGCGAAACGAAAAATCCATCACTAAGGGTGGAAAGTAGAAATGAAGATTATAATGGTCACGTTTAAACGACATTCTAGTTTTTACATTTCACATTTAACATTTCACCGTTCATCATCTTTTTAATATAACACATAATTGTGACCATGTAAACTCAACTTCTCCAAAACGACTGGACTATATGTGTTTCTGAATTTTATGTGTTGATTGAGTTCCTGGATAATTTAAATTCAGAATTGCGCTGTTGTAGATATCTAGAAGCCGAGCCGGATTGCTAGTTGTAAATTAGAAAAAAACTTAGTTTAGAGTTAATATCCAAATAATTAGAGAAAAACCTCTTTACAATTAAAACCAAGCACTGATCCAAATAATTAGAAAAAATCACATTTACATAGTTGTTATATTAATTACATTGTTCATTAGTAATGCAGTAACCATCAGACTATTTACTTATAACTTTTAACATTTTGATTGTTAGATTAGATTGTTAGATATTTAAGTAGACGATATAGTTTTAAAAATGTCTAGTAAACCAAAAAACAGACCTTTTATAAATTTTGTTATAACTTGAATTATTGTATAATGTAGACTTGAATTAAATAAATTATTTCTGTGTCATCTCCTTTCTATATGGGTATTTATCATTAGGCCAAGTTTCTTTAACATATTTGTAGGTATTAATAACCATATTTTTTCATTCACGGTAAAACTAGTCAACTAAAATTAAATTAAAATGATAAACATATTTTAGTTACATGCACCGTTAATAAATTAAAAAAAGTTTTATTATTACAGTTGGTGTATTTAAATAACTTTGAGATAACTTTAAAGTACACTCCGAACCAAGAAGTTTTAAATGAAACTACTAAACAACATTCATGTAATACTATTCCTATATACCTTTGGACGTTTATTTTTCGGAGAAGTAAAATCAGTTGATATCTCTCTCGACTTACTTGGTTGTGGCTTCAACATTAACCACTCTTAATAAAAAACAATAATCAGCAAAACAAAATAACAACATAATAAATAAAAAACAATTACTAAAATGGCCTCCTGAATGTTAACGAAACCGTCTCGACCCTGACATGTTTTTGCCGGAAAAACGAGACATTATGACAAATACACAAGATGGAAAAAAATAGATAATAGATTGTCAAATCCAAAGTCAACTCCAATTTTTAAGGGAAATGAACTTTCGTATTGCTGCTAGTTGACCTTATTTTGGTAGGGGAGTAGATTTAAGATACCAAAAACAAATAGTAAAAAAATTAAATCTGACAGCAAAACAACAGCTAGAATGATATAATTTATAACGCATTGAGAGTTAGTTAGTTAATGACATCAACGGCGTCGCCTGGTTTCGTGAGTTATTGTTGTTTGTCTCAAGGAATCCGCCTTTGTGAAGTAAAAAAAAATATAAATATATTATACAGTAGTATAACTGTAACAAATTGTTTGTCCTTATTTTAAATATAATATATATATATGTGTGTGTGTGTGTGTGTGTGTGTGTGCAAACAGGCGCAATCTAGTAGCCAGAATTCTACACCAGGAGCTAGCTCTAAAATACGGTCTCGTGGAACGAAAATTGCCGTCATTCAAGTACTTGCCAGAAGCCGTGCTCGAAAATGACCGCGCCAAGCTCTACTGGGACCGGGCCATCGTCACAGACAGGACAATTCATGCGAATAAACCTGATATTTTGCTGATGGACCGGGCACAGTCAAGGATATTTTTGGTCGACATTACCATTCCGTATGACGAGAACCTCATGAAAGCTGAAACAGAGGACCAGAACAAAATATCTGGACCTGGCTCACGCGGTGATCAACATGTGTGGTGGTCTGCCGGCCGAAATTATTCCTGTAGTCGGTTCTGCGAGTAGGTTAATCCCAGCCAGCCTCTCGAGTCATCTGAAGCGACTGGGACTCCGTGACGGACCACTCCGGGCTCAAATGCAGAAGGCGGTGCTCCTCGATACCGCCCGCATTGTTCGCCGGTTTCTTTCCCTTTCTTCCTAACCCTCAGCTGTTTGGTCTCCCCTGCCGAGGGCTTCCATCTGGTTGGATCATTATTTATTTATTTATTTTTGTATGTATTTTATTTTACATACATATACATACATAAACACTCACGCCTGTCACCCAGAGGGGTAGGCAGAGACTACGGACTTCCATTTGGCATGATCCTGACATACCTCTTTCGCCTCCTTTACATCCATATATCTACGCATACATGCTCGTCGGTTAAGGGTACTTCTAACGTGGCCCCTTTTGAAAATATCGCCAATTTGGTCGATAAACTTTTTTCTAGGGCGTCCCTTCCCGACTCGGCCGTTCACATCTGCATATATAAATTTACTTTGTAACTCTTTCCTCATTCATTCTTTCCACATGACCAAACCACCGAAGCATTCCTTTCTCAATCCTGGTCACAACATCGTCTTGCGAACCACACTCTTCTCTTATTACACAATTTCTTACCATGTCATTCAGATTCAGCCCTAACATACTCCTTAACGACCGCATTTCTACTGCGTTTATTCTACTCTCGTGCTTCTTCTGTCACACCCAACTATCACTACCATACGTTAAAGTAGGAACCAACACAGCATTGTGAATTGCCATACGTGCCTTTTCGACACATTTTGACTCTTCACAATAGAGTGCAAGGCCCCATTTACTCTATTTCCCGCATTCATTCGTCGTTCTATATCCTTATCATATCTCCCATCCCTGCTAAATACGCAGCCCAAATATACAAACTCATCTACTTGCTCGATCATTTCCCCTTCTATTCTTATTTCACAAATCGTTTTACTTTCTTCTCTTTCAAAAACCATAACCTTCGTCTTACTTGCGTTCACTTTCATACACTTTTCTTTTAATGATCCGTTCATTAATGTAACCATCATTTGCAACTCGGCCGTAGACGACGCAAGAATAACTTGATCATCGGCGTACAAAAGGCATTTGACGGTTAACTCGCCCATTCTTAACCCACATTCTTCATCTTTCAAAGTTTGCAAACACCTGTCCATAAATAGGTTGAACAGCCAAGGGGAAGCTACACAGCCCCGTCTGACACCTTTTTGGATGCCAAACCAGTCCGAGTAGACCCCATTGATCCTGACACAAGCACTAGAGTCCCTATAAAGAGACCTTAATGCCTGTATCAAACCAGCGCTCAACCCTTATGAGTTCAGCGTTTGCCATAACACATTCCTGTCCACTCTGTCATAATCCTTTTCCAAGTCCATGAACGCACAAAAAACTTTCTTGTTTTTGGCCAAAAACTTCTCCGCAATCATGCGCATGGAAAAGACTTGATCTGTACACCCCATTACCTTTCTAAAACCCGCTTGCACATCCCAAATTTTTCCATCAGTTTCTTTCATAACTCTTTCAATTAACACCTTAGCATACAGTTTACCCACAATACTAAGCAAGCTGATACCACGGTAGTTTTTGCAGTCCTGCTGTGACCCTTTTTCTTTATATATTGGTACTATAACTGCTTTACACCAGTCATCCGGTACCCGTTTTAATTCCCAACATAAATTAAACAAGGTGTACAGCAGGCCTGCCACCACTCCCTCTCCAGCCCTTAGCATCTCGAGTGATACTCTATCATATCCAGCTGCCTTACCTGCTTTCATGCTTTTCATTGCTTTCATTATTTCATCTACACTTATCTCCATACCCCTTTCCACTTCTTTCGGAATTTCTAGTTCATTTAATTCAGATGACTCTTCACTCATAAACACGCTTTCAAAGTATTCCTTCCATTTGTTTAAATTCGAAGCTTCATCATTCAGAATACATCCATTCTCGTCTCTTATAGCATTCATTATTGGCTGTTTTGCATTTCCCCTGGCAGTTCCTACGAGTTTCCAGAACATTTTTGTGTTAGCCTGGAAATTATCAGATATCCTTCTATCATTCTTATCCGTTCTTTCTTTCTTTTTCCTTTCAACAACTTCTTTTACTCTCTTATTTAGACGTCTAAATTCTGCCTTTTTTCTTTCAATCTCATCATTCATACCTGAAGAATTAGCAGCTTTGGTTGCTAGTAAATCTAACCATGCTTTGTTCTTTGATTCAACTTCCACCCGTACCTCATCATCCCACCACAACGTATTACTTTTCCTTTCATTTGTTCTCTTACTTACACCACATACTTCAGTGGCGGCATCCACCAAACCTTTCTTAATATTGTCCCACACAGTATTCAAGTCTAAATCATTCATACACAACTCATTCAAACATCTAATATTTCCTATTTTATTTTCTTGATATTTATGTATATTTATCTTTTAATTTTAATTTATAATTATATATTTATGGAACCCAACCAGATGAGAAAACTAAATAGATACCCCACAATAATAATAACCTGTAGTCGTTTCTGCAAACGGGCTAATCCCAGTCAGCCTCTCGGGTCATTTGAGGCGACTGGGACTCCGTAACGGACTGTTTCGGGCTCAAATATAGAATGCGGTGCTCCTCGATACCGCCTGCATTGTCCGCCGATTTCTTTCCCTTTCCCCCCTAACCCTCGGCCATATGGTCACCCCTGCCGAGAGCTTCCATCTGCTTGGGCTTTTATTTATTTATGTATTTATTTTAGTTTATTGTTATTTATGTATATTTATCATTTTAGTTCGCAATTATATATTTATGGAACCCAACCAGATGAGAAAACTATATAGATACCCCAAAATAATAATAATAAAGTTGTGGCGAGTCAGTTTGCGGGGATTACGCCCATGAACCCCGTCATCGTTATGATGACGGGGTTCAGAGGCTTGATGACGTAGCTGAGGCGGTCCGTAGGGCCCTGAACTAGAAAAGATCGGGGCTAGACGGGCTGCGTAACTACTAGTTGAAAAGGTTCGTCGTGTGTCACGCTGTGCTCGTCCGACAGGTTCAAGAGGCTCTCAACCAGAAGTCGCTCTCAAACCACTTCATTACTGGTATCACTCATTTGGTCCCTAAGGACCTGGGTACCACAGACCTGAGCAAATACCGCCCTATCACGTGTTTAACGACCATATACACAAGACATTATCATCCAATTTTAAGCGCGAGAATCAATTGTCACCTGGACTTAAATCAGGTAATGTCGCACGCTCAAAATGAATATCGGGGCGGTGGTTAAGGAACTAAGAAACCACTCCTCATTGACGCGGTCATTGGCAAAGTGAGGAAACGCAACCTTCGGAACTTCTCCGCTGCTTGGATAGAATGTAGAAAGGCATTCGACTCAGTGCCCCATACACAGACTCATAAACAGTTTAAAATTTTAATTTCTTTAAATCCATCCGGTCTGCCGCGATACCCACTAAATTTAAAAGTTGTAATCCCCGTAATGATATTAAGAAATTAATTACTTTCTAAGCTAATTACTTCAAACATTAGGCGTTGACTTCATTCGACGAGACCTCTCCAACTTAACGTTTAGGTTCATTGTGCCATTAACCATTCGGTGATCGCTGCCAGTTTTCACCCTCGCGGTCACTGAGACATCACTGAACAGTTGGCGTCTGGTCATCATAATGAAGTTAATCCTATTTTTTGTTGAACCATTCTCGACCAGGTCCACTTCCTGCGGGGCTGCTTCTGAAAGAAAGAGTTCATCATAAAGAGTCCCTTTTGCTCCATAAAGTCAGCCTACTGCTGGCCCCCTGGGTTCCGTTGCCCTATTCAAAATTTCCCTAACTTCAGTTCACCGCTTTGTTTGGATTTGTGTGTGCGTGAGTGTATGTGTGTGTGTGTGTGTGTGTGTGAGTGTATGTGTGTGTGTGTGTGTGTGTGTGTGTGTGTGTGCATAGAAATGAATGATACTGGTTTGCAACATATCGTTAGTATGCAGAAGAAACAGCGTTTGTGATAGCAGCCTTGTGAAACACCGGCATTAATAAGCTTATAATCGGAGCATACACCGTCTACTATGAGCTTGATGCTCCGATCTGCAAGAAAGCTGGTGATCCAATTGCACAATTTCTTGGAAAGCTCATAGGAAGGGAGCTCATCGAAAGAAGCGCTTTGTACCAAACCCAATCTAATGCCTTCGCTGTGTTCAAAGTAACAGCCAATTCCTCATTTTAATTGGTCACTTGAGTGCTGTTTATCTAATGTCGTTTGTAACAGTTACATTATGCAAGTCTTGGAAGAGAACAAATGCAGTTAGTGCAGCCTGTGTCAGATTTAAAAGTTCCCAAGTTAACCATAAAGTGTGTGTGTGTGTGTGTGTGTGTGTGTGTGTGTGTGTGTGTGTGTGTGTGTGTGTGTGTGTGTGTGTGCGTGCGTGTGTGTTTGTGCATGTGCATGTTAATGCATAATGATATATGTAAATATAAATAATGCCTATTTGTCAATTAATAGTGACAACAGATCTTATTTTATAAAATAAGTATATATTTATTTCTATGAAGAATCAAATTCCAGTTATGTTAACACCCTTACTGATTAAGATGGAATGCCTCGTTATCAGAAAATGGTTGACATTTCTCTTCACTCAACACACAATATTTAACAGAATTTTGCTGCATTTCCCGATGGCTTCCACGGAAGCGTGATCCTTCCAACCTTCCGACTTATTCGTGCTGCAAGCATATCGATACCTCCCACGTAAGTTGTTGTATCCCCAAAACTGCAATTTTACAATAGAGCATTTTAAAGATTCAAATTGGACTAAAAACTGCATTTATGATTGTATTTTTGTGAAATTTGGTATATGAATGTAATTTATAGTATTCTTGATTACAGTTGAAAGATAAATTAAAAAAAATGTATATTTTCTGAGATATTGTTCATACAACATTTTACTGCGGAGTACAGGCTGCGACATTTGTCGTATCTCATACTTACAATATTATACCGCGGAGTTTAGATTTCGTCAGTTGTTGTATATAATAGTTACAACAATATACATTGAAAAATATAAGTCTCATTCCACTGTATGTGGCAATAACAAATTACATCGGTTAAAATATTAGGTTTGTATTAATATATGTAAACAAATACTAGGTTAAAAAATAAAAAGACATATTGTCAAGGATAAATTTCTTTATTTTTTAATAGGAACAACACAAATACTTACTATTATTATATTTTTAGGAACATTTCTATAAACATTGCAATAATAGTACTTACCTAATATTTATAAATTGGCATTAAAATCTTAGAGAACACCGATATAAAAATAAAATAATGAATATTAAAAAAAAACAGCTTATAATATTATCAAACTTAGGTTATTTTGAAACAAAATAAAAAGGACATAAATGAAAACATAGTACACTCTTTCTATTACATTTTAATAACATAACAAACTCTTCTTAGGATTGTGAAAATAGAATCATAAAAAATCATCATAAAATAACAAAAATAATTATGACTTACTTAATAATTTCTATGAGATCAACTTAACATTAAGGTAACTAGAAATCAGGTAACCATTTATAGTTATTGGCATAGTAACTATCCTTGGCTTTAGAGGAATATTTTTTTTATTAGAAATTATACATAAGTAATTGAAAACAGTTGAGTTATTTTTAATTAAACAAACCAAATTTTTGGTTTTATTGGAGCTGTGAAAACTATTATTATTTTGAAAAAACAATGATAAAACGAAGATGAAATTTAAAGAAATATAAATGATTTAAAAAAAGAAAAGACTTTTATAAGTACTATTATGAATCAGAAAATTCAACATTATGAGAGCAAGCAACAAAAGATAGACTCTTGAAAAAGTCATGATATGTGGCTGGAATAATTCCATTATGACAGAGACTCATTAAGTCATCATATTTTGCCTTTGTTAAGGGAAGATGGTTGGAATAGAGAGGGCATAGCTCAGCCATACTATTTCTCTGGCGTCTTCGGGTATTGGTATTAATGGCAATCGTCATAGCATTACTGTTTGCCAAATCGTACCGATATTCAATTTTAAAAGGATCTTCTGCACATACCCGCACTTCTTTTATTTTGTTCCATTTAACTACGTCTCCACTTATATTTTTTGACCAATTACGCCCGTCCAAAAGTTGTTTAAAGTTATAAAAATCGGTGTGCTTCATTTCTATGACGTTATATGATTTTCCATCCTGTTTAGCCCATCTAACCAAGCTAAACCATTCCAGAGGTGTATATATAAGTTTATTTTTAGATGATCTTTCTATTAAAGCGTGTACGCTGTCACCCTCTGCTTGGGTATGACCTTTTTCGAGAAAGGTATGTTTTATAGTAATGTTAAGTTTATGAGCAATATACACATAAAACGCAAAAACAATGCGATTACGGTTCTGACCGGCACAATTGTCAGACCAGAATCTGAATTCTTTTGCACCCTGTTCATGCATATTTTGTATAAAATGAGAAAGACAGCTTGATACCTCATTAGAACCACGCTTAGCTTCTCCTTCGTGACACATATAACAATGTCCCTCTTTATTTGCTAGATCATACAAGGTAAAATTAAAAACCGACAACTTCCGCTTGTAATATAAAATACTCAATTGGCCATGAGGTGCATTAAGAATCTTTTGAAAATCAAAAGTAGCTGCGACGATTTTACCTTGTGAAGATTTGCTGTCATTTTTATCAGATTTCATGATTTGTCGGGATAACTTCTTGTTTGTGACATGATTTTAATAATCTGCAATTTGTTGTTCAGTAGGACCGTCAATATTTCTAAAAATGTGACATTGATCGCATTGATCTTTCTTAGGCACGTAAAAACTGAGCTTAAAATTTTCATTTACAATATCTCGATATTGACGTTCGGTTTCAGCTTTCTCTTCATATTGTGTGTTAGCCTGAAGCCACTCAGAGTACATTTCAAATAATTTAAGAAAATTTAAATCTCCATCCAAATATAATTTGTTTGACCTTTGCCTCGTATAATGTGACTCAACCGGCTGCAAGCTCTTGATGTGATCACACACGCTGGTTATTACCCAATCTGTTTTTTTTACGGGATGGTTTGAATGTCTACCTCTTTTATCTGGGACTAGTACTCCCGTTGTCGTATCCATCCTTTCTAGAGCCTTATAAATAACCTGATCACTGACAGACAAAGTGCTTAAAAAGTGTTTTTTGCACACATCCACATAATTAATACTATCATTGTCAAGACCTACTGGTATTAAGTATTTTAACGTGTACTTACGTCTTGAAACTGTATCTGTATAGACTCTACGTTTATTTTGCTTTTTTACTAAGTTAGCCACATACATCCATTGCTTTTCTCGATCGCCTAAGCTCCAAAAACTCTCAAAAATCTTCTTTCTTTGTTCTTCGCTTAATTTGTCAAAGCACTTCTTGCGGCAGCGACATGGTGGGCCCATCTTTCTGCTTGCTTGTATTTTACCTTTTCTCGAAATATATTCTTTTCCCAAATTACGTAAATACTTTCTTTTATTATCTATCCATTCTTTATAATGTCTTTTTCTTACATTACCTTTATCTTTCCTTGATGGACGACGGTAGCGGTCACTTGTGGTGGGACTATTATTTGAAATATCCGACAGCGGACTATTGTTCATGGTTGTATACGTCGAGCAGCTAGAAATCCATGCTGGTGAGGGTTGAGGTATAATATCGAACGCTGATAAATTTTCTTTTTGTATATAATATGGGCAGAAATCATTATCACAGTCGTAGTCCAAGTGATTGATACTACAAGAGGGGGAAGGGTGCGGTGTCTCAAGATTTGCAGTATCAGAATCTGTTGCTACTTCTAAGTTGTCAAAGATGTTTCCATCTATTATATTTGCCAACTCTTTCATTTCAGATTCATTAAAACTTATTGGCAATGGTGACTCTGAAACAGTATTAACGTTTTAATTTGATTGCAACCCGCGTATGTCCTGATGCCTACATCGTTTAGGGAAGACATACACCTTTTACCTCTCCAACATATAAAATGCTTTACCCTGGCTGACTGACTTAACGATCCACCAAAGCAGGTCGCACATAGTTGCCTGTGCGACCTGCGTTAGTGAAGCATTAAGTCAGTCAGTCAGGGCAAGGCATTTTATAATGTTGCAAGATCCAATTTTAGAAAAGACTTGACATACATCATCGAAAACGAAAAAGGAATAACAAAGTAAAATACAGCATGTCACTATACAACAAAGTTTTGAATAACAACTCCCGAAGTAAAATGTGGTATCTATTACATACAACAATATTTTTATTTAAATGTAAACGTAAAATGTTATATGTATTACATACAACATTTTTTATGAACGCTCAACGACGTATACTGTTGTAAGTAACTTATACAACATTTTAGGTTGGTATCACGACAAAAAAAGTAACATTAACCTTATTAATGCTAATAAAATATTACAAAAAGAAACATACCTGTGATATTTCGGAGACTTGAATCACGAAAGCTGTTTAGTTCTATTTATCTAATGAAACATTGTTATTTTCAATGGGTGTCTCGGAGTTTCTATTTTGTGTACTCGTATTATTGACCATATCACATAGTCTACGTCCTCTTGTTATTATCCTGGTACGATTCATTGTTATAATATATTTGAAGTAATTCAATTACGTATAAAGTTATTTTTGAAAAAACTTAAACGGTTCCTACATCATGCGTGCGGCCGGTTGAAAGTCCGGCGTGGTCTGTTGTATGTGTCCAATACGAGACGCGGGCGCGTGATTCTCCTCGCCCTGCACCCCGCGTAAGCTATTGTAAAGGTCTATACAATGCTGTAGTCCGTTCTCGTTTGAAAGTTACAACATTATAAGTCTGGCAAATCCTTAAAAAACCGTATTTTGGTTTTTTTCCACTTTGAATGCATTAAATAATGCAAATTAGGATAGTTTTTTGTAAAAACGCCAAACGCCATTTTTGTGGCATACAACAACTTACGTGGGAGGTATCGATATTACAGATGTAGCGTGGCGCTATCATTTTGATTTTTTAATTTTCATTACCAGTTAAAGTATTTTAAAAATTTACTTCATTAAATTAGCCTACTGCTATACATCTGTTTTTGCAATAGTTGTCATGCTTGGCAGGCAGGTTAGCAACTTTAGATTATATTTTTATTTTGAGTTGTTATCAGGAAGATGGTACTACTCATCTGTTTCGGTTTCTCGTGTGGAATAGGTAAATTCACTTACTAGCAAAAATATAAAACTATATACCAGTTTTGTTGAGAATTAAATATCATACAAAACTACAACAAATAAGTTATTTACGTTGTCGGTTTATTTTATTCTTTTCAAAACCAAATAAATTATTCTAATGTATTCGTAGGTTCCCGGTCCTGTCTGAACATAAGCATATAAGTTGCAATAATAACCAGATGCGAAAACGTACAAAACAGCCTAAAAAGATTTAAATGCCCAGCTTTACGTCTACTTAATTGAATAATGTTCTTGAGTTAGGTTTATCGTATGTACGAAAGTTGTTTTTGACCCGCGTTTAAACTCTGAATATAAATGCTACTAAGAATTAAGGCGATTAAGTTAAAAATTCAGGGTCTTTTTCGTTCCATTCCATAAATAATGTTTTTATTGTAAAGTAGGCATGTATGTCTTTATAAATACAGTATGATTTAATATATATATATATATATATATATATATATATATATATATTAAACCATACTGTATATATGTATATACTCAATATCAAAAAATCCTACTCTCTTTTGATTGCGTAGCTACATACCTGGAGTATACACGGCTGGCTAATGTACATAATATATTTTAAAGCTTCATGCAATTAGTAACAATAATGGATACAGTTCTTCATATTAGTTTAATATTCCATTAGTAATTTTCCGGTCATAGCATCTGAATGGTTTGATTTTCTCCCGAAATAGTAGAGTAGTGGTATCATGAGAGAAGCGTCGCGTGGTGGACGTTACGTTCTGAGAAAAATTATTGGTATTCTGTGAGAGCGTGGAGGTAGGTAGAGGACCGCCCGAGATATTGAGCCTATATTTTCTGACATATAAAAAACAGTTTTCAGTGCCTAAAAGACTACAATACAGTGTACATTATGAATGAAAAATTCGTAGAAACTGTTCGCGCGGTCGGGGCTAAGTTCTGCAAGACCCCCCGCAAAAGAACACAAAAACTCACCGATCACACTCTTAATCTCATGGCTGTTAAACGGGAAATGAAGCTGCAGTATTCAGTAGATTTGACAGCATACAGACAACTGAACAGACAGATCTCCAAATAAATGTGGCGGGACGTACGCAACAGCTTTGAGGAATTGAAAATTGAGCGGAACCAGGGCTCCAAAATCTTTGCCAGAATTCTATCTGCGTCTGAGTATGACAGCATCTTCTCCGGGACACCTGAGATTTTGAGTGAGGTTGAAAGATTCTATGGAGAGCAATACACGTCATCGTTGAAGCCGCACGTAAGTTTGAGTAATGATCCAAGAGCAAGTCTTATCCTACACTATTCCGATGATTTTCAAGACGTCTGAGTGAGATTAGAATGACTCTCCAGCACCTTAATAACGAGAAGTCCTCGGAAGAGGTTGGAATTACAGCGGAGCTTTTGAAAACGGTTGGAAAACCGGTACTTGAAGTCCTTCAGAAGCTCTTTGATTCCGTCCTCCATGGTGGCACTACTCCAGAGGCATGGAGCAGAAGTGCGGTGATCTTATTTTACAAGAAATTCGACGACCCTTTCGTGAAGAAATATAGATCAATTTACCTTCTGTGCCGCGTCTACGTGCTGTTTTCAGTACTTTTTACGAATCGTCTCGCATGCAGACTAGACGATTTCCAGCCTCCAGAACAAGCTGGTTTCCGAAAAAGTTTTAGTAGCATAGACCACATATATACCCTTCGGCAAATTGTCTAGAAGAAAGAAGAGCATAATCTCCTACTTTGCCAGACGTATGTGGACTATGAGAAAACCTTCGAATCCGTCGAAATTTGGGCGGTGCTACAGTATCTTAAACGGTGCCAAACTTACACTCGGTATATCGAGGTGCTGAAGTGTTTGTACAGTAGGGAAACGATGGCTATCCAAGTACCGAAATAGAGTACAAAACCTGTCCAATTGCAGAGAGTTGTAAGACTAGGTAATATTATATCCTCGAAACTCATCACCGCTGCATTGGAAGACGTTTTCAAGCCAATGTACTGGAAAGGATACGGTATTGACATCAATGGTGAGTACACCGCTCACCTCAAATTTCCGACGATATAGTCCTTATAGCAGAATCTAACCACTATGCTCATATGGACCTAAGCACTATGCTCAATGACCTCAATCGCGTCTCGCTACGCATAGGTTTAAACATGAACATGGAAAATACAAAGATATTGTGTAACGTCCATGTCACACTTATGGCCGGTAGTTGTTGGGAGTACTAAGCTCAAAGTTGTTGACGACTTTGTTTACCTGGAACAAATAGTCCGACCAGGTAAAACCAACTTCATCCGAGAGTTCAGTAGACGGATTCAGCTCGGCTGGGCAAAGTTCGGGAAATAATGACACATCTCCTCGTCCGCTCTACCTCAAAACCTGAAAACAAGAATGTGCAACCAGTGCATGTTGCCAGTGCCAGTTTGTATTTTGGTCTACAATAAAGAGTTAAATGAATAAATAAATTCTTCTTCTTCTTCAACATCTTACAGGACATGAACCTCTCCAGTAATACTTAACTGGAGCGGTTATTATTCTGTGTGGCATAATTAGCCATCCATCATTCGGAAGCCATGATATCTTTCTGAAGTTTCCCATAGTCGCCTTTTATAATGAAATGGGGTTGTGGATTACGTCGCTACCTCACATCTCAATTATAAGTCAATTTTTTTCAATTATAATTCAGTTGAACGCAGTATCTACTACCAGCAGTGCTATGGTATTGGTTCTGTTCTCATCAATCATCAATAAATACTTTATTTTATATAATTGATGTGGTAAAGGAACTAACATTCCACCTGATAGCAAGTGGCTCCTGCAAATCATGGACACCTGTAACCAACTTAATACCAAGAAGACTACAGACGCTTTGTCTCCTCTGTGGAATAAAATGGAATCCCTCATGCCTGTAATTGCATTGGCTTTATATTCAGATTTTGGGTTTCTTTTACAGCTGCGAAATAGATTGGGGGGTGCTATCCAGACGAACTCGTTATGATACTATCGTTGTGTAGTTATCCATAGGTTTATGAAAAAAGTTACATTATTTACGGCGAGACGATTTTGTATTCAGGATTAAGAAAGGAATATTTAGTTGGTTTGATCTCGTTAATAAAATGAATGAAATAACAGTGACAAAGCAAATTCAAGTAGTTTAGCAAGAAGTTTATCGACCAATTTGGCAATATAATTTGAATTGGGCAAAATTAAGAATACATTTAACCGGAGACCATGTATTCGTAAATATATGAATGTAAAAGAAGCGAACGAGGATCGAGATCAGGATCGTGCTAAACGGAAGTCTTAATTATTTTGGTGAAAGTTTACAAAATATACAAAATTTGACATACACAATGTTCAAAAATTTTTACTAAATTTGTATATTTACTTGTCATTGTAATATTGAGGATGTTATGGATGATAATAAACCCTGGGAAGGATCATCGCTATCAAGCTATTTCTAATTTGTTTTGTGTTGTTAATTGTAACATACATGGCTGTAAGCTCTTATTTTAAAAATAGTCCCGTTGAGTTCCTTGCTGCTTCTTCTCAGGAGAGAGGTTTTTTTGCGAACCAGAGGTAAGTGAAAAAAAAAAATGATTTTCAAAAAGTATCCATATCCATATTGAATAAAAAAAGTTTCTGATTCTGTTTTTTTTTTCTTTGTATTCCGTTCTGGGTGACAAGAATGAGTATTTATGATTCAAAACCGAGACTGTTCAAACTGTTGCAATGTACCTCATCAGTCGATTAATGCTTGGCCTATTCGGTAAAATTTTTCGCTTTTTCCGTCGCCCCACCCTTACACAGATTCAGCAAGATACAATATGTAAGAATAACATTGACATATTTCTTTTATAGCCCAAATAAAAATATAGGAACTGTAAAAAATTGGAGATACAAATAGAACAATTATTAATATAAGAAAAACACTCAGCGATAGTAGATCAGTAGCCTAATGATTAAAAATTTTAAACGTAAAATTCGAAATTCGAATTCAAATACGCCATTCGAATACTCTCGTAAATTACGCCTAACACAAGCTTTGTAAGCTCAGTAGAAAGAACTGCTAGTGTTCTTATTTTCAACTGGTTTTAAAAATAAATAAAAATAATATCATATCGGTCCTTGTTAACTTGTTAAAATTCATGCTTATTTTTAAGTAGGTAAATTTTGTTGTAAATGAACCTTTTTTCGAACGAAGTAACGTTCAGAAAAATCTACAGCGACTTACTATAACAATTTGTGAGTATGTGTTTAATATACACATTATTACAATTTATTTCTATTCCATAATATTATATAATTCGATATTAATAATAAAAATTATTTAATTATAAAATATTTATTAAAGTAAACAATATTAAAAAAAAACGCTATTTTATTTCATAAAATTTAAAAAGTTTCTGTCCAACATCGTCCATAAATTCATGGATACCCTATGCGCCCCAGTGACGTAATCACTGTAAAGACCACCGCCCGCGCTAGCTACTTTCACAACATTCCAATAAAAACACAATAGGTACACATAACCTGTGATGTAACTTTTCCTTCATACTTTCAACCTGGCTTAGGACAGACAAAAATTGAGTAATTAAGGAAAAATTGAGATTTTACTAAAAAAAATGTTGGTATTTTTCATTGAATTTACGTTCTGTAAGTGAAACCTAACCACTGGTTTCATCGATAATGGAGTTGACACTAACAGCCTGTATTTATATACACACACAAATATGATAAACATATAAACTAAGTTGACTCAACTCAAATAGGTTGTAGGTAACAGGTATTTATTTTTGTTTATCTTTATATTTTAAACTTTTCACAATACAACTCAGACCCCTTTCCAAGAGTGCTTTAAAGCTATTAAAACCTTGGGAATATTAAATAAAATAACTTTTGGTAAATCTAAATCTGATGTCATAACTCAATTTTTAAGATAATTTAAATACACACATATTTTTACAAATAACCTTGTTACTATTACTTCTAATTGTCCGATAATTTTGTGTCAAACGTAAATAAAAAAAGTTAGGAAAATTCAGAAGTGCAAGACTCATATGATCGTAAAAAAATGTAGAAATAAATGTAAATCAACAATAGAAAATATTATTTTTAATTTTACTATGTTATTACTATATTATGAGATTATTGATTATTTAAATTATATTATTGAGATTCAAATAATTTATATTATTGTTAATTGACAAAAAAAAAAACAGAATTATTTTAAAACGATCAGAAATTAACTTTAATATTACTTTAATTTATTTCGTATTTGTACTCACGCATGACAGCATTGACGGCTCCGTAGCGCAGTAGCAATGAGCTATAGCGCTGAGGGCCGCAGGTTTGAATCCCGCCCGGAACAAGTATTTGAATGACCTACAAGTAATTGTTCCGGGTCTGGATGTTTGTCCTTGTGCAATTTATGTATATAAACTGCCTTCACGCCACATAAAAAATTCTAGTGTGGGAGTAATAGTTTTTATGAAATCACAGTGCAGTATCATCAAAACTAGTATTTTTTACCTGACTCGTTTCTCAATTCTTTTTCTCATCAACTTTATTTCGTTTTCAAAAAGTTTTTCTTCTAATCATAACTAACCAGTACTTAAATTTAGCATTCACTCAGGTCACTCCATAAAGTCCAAGACGTATATAAAAATACAACACTCAAATAAATCTCCGAAGCCAAGCGTTACGTCCGTACTAGACAAAGAATGCAATATAATAAAATAATACTACATAACAAAATGTAGGTATGCGCCAACTACTAAATCTAGGTATGCACCTGTAAACTATATCAAGACTCGCGTGGGCGATGCAGTATCTGTCATGAATGGCTCATTGGCTCACAATAGCGGTCGACCACCTGCGAGTGAACGGCGAAAGTTACCGAATGTCAACCGAGCGCTCAGGCGCTATCTCTCTTTTTTCGCTTTGCCTCTTATCTAACATTGCGCTGGATGATACAATAAAGCTCGCGCTGACGATAGATGGGCCGGGAAGGGCATGCGATATGTCAATTTACAGCGATCAATTTCGTGAGTATTGGTCGCTTGCATGTATTGTTTGTTTGTAGCATAGACAACCGTAGCGTATTAACGAAATCCATTATTAGATATAAATCCAGATCCTAGGAGATTAAACGTGGTAGAGCTACGCTGCAGCTATATTATGCCTATATATCAATATCAATAAAATAAGAATAGATTTTGACAACTAACAAAAAAGAAAAAACAACTTAAATTAAAGAAATCGTAAGACGACGAAGGTATCAATGAATGTAAAAATGAAATATAAATCATAATTTTTTATATAAATATAAATATTAACATAGCAACACTAAGATTAAACTTTTTTCTCGCAGAGGGTTTAACTCTATCTTAGAGTGTTCGCTTCGCATGCTGAAAATCCTGGGCTCAAACCCCAGTACCTCCAAAGCTTATTTTGTTATAATTGATAATTTTTTAGTTCATTATGTGTTTGAATTTGTTTCAATGCTTATGAATTATAAACAATTTTTTCCAGTTCATCAACATTAAAAAGTTGAAATTTTAGGATTAAATTAGTCAAAACTACAATATTAAAAGCACAACATCTCGTGGATTATTACATCGACCTATTCTCCTGTTTTCTATTTTATTACGCTGTTGTATTCATTTCATCATCAACAGCATCATCTTTATGATTACAGCCAATCACAGTTGAACATAGACCATTGTATGACGTAAAGCCCGTTTCTGGACCACCTGCATTAATCGACTCCCTTTATGAACCTCTGACATCAGACAGCTCTATCTATTAGTCTATTCTATTCCTATATATTCGTTTACATACTTATTTTTATCATAGAAGCCCGCGAACTAATGCATAAAATGAAATTCTTAAAGCAGCTCTATCTCTTTTCACTAAATGCAATAGAAAAAGACAGGTATAAAGATAATTAATAGGGAATAGTGAACGCAAGGCCGTTACTTTTTTATAGCAAAAATAATAAAAATTAACTTTTCTATATGTCATAAATTTAAAAGTAAACTAACATACTTCTACCTATATGTGTTCCCCTGTCAAACAATAAGCCTTCTCTAAATACTAGATGGTTTAAGGTGTAAAGAAAAGTACAGCACATTGCGTAATAATAAAGGGTATTAATTAGACAACAAGGTTATTCAAAAGCCTGATTTCATAATAATGCTATGGATGTAAACTTCAATACCTGCAAACTATCGTCCGTCGTCATCGTATATAAACTCGTTTGAATTATTTCGATAGAAATTCAAATCGTAAGGTTTATTCAGGTGCAATTATTGTCAATGTTTCCACAATTATAAAATAGAATTAAATATAACTTCCTACATTTATTTCAATATCAAAGTGTTACTATGTAAGAAAAATGTCTAAACTTTATTTTACGCAAAATAATTACACAATGTTTTAAAGAAAATGCAATAAATACTTCAATCTTAGTAAATGCAAAAAATATAGCATGGTGCGGATGACAGCTTACTGTTTAGCGTGTCTAAGATGGAACAGTGTTAAATCGACTTAAAAAGGTGACTAACGATACACAAACAAAAGCGAAACAATTGATTAGCCATCGATAAAAAAATTAAAACCGTAACATGTATATATTTATAAATAAATAACAATGAATTTAAATTTAGGTTACACTTTAATAGAAGTTATGATATTATAGTAACATATTATGCGTATCTTAATTTGAAAACAAAAATCATTTTTTATTTTTGAGTTTGGCGAGAGTGCTAGCGCCTTTTACTATAGTGCATTAGTTTTGTCAGGTCCAGTGCATCAAATATCAGGACAGAAGGTTAAAAATATTCTCGATTATTTTTACCTTATTTCCGGTATGTGTATGTAGTATGTGTGCCGTCATACTTTCTGCCGGCACACATACAAAAATAAAATCTTACTTAATTTTTGTTACTGTATTCGCTTGACAGTTTTTACGTCCGATTATGACGCACATCTTTAGTAATTAAAAAAATACCGCCAGTTAGCATAATACGTAACTGTGCTCGCAAGTGAAATAAATTAACTTCTCTACCTACCTCTTTCCTCTTCTTTTGGAATTTATATTTCATTTAATATACACGTCTGTTGAGACTTTAACACGGTGTGGACCCATAAACACGCTTTCAAAATATTCCTTTCATCTCTTTGAACTCAAAAATTCATCATAAATGATGAATTTTTGAGTTCAAAGAAAAATTCATCATAAATGATGAATTTTTGAGTGTTTCATGAATTTTCAAGTGAAAATTCATCATAAATGATGAATTTTTGAGTTTTTTCTTTCGGCTTGTCGCTTGTTTAGAACCACCCGTGGGATAGGTGTAAGGTGAGCCTAGGATTAGGTGGTCGAAGCCTACGGACGCGAGTGACTTCTCCCCTAAAAACTAATTCAGTGTTATTTTCTCGTGGTTAAAAATTTTGTCGTACCTTTCCAACGCACAAATGTTACGTTCTTGTGACGTCAGAATTTCATCCACACAATGTTTCAACGCAAAGACTAGTAAAAAAAAAACCTGGAAGTTTTAGAACAGAATTAAATTTTTCTGTGCTGGGTTTAACGATAGTATTAAATTGCACATTATCCGAAGCATGGTCATAGGTGACTTTAATACCTATCGATTTGAGTTCATTGTGTTGTGCAATATATTTTGCATAAATTATTTGAATTTTAAGAGATAAATCTCACAGAGTAGTAATAGGATTATATGCTAAACTATGTCAGCATATAATTCGATTGAAGGTTTAGTAATCGCAAAGCTAAACTGTGAGGTTAACGATAGTATATTTAAACGTGGTAGAGCCACGTTGCTGCTATGTTATTGTTGCAGCACAAATGGATTAGCTCGACTAAGCTAAGACGCACTCTCACAGTTTAACAGACTTAAAATTTCCCGAAACAAAAAGAAATGATAATCTTCAAACGGCTGAAAATATTTTCTTAAAACATAGCTAAGATTACTCTCGATTAAGACACCTTTGAACTTGAACGAATGAACCGAATTTGAAAGACACCTTTCAAAATCGGTTCAGGGGCGACATCTCATCCATGGGGGTAGATGTAATTGTCTATGGGTATAAGAAATCACTTACCATTTATTTGTACTCAGCGCTTGTCAGTAACCTTTATTGTATTTAAACATCGTCTGATAGTAGCGATGAGAAATGAGCCTTAGATACAATGACTATATAGCGGCGATTTACGAATATCGTCCTATGGGTATCGTAAGAGGCAACTGGGGGAAATAAAACAGGAGACGATCGGTATTATTTTCCTAATTACAACTCAAAAAAGTAAACTGCGGTCGCTAAACTGTTTGCCAATAGAGGCAGTTAGACCAAATATCTATTGTATGAGACAATCTATGCGGGAGGCGTATGCTTAGCACTGAACAATATACAGTCACTTTATTTGATTGAATAGGTACTAAAAGAATGAAATTAGATTAGAGCAGTGCTTATTATCATGGCATGTTTGGGTTTGTGTTTAATATTATTAAATATAAGCTCCAATGCAGTTAATTGAATTTAAACTAACTTAATTCCCTGAATTGAGTGCTTAAACCTCGGAAAATTGAGATACGAATTGCCTCAAGTGTGCATCCTGCTTGAGAAACACGTCTGACGGAAACAATTAACTATTAACTGAAATCTGTAATTAAATTATATCAAATTTAAATAAGGTACGTTGTAATTAACCTTAAATCTTACAAAAATAAATTATTTTATATACGTATTCTAATGATAAACTGCTATCAGTTTCATCATCATTATCATCAAGATTTTTACCAATATTGGATAATTAATGAGTTTTGTATAACATAAGGAGTTAATTCATATGCAATTACAAATTTAAGATTTCTTTAATGGATCCGTGGCGAAGTGAGTTTGTAATGAGTTGCGGCGATGAAGGCTACGGGAGTTTGAATCCCGCACGGAACAAGTATTTCTATGGCCTACAAATTATTTGTCCGGATCTGGATGTTTGCTTTTGTGAAATTTATGTATGTAAACCGCCTCTACAATACAGGAAAAAATCCTAGTGTACATATACATACAATTAAATACATAAATTTTACAAGAGGAGGTAACGTTTTAAAGAAAATTAAAATAGTAGTAATTTTTACCCGACCAATACAATATTCAGTTTACAATACGTACTAAACATTTGCTAGCAATATTTTAAACAAACTATTGCGAAAAAAACTTTATTTGTTGGTTAAGTATCACGCAAAAATTACGGAACGTAAGCTAGTGACAAATTTGAAACTGCGATATTTTTGTTTTGTATTTTAAAGGCCACGAGAGACATGGAGACCAGTAATTTATCAAATATGTTGCAAAATTAAGGCGAAATTGCTTTAGCTGTTTAGCATTTGGTTATTACAGCCAAAGCAAGCCACTTTCTTTTTTATCACAAATAATGCCATGAATATTCTGTTTTCAAATTTCCTTAAATGTTTACTTCACTAAAAATACAGTAAGTTTGTGGAACACTGTTAACAGTCTGATGGCAAATGAATCAGTATGGCTAAAATAAGCAATTTAATAGAATTGATACTGTGAAAGATTTTTGGAATATGTTCTCGTAGAAACTGCTGGATTATTATCAGTTAGAACACAGTTCAAACCCGCCATTCAATTATCAACAAAAATGTACCACTTCTAACAAAAGTTATAAACGGAGATGTCAGTGATGTTAATGGAAGTGACAGAACACCCACCTAAATATTCGTGATTGTTAAAGATCTTTCCTTTGATTATCAGCTGTAATTGAGACCCCATTTTATTTAAAAAAATATATTTTATTTCATCATTCATAATACATATCATCACCCTTCCCTCACACTCTACAAATTTCACTTAATCGTGGAAGTTTTTACATACATAATATACAAACAATAACTATATAGTTCTGTGTTGGATTCAAACACGTCTAGTGCCAAAACCAAGCTTAGTCATTGTGCTACGGAGCCATTTTCCCCCCAACTGTATTGAATATTTCATACTAAACTTGTAATCCATCAGTAAGAACAGAATTTATAACAAATATATTTTTAAATATCATAATTCAGTGCTTGAATAAACAATAATATATTCACTCTTTCCTTTGAAGACACCTAGATTATGTAAGAACAGACAGCGGCAAACTATTCCATCCCTTAGCTCTACGCATTACGCAAGACGAAACCATTTAGTTTGAATGTGTGGAATATTGACAACAAAGAGGAATTTTAGTTAGGTACATAAGAGTTAATAAATATGTTTATTTCTCGATAATTCCTAGCGCTTATGTTAAAGCACTCACATTCAGTAGTAGTGATGTCGATCTCGCTGCAGAAGCGAAAAATCTCTACACGGTAGCATAAATTACACATCACTTGGATGATGTAGAGTTTATTTTGTTTGGCGCAGCTAAATTGAACCTTGATTTTTTTTCTGACTTTTTAGTCTTATTATTATTATTAATCTATAAAATTGGTGCATTATATGGGATATTAATAATTGAAATAAATAAAGTTAACAACGTGTAGTGCGGTGTAAAAATATCTATTATCGCATATCGGGCTTAGGTGTCGTTACAGGTGACAGTGGAAAACAAAAGAGGAGATGGGCAGCAACATTTTTCTAATAACAGCAAAATTATTTGATTAATAACAATGCGATTGCCAAAGTCTGAAACTGACTTGAGTCTTCGGCAGCCACGTTATACTTAGCTATAGTGGCGATCGTGGTAACAGCGGAGCAGAGTGTACAATTAGTCAGCTGGACCGCAATTACCCTGACGACTGACGAGAATATTCTGGAGCTGGATGAAGAGACAGACAATTTGCGCTGGCAAATTATAGGTTTATCTTAGGTTTTTTTTTATAGAAGAAGGGGCAAACGAGCATGCGGCTCACCTGATGTTAAGTGACTACAGCCGCCCATGATCAACCGCAACACCAGGAGAATTGCGGGTGCTTTGCCAGCCCTTTAGAAAGGAGTAAGCTCTTTTCTTGAAGGTCCCCAGGCCGTATCGGTCCGGAAAAATCGCCGGTGGTAAACTATTCCACAGAGAGGTTGTACGTGGAAAAAAACTCCTTGTGAAACGTACAGTGGTGGACCGCCAAGCATCCAGGTTCGAAGAGAGAGGGAGAACAGGGTAATCCTGATAACCTGGACCCATTCGTGCTGCAACCGTAACGTAACTGCACAATGTAAATACTTGTCTAATATACGTAAGTAGTACCTAGATTTAGAAAATGAATATTAAGAGAAAAATAAAGATGTTACAGTATTCAACAATGGGAAATGGGGCCTCTTCGAAACTTAGTGACAAGTTTTACGGCTGTGCGCTCCGATAGTGCGAGGGCTTAAATTATGGTTAAAGTTTACCTTTTGGGAATTTAATCAATTGGGTACATTCAATACTGGTTTTATTTAAATTCATTTAATAGTAATATAACATACAGAATGCAATTATTTTGTTACTTCATTTGCCATATGACAAATAAGTTTCAGTTTATTAATAAATAATACTTACTAGGCCGCACTAAAAGTATCGGGAATGGAATATTTCCACTGTTCCTGTCATATTAAAATCTTTTTAATTGAAAACTCCTTGGTTTTAAAAATACCATTTATTTATGTAAAAAAATGTTTTGTCATACTTGTTTAGTCGTTGAGAAAATGGAATTGACTCGAGAAAATTCAAGTGCGATGATTTATTATGACTTTCGAAGTGGTTTAACACAAATGCAGTGTGTTGACCGGATGATTTCTGCATTTAGTGATGAAGCCCCATCCAAAATCACTATTTATCGCTGGTTTGCTGAATTTCAACGTGGACGTGTCAAGCTCAGTGATGATCCCCGTCAAGGTCGTCCAGCAACCGCAGTCACCCAAGAAAACGTTGATGCTGTGCGTAAGCTGATTGAGGAAGATCGACATGTGACATACCGCGGATTCATGCAACTTTAGAAATTGGCATGAATTAAATACAAATAATCTTGCATGAATAATTAGGTGTAAAAAAGTTGTTTTCCAGATGGATACCGCATTCGCTCTGTGAAGAGCAAAAAGCGGCTCGCGTTACTTGGTGCGTCTGAACTCTCGAAATATTACACGCAGGATCCTCAAATACTGTACACAACATGGTATCAGGTGACGAATCCTGGATATATGCTTACGAACCCGAAACAAAAAACCAGTCACGAGTGTAGGTGTTCGAAAATGAGTTAAAGCCAAGTTCACGGAGTGTTGCAAAAAAAAAAATGGTGGCCACGTTTGTCTCCGAAACCGGCCATGTTTTACGACTATTACTCTTGATGGACAAAGAACGGTTAATGCAGAATGGTATGCTAGTATTTGTTTGCCACAGGTCGTTTCTGAACTCCGTAAAGAGAACTGCAACCGCCACATTATCCTCCATCACGACAATGTGAGTTCTCACACCGCACACAGAACAAAAGAGTTTTTAGAGCAAGAAAACATAGAATTATTAGACCATTCGCCGTACAGCCCCGACCTAAGCCCTAATGATTTCTATACTTTCCCTAAAATAAAGAATAAATTGCATGGACAGAGATTTTCATCACCTGAAGAGGCTGTGGACGCCTACAAAACGACCATTTCGGATGCCCCAACTTCCGAATGGAATGGTTGCTTCAATGATTGGTTCCATCGTACGGAAAAAGTGTCAAATTTCGCGGAGAATACATCGAAAAGCAATAAATACATTTTTAAATAGTAATTTTGTGTCACTTCCCTGATTCCAGAAATTTTCAGTGCCACCCATACGAGAAAGTGAAAGAAGCGCGAGAGTGGAGAGTAGTATATATCACGTTGTACCAAACCGAAGTACTTAATCTCTGCCCAGCGTGGCCACAAAGGCTTCAGTGCTGAGGGCACTTACAAGTTTTAAGCCTTAGTAGCGAGGTATACGAAAACGCACAGATAGGTCTTATGTAAACGCGCGTTACGTAGGTTGGAGGACTTGACGAGGAAGGGGCCAGCAAAGTCGGTTCCGACTCCAGCGAATGGTCGAATGGCCCTGACGTGGACGGGTGGTAAGTCACCCATCATCGGCAGCGGTATGGTGGCCCTCAATCTACAACAAGATATGTTCCCAAAAATGGCGCTCCGAATAGTGCGTCGGCCAAAATCCAAAACTCCCGCTGCAAATTAGCCGCATTCTGATTATGATGGTGAGTTACCAGCAACCGAGGCACAATAATAAAGCACACAAAAAAAAAACACAAGAATCAAAACAAAAAACAAAAGGGACACATTTTAAGAGCTACGTCGAAAAAATGTAAAATGTCACGAACACGAACACGAATGAACGAAGTAAGCTCAACCAACAATCTTTCAACATATAACGTTGAATATAACGCTTGATGCGCATTGATCAAAACGGATAAATTAAGCAAAACGATAAACATAAGATAATCATATTCCATTATTAGATTAACCATATTTTCCAAAACAAATATCTTTGACAATGCCAACAAAATGTGAAAACAAAAGAAGGATTAAATTTTATTTCCTTCGGCACAAATAGTTACTCAAATACAATTTTCTTTTCAACAAAGCAAGCATAATGATCAAATATATTTACAAAAACATATGTACACGTATTCAAAGAGTATATCAATTTCACCCTTTTTACTCACAACTGCTACAACTACGAAACATTTCGTGAAAAACCCAAAGCAATTTTTTTTCTCTAAGCACTCCAAGCTCCAGGTGAGCCCCAGTCTCCCCACCAACCAAGTGGACGCCACACCGCGTTTGAACCCGAATCCAATAGAGCGTGAACAGTTAAACAGTCGCCACTCGGGTTGTATGCTTTCACTGAGGCCGTCGGCAATAGAACCGTTTGAAAAGTAGACTGTTGACGGCTCAGTGGGTCAGTGGAGGCGGCCATGGCAGGAGCTAGGGCGGCCTTCATCGGACCGGCACTCGAACCGGGGGTCCCGAAAGCGACATTCCGGCGGCTTCTCAATGACTGGTAGTTGGACCTGGGGAGCTTCGGGGAACCTCGACCTTGAGGCCCGAAACAACTTCGAGGTTGCAGGAACCCCGTAGTACCGGTACCGACCAAAGGAGGGAGGGTGGTACTCCAGTCGCGGCCTCTCAGCCAACGGGTGGGAAGGGTCTCGCTGACCGCTGAGTGGCTGTGAAGTTCCTCTCCACGTGCTGAGGGGGAATGAAGACCCCCCTCCCTGTGGGAACGACCCCCCAGACTGGTCGGGGTAGGGACCCGCTTCAAAATCGGGGGCACGGTGGCCGGCAGGAGTGCCACTAGCGTCGCCCGACATAGGGCGTGGCTGAGCGCCCCCGCCCGTGGGGGATGAGAGCCCGGCAAAGCCCCGAGAGGAAGCGCCGTTCGCACCCAGGCAAAAAACGGCGTGGTGATTGCCCTGGCAGTGCGGACAGGGCCGCTGGTGCGGGTAGTCTCGTTGGAGATGCCTTTCCAAACACGAGTAGCATTATTGGCGCTCCTTGGCGATTGTTCGTCTCGCTGGGACTGGCTTACCCAACAATTTCGGGCACATCGTCATCCGGTGGTCGGATGCTCGACAATAGGAGCAGGGAGGCGTCTCCCTGGCCACTAGGCCACTATAAGAAGGTGGGGGATGGCGCCCTCCCGCGGGAGCTCGGATAGTCTGGCCCGGTCCTTAAGCAGCGGGAGGTTTAACAGTTACTTGACGTATTCGTCCGCGATTCGCCGTACATTGGCGTACCTACCTGCGAGGAGGTCCCGAGCGGTCTGGTAGGCGTCGTCCGACAATTTCAGATGGCCGACAATGCCCAGGGCCTCCCCCCTCCAGTGAGGCCAGGAGGTAAGCCGTCTTCTGGCTTGGTGTCAAGTCCCTCCGGGCGTCCACTAGGCTATCAAACAATCCCAGGTCAAAGGTCAGCCATTCGGAGAGAACCCCGGAGAACCTTGGCAGGTTCAGAGTTGGGAGTCGTTCCCACAGCTCCAGCTGAGTGGGCTGTTTCCGAGGGGACGTGAGCAGGCCACTCAGCCGAGCTTCACGCGCATCACACAAGTCTAGGATTACCTGTTCCGCTCCCGAGGCCATAAGCTCAATGCAAGCCTCCTCCACTACCTGCCTGCCTCCTGGCACCTGCTCGAGCCGCTTCTCTAAACTATGGACCCGATCGGGTCTCCCTACTGAGCTGTGGGCGTTCGCAGCCCAGCGCAGCTCCGCCTGCAAGCGTAGCGCCGGTGGCTTGTGCGATGGCATCACTACTAAATACAAATACTACCAAATTAAATTCAATACAAATTAATACAAATACAAATTACTATTTATCAAATTAAATACAAATTACACTACACAAATAATTTAATTAATACAATTACTATTAATTAAATTAAACACAATTACTACCGCAAGTACTCACACTACAGTCGGTCAACAAGATGCCACGCTGAGGCGACCGACAATTCAGCAATTTAATCTACAATACAAATGCAAATACAAATACTAAATACGAATACCTGACGCGTAGGCAACCTAACCTAAACTACACTCCGCTTACGCAACCTAACGGCATGGTTATAACTACCGACCCGCGAACAAAACAAAGTAAGCGAACAATGAAAAAGAAAAGAAAAAAAAATATTTTTATTACGTATTATAGCCGGGAGTGATTGTAAACAATCAACCATGCTCTGCTACCAGAATGTGTGTGGTTCTATACACCGATCCGCTAGCAAAACAACAAAAAAATATTATATTACGGCCGGGCGTGATTGCAGAAACAATCAGCCACGCTTGTATACGCCCTTAGTTGCCCCGACAAAGGTCGACTGGACCAAGGTCCACGAGTGGTCCCCGCGACGAGCAACCAAGGGCGGAGCCCAAGTGGCTTATGGATAATTAAATTAGAACGGTTAGATACGCAAACACAAAACTTACCGAATTCCAAAAGCGTAGGTTCTACCGCAAGGTGGCATCAGGGGCAAGTAAATGGGAGTGGGTGAGTAGTGTGGGAAAGTGTATAGTGTAACCTGACGTCACCAATACGATCAAATAGCAGCACCACGTGCGCCGACCGCTTCACAAGATGCTCACCGCTATCGGAACCCATGTCCAGCGTCACTTAGCACGAACTATAATCGCGTGCGATCTACACCGGGATGACAAAGTCCAGCGTTCTCTCGACAAAGTAAAAGTCTTATCAAACAATCAACCAACGCACTGATAACTCGTCGATGCAATTAACGGCATAAAAGTTCCTTTAATCACTCCAAACTTCAAGTAGGGTTCACGTAACACGTTCAAAACTACCACTAACAGGTAATGTAGACTCTACGGCGGCTGACCGCTAAGTGAGCAAAACTTAGCGGTCAGCTCCGTAGAGTCTACATTACCTGAAGATGCTTCGTGTAGAGGCGAAACACGTGTCGTATTATTGTCGATGGTGTGTCTTGCCTGAAATAGTGGTGGTGCTGGGACTAGTGGTGGCGGAGTTAGTGCATGCAATTGAGGGTGGGCGGGAGGTTCTCTTCAATCCAAGTAAGACACATCATTGTATTTTTTTAGCGGAAGGTTGCGAAGAAATTTATATTTTTATTTTTTATTTGTAAGATCATGTCCCTTGCGAGCATTAAATACTTAAATTTTCTAGCTTCAACGATAAATTTATGATACGTCCCTTACTTGTTTTCTGTTTAAAATCAACGATTTATCACTAAAATTTGGAAAAAGTTTCCTTACTTGAGTTTATTCTCTAACATTTTTTTATCTTTTATTTTGAAGAGTCATTGTGTTTGAAAACCGGTGAAATCCGTTTACCTTAAATATATTATAATTATACAAGTCATCACCATCATCTTTACAGCACTTCACAAGTCCACTGCTGAACACAAGCCTCCCCGAAGAAATTGTTACAAAGTACGGTCCTGAGCCACCTGCATCCATCGACTTTCTGCACGTCTTACGAAGTGGTAACTGCATCTAGTGGGGGGCCGCCCTACACTTCGCCAGCTGGTATGAGGCTGCCATTTGAGAACTTGCATTGCAGCAAGCTCTACATAGGCGTATCTTTTTGAGTTGATGTTTTCAGCGGCTTCTGCAATTTGGCGCAGCTCGTCTAAATCTTGAATAGGTTTAGAGTACACTTTAGCCTTTATCGTACCCCAGTAAAAGAAATGTATTTGGTTTAAGATGAGTGAACAGGCAGGCCACGAAATTGTACCACCCCGCCCAATTAACCTATCAAGGTATTCTCAAATAAGAAACTCTCGTACTGTGAAAGCATAGTGCGCTGGGCAGCCATCTTGTTGACACCACATGCTGCCGTAAATGTTCAGTGGCATTACTACATATTGGACTTATTAGCCTTGTAATTGGTTCTGTAAGAATTCCAAATAACTCTGAGCTTTTAATTTATCCGGTAGCTCGGTTGGAATATTTTTGAATCCTTATACTTGTAATTTGAAAAGTACGTGACCAAGATTTTTTAAATATTATTCTAAGAACTGTCACGACTTGGCATATTTCCCGTTTCCAGCTTGACGTTAATTTCTGGGTAAAATTTCCTTACCACACAAGTACCTGGGTGCGCATTAAAGTCTGTTAACACAATAAATAGGTACACAGTTTCAATACTCTCATTATGAATTATTTCAGATATTTCACTTTAACACTTAACAACACAAAAAAACAACACATAAAAAATTACATAAACCGATCCGAAACACATACTTTAATAGAAATAATATGTTCACTAGTACACGGAACTGCAGATACAGAGTCAAACAAGTTTTTTCTCCATATTAACCGACACCGCCATAAGGCCCTTCCTACTTCGTCATTTGCTTGTATCAACCGAAGACTTTACAGAGCAGAGGTTCAGGAATATCGTGAGGCCAAAACGATGTCTCCTAGAGCGCAACTATGCCACCCTATTTTTAACCACACTTTCACTCAAAGTCAACAAAGTCTTGTATTATCCCTAGCATCATTATTTTATCCAGTTTTTATAAAGAAGATGCTATTGCCCAACTCTTGGTTTATTTCCGTCTGTGGCCTCCTAAGACATCCGCTAGACAATACGGATTAATAGATAGTTTAAAACCGCCACTGCGTAGTGATATCTCTGTAATCTGGTCAACTGTTTAATATATATATATATATATATATATATATATATATATACAGTTACGAAAAATACGAATTATCATTTTTGTCTCCGGCGAAAAAAAAAAACAGATAAATATCATGATTAATTTACCAACTAGTTATTCCTTTACTAAATACGAAAAAATATCTAGGATTGCCCAGCCGATTGTAGATATTGACAGGTTCAATAGAAGTTCATATATATATACATATATATATATATATATATATATATATATATACATCACAATATTCATATATATATATATATATATATATATATATATATATATATATATATATATATATATATAAGCGAAATACCACTGACGGACTGACTATTCACGAGATCTCTAAAATTATACACCCGATTGACTTGAAATATAGGTACGTATAGTTACTTACTCATATTGTAATATAGACGCTCACTAAGAACGAATATTACGATCTTGTAAAAACAGTATTTTATTAAAGCGTAAACACTATTTTATATTTTTATTTTTACTCTCTTGAATGAAATTATATAAAACGCTTATTATAAAATGCCTACTTTTCTCGAATATGTTATTTCACATATTATCAGCTTAAAAATGGCACTACTTTATGCATTGTATTCTCAAAGGAGAGTTTCACTTGCTAGAACAAAATTCAATTCCGTGGGTACTTTAATTCAATTGTTTAGTAGTTTATTTTGCACAATATTTCTGTTATATTTATTTCGAAATATTTAAATCCCTTATTCTTATAGTTTTACTTAATAGTATAATCATAATCTACAGTGGCATATTGTGATAATGAAAATTTATATGTTGTCATATAAAATGTGTATATATATTTTCATATTTTTATCACAGAACGTCTTTCCACTATAATATCTGAAAACCAAATGATTGGCAGTCTCCACCCTTTTATTGAATTTTATCGCATATTTGAACCGAACAGTGCTTAGTCGCTTGTAATGCGTACAGCAATGCCATTTAATAATTTACCGGAATCTGGTTTAGAAAATGATTATTCTATATTTTTTGATATTCCTTAAAGCTTCTTACGAAAAAAAAATGTACTCACATTTGCAACAAAGGATGACTTTTTCTTTATAAAATAAAATGCTTTATCCGTGTTTCTTTACAAAGAACAATAAGTTGCAATGTGACAAGGCATAACTTTAAGGGGTAACTATTTTCCTTTGCCTAATATCATACAGCATACAATATAATTTTATAGCTTTTAAAGACTTAACACTTTTAATAGATAACTAAGTTGTAGGCGTTTGGTGGGTGGCGTATAAGATCCATAAATCATATCGCCCGTGGGTATCTTAAGCAGTGTAAATGAGAAGTACCAGAAAAGTTTTATGACTCCGATAGATAACAGATCAAACATGTTAAATATGCCTGATGTAAAATAATAGACTAGCAAAGACAAAGGTGCATTGTATCTGGTGCTGGAATTGTCAATCCGTCTGCCAAGCCTGAACATTATGGAAAATTCACTGTACGTTTTGAAGGCGAAGAGAGCCAGTATAATTATTACAGGCCGAGATCATCCGTTACAGCCTAAAAAATAATCTGCTGAACATAAACCTCTCCCAGAGATTGCCTTATAAATAGAATTTTGTCCCACTTGCCAGGCTTGGCAGTCGGGTTCACAACTAGGAATATTCTGCTGCTCATCTTCTGTTTTAGTATCGCTTAGTCGCTTCTTACGATATCCACAGGGGAATGTAGGGGAGTGCATATTCTTTCGCCTCTACTACACGGCTGTGAGATACGTCATCTTAATCCTCATGGCAAGTACGTACACGTAGCTTTTTTTGTTAAAATTTGTTACATATATGTCTATGACCGGCAGGAGCTACTTATGATCACTCCTCGCACCTGCGATCACTCAAACAGCTACTACGGCAACGTGATTATTGCTAAGCCTCCTTATAAGGATTGACTACACGTCGAGATAAATTGACAAATAATACGAGTATGTGTATCTATGACCAATAAAGAAAAATAGACGTACCGCTGCGTTCATATCAATTGATGCTGCAACCATGCTTAATTTCTTGACAATGACGCACACATTTTTCTTCTTTCTTTCTTTTTCTAACAGCCCGTAAATGTTTAGTATTGGACGCACATATGCATATAAAGCCATGTTAATGGTTGCAAATAGTATTAGATGCATATTATGTGTATATGAATGTGCGTTCTTACAATAAGTCAAATATTTGTCGAACAATACAACAGGATAAGGCCTATTCTGTGGGAAATGACAGGATAGCGTTATTAAAAATAGTACAAGTGTGAGAGCTGATTTTCTACTTACTCTCTTGATTGCATAATTGATCATTATAGGTAATAGTACAGCGTAACGCACTATACATTATAGAGTAATTACAATTTGACCATACCGAAATATGTTCCCGTCACAATTATAATTACACACTGGTGTAATGTAAAGGACATAATTACATGATAACATCAAAGTGTACAAGCCAACAGCAACCCCACCCATCGCAAGGTAACACAGCACAGCCTCAACATCCTCCTTCCCTGCCCCGTAAGAATCACCACAATGGACAGAACCAGGACTCTATCTTAGCATGCGTAGAATTTCACTCATAAAGTGATTCAAGCGAAATCTATCGCGCTTTGCACCTACACTGAACTTTATACTGCACAAACGAGTGGGAGCGTTTCTCGATATATCCTAAATTCCAACTAGTCACGAGATCCCACCAGTATTTTAAAGATGCGCTTATATATGGTTTTGGCTTGGTTTTTGCATCACACGTCTTAGGAGTATTTAAAGAAATCATAATGTCTGAAAACCAACTCGAAAATTGTATTCAATTATGTTTAGACAAAAATATGTATGAATATCAATGCTTAAAATACAGTAATACTGCCTTAATCGGCAGTTTATCAGAATTACCAAAATTGACACTTTAATTACCGAACACAAATTACAACCCAAAACACAATAATAATAAAACACAATTGTACTACCGTTCACTTTAGTTTGCAGTTATATCGCTTCGAAGTATTAGTTTGAATCGCTTATTCAATAATGACCCGGTAGGTCACGGTTGATACCAGCCTTATGTAGGGCCTCTTCTACTGAAACACCTAGAATGTTCGAGTGAATACCGGTCTCGAATGGCTAGATGAAGAAAGTTCTGGCATTAAAATTTGTAAAAGGATCTTAACTCTCCTTGTTTGCTACTCAATATTAGAGCCCTAGTGGTAACTAATGTCTCAATGTACCAAGCATTAATTATGGCGTGCAACAATAAAACCAAATAAAGACACCTTTGTGTAAATAATCATATCAATTATTGTAACGTTAACATTCTATTGCGAAAACACTTGTCAGTAACATTTATCCTTCTAATGTTCTTTGTTAGAATTACGCTCCTAGCTATAGTCTAGCAGCCGCTTTACAAGGGTCTGGATTCAAAAAGTTCTGACGAAAACAAGTATTGTGATACAGTTAATTAAATTTTTGTTGGACTTTAAAAATAATATACGTAGCTTTTTTTCTTTTTCTTTTTACTAGGATATTATCGAAGCCAGCGACCAACAACATGTTAAAGCATTTTTTTTCATCTGATCAGTCAGTCGTCAAACACTCGACTGTCAATCACCACCACGCGAAAGATCATTTATTACAACCTATCATCAGTTCACTGCTAAAACAATAACAAGGTCTATGAATTTCTCATATATTGCTTCATAGGGGGATATTTGCCATAGCTGTCATGGGTTATAGGCGGATTAGCAGCTACAGATTTTTTCCTAGGCATTATTGAGATGTTATTAGGTAGATGGTGCCCATGATGAAGCAAGTTGTCATTAGAAGTTTGGCCTAACAAATAAACTAATTAATATTCTGAAATCTAATTATTTAATTGTAAAGTTCATGTAGAAAATAAAATGGCGTGTATTATTAAACTAACGAAAACCAACACTATCAATAATACGACAACTAATTCGCATTTAAATGAAGCATCATTAGGAGAAATAAACTCTCCGGTGGCTAATCGCTATTTGCTGTCATTTGTCATAGTGTAGTGGTGTTGGGTTTAGTAGTGGTGGTGATGGTATGAAGGGTGGTGCTCATCAAACTTGGTAATACAAAAAATTTCATTTGTCATGTAGATCTTAGTTAATATAATTATAGATGTAATAAAATTTTAGTAAAGCATGATTATATGAATTGTATTAATAATACAATGTACGTCAGATATTGCACTATGAGCATATACGAGAGCACATGTTTAACGCTTATGGTAATCCTAATTCTACTTAATTTAAAAATGTATTTATATCTACAAAAATAGCCTCCGTGTAAGAACGTCTTGGGTGCCAACACTTATAGTTGCATTACACAGATTACGTCAGAATATTTTTATATATATAAAAATAATATTTATTTTTTTGTCTCGTATGAGTTCCTATACAATTCATCTGATTTCAACGAAACTTTATTGAGTAAGGTGATGTTGTGTAAGCGTCCGCGAAGGTTTCTGATAAAAAATTATTCAAGGAACAAAATAAAATAATTTCACATTCTGAAGTCGGTAATACATACTGCAAAGAAGAATTAGAGACTCGACCTCTTTTGACAAATTAATTTTTTCTTTTTACTTCAATTTAAGATTATTTTATTCTTTTTAATTCTTTGAAGTCGACTTTTACATTTTTTAAATTAAAATTTTAGCCTTTTGAGTGAAGTAAGGAATCACCATCTCAATATCGTCTTAATAGTTACTTTATATTTTATTAGGTATGGATTTATTTCTCCAAATTTGTAGGAGACGACTCCTGTCTGAAGTATAAACTTACTAAATAAAAAAATCATCAATATGAATCTTCATCTTACCTACATATTTTTCTTTTTCAGAGGCTGTTGTTTTACATTAGGACAGTCGGAGAGAAAGATAATATTTAATTTAATTTAATTTCTACTTATTTCGTTTATTGTAAGAAAGACAAAATCCTACTAAAATAAAAAAAATCACACATACAGCTAAAATGTATTTACATTTATTTTACTATCGTATTTTAAAAACGGTCTTCTTAGTTTTCTTTATCAATATTTTTAATCTGCTGTAAATTAATTTTGATTCATTCATTCATTACAGCCCATCAAATTCCATTGTTGAACATAGGCCTCCTGATAGATTGTTTTCTGGTGATTGCAATCACAGAGCACATCTCGAAACTTTGACTCTTGTAATTATTCGGGGCGCAAGCACACACAAATACAGCTAGCAATTAAGCCGTAAAATTTGAGTGTGGGACGTTTGGCGTAGCGGTCACACATGCACTTATCACAGTCGGCATACACTTTGAGTGGCTGCTACTAAAACACATATACAATAGCAATTTACACTAATTCTAAAGTCCTTTTTTAGTTTACCATATACCATAAAACATTCTGGAGATACCGTGCATCCATAATACGTTTTTATTAAATGGGACGTTAGTGTAATTATAAAATCTAAAATTGACTCGTAAAAAGAGAAGAGTTTCTTTCACTGACACCGGAGAAATCCAATCATTAACATCTTACCATCTTCGGATGCATCACCACTTACAGTCACGAAATCTTTTAGGGATACGAGTCCAGAACGAATCCCTAAAAGATTTCACAAAGATTTTGTTTTGGAATTGTCTCACATATTAGCAAAAAAGATGTATTGATTGAGACGGATTAAGAAAATGTAAATTCAATTCAATCGGATAGAATTTTACGTATGAAACTTATCATACTTTTCCTGTTTGTTGAAATTTTACATTTGTTATAAAATATTGTGCTATTTTTATTTTTGATAATATTTTATCGTCACTGCAATAGAGGTGCCTTTTTAACTTTTATTAATATGTGACGCTTTGATAACGACGTTTGTCGATGATACACTTCAAAATATTATAATAAAAGCACTTGATTATTATTTAGTACCTAAACAAAAATTACTATTTGTAATACTTTAATTTTTCAAGCACATTAAGTTGTCTTGCGTTATGATTTCTCATATTTACGCAAACACTTCACAAATATGCGTGCCGTGCGTCTATGCAGTGTTTCCACTTTAAAAAAATTTGCACTATTTTAGGGTAAATCTCCTAATATAGGTAGAACTTTAAGCATTTATTCAAGTTGAAATAGATTTTGGATAGTTTAGGGTAAAATCAAACTTCGGGTAACCCTGTTTTTTATACCCACCCATAGTAATTTTTAAAAAGATTTATCGAAGGGTGTATGGTCAAAAGTGCTAGAAAAGTTAAGAATAGAAGATTTTTTTCATTCTGTATATGAATAAGGGTATAATATTTTACTTAGTTACATATAAATTTTCAAAACACTTTTTTGATATTTTCTATAGATTAATTTTATAAGATTTTTAAAAGAATATACATTTGTTTAACAATTGCCGTTTGTTATTTTAGCAACTCAAATTTCCATCAATAAATTAATGATATCAAATATTTATATATTTTCAACCATAATACATAAACACTCACGCCTGTCACCCAGAGGGGTAGGCAGAGACCACGGACTTCCATTTGACTCGATCCTGACATACCTCTTTCGCCTCCTTTACATCCATATATCTACGCATATATGCTCGTCGGTTAAGGGTACTTTTAATGTGGCCAATTTTCAAAATATCGCCAATTTGGTCAATAAACTTTTTTCTGGGGCGTCCCTTCCCGACTCTGCCGTTCACATCTGCCATATAAATTTGCTTTGTCACTCTTTCCTCATTCATTCTTTCTACATGACCAAACCACTGAAGCATTCCTTTCTTAATCCTGGTAACAACATCATCTTGCATACCACATTTATCTCTTATCACGCAATTTCTCACCCTGTCATTTATATTCAACCCTCCTTAAAGACTTCACATCTACAGCATTTATTCTACTTTCGTGCTTCTTCTGCCACACCCAGCTTTCACTACCATACATTAAAGTAGGGACTAACACAGCATTATGAATTACAATACGTGCCTTTTTTGATACATTCTGGTTCTTCACAATAGAGTGTAGTGCCCCATTCACTCTATTCCCTGAATTTACTCGTCGTTCTATATCCTTATCATATCTACCATCCCTGCTAAATACACATCCCAAATACACAAACTCATCCACTTGCTCAATTAACTCTCCTTCTATTCTTATTTCACATACCGTTTTCCTTTCCTCTCTTTCAAAAACCATCAATTTCGTCTTACTTGCGTTCATTTTCATTCCCCTTTCTTTTAATTCCCAGTTCATTAATGTAACCATCATTTGCAACTCAGCCGCCGATGACGCAAATATGACTTGATCATTGGCATACAAAAGGCATTTGACGGTTAACTCGCCCATTCTTAGCCCACATTCTTCATCTTTCAAAGTTGGCAAACACCTGTCCATAAATAGGTTGAACAGCCAAGGGGAAGCCACACAGCCCTGTCTGACACCCTTTCGAATGCCAAACCAGTCCGAGTAGACCCCATTGATCCTGACACAAGCACTAGAATCCCTATAAAGAGACCTCAATGCCTGTATCAAACCGGCGCTCAACCCATATGATCAACCAACTTCGAAAAAAAGGAGGAGGAAAAAAGTATCAATAATAAATAGTACAGAATTGGTAAGCCAACATCAAGAAAGAGCATAATCGGAAGAAAATGTATAAAAATACTTATTATGAAATATTTTTTTTTACTTTTAACACAAAATGGGTCTAATCAACTGTTTTTGGGGTGATTGAGCGTGAAACAAAAATTTAATTGAGAAATTTTCATGACATCTATAGAGGAAATAAAACTTAAATTTAATAAAAATGTTAAAACAATTTATTCGTAAGTTATTAAATTACTATTTTCTACCGTACTTAATCGCATCTACATATTTAGCTTGTATACCAAGTACAATGAATTAAAAGCAACAATTTTTCTCGGTTTACCGGTATTAGTAAAATTTTGTTACATCCGTAGTACTATTGTTTTTACGCATCAATATTTTCTTTATTTATGATTCTAATATTAAACATTTAAATAGTTTCGGCTTAATTCTGTAAGGATGTACCACTTTAATTCAAATTCCACACCCGGCTGTTTTACGACATGTAATTATTGCATAAAGCGACGTTTTTGAAATAAATTGCACCCTAAAACGCTCGGCACAAAAATTGGGCAACCACTGTGGCGTCGAAAGAGATGTGTTGGTATTTATAAGTGTGAATTGACATGTCGGTACTACATGTCGGTGTACTTCAAGTAATACATGATGATCTATACATCTTATCTACTAACATAATATTATCTTACTTATAATACGTGATAGAGTTACGCTGCAGCATTGCACAAATAGGTCAGCTTGACTGGGGAAAGAACACACTCTAACAAAATACCAGGATAATATAGCAGCCTAATGCCGTTATATTTTGTATGGTGATGGCAGAGACCCGGATACCCTATTTTATTGGGAATGAGGCATTACATCTTAACATCATCAGCATCATCTAATCAATAATAGATGTAGATGTCTATGGGCCACTCTTATTCTATCAAATTATTGCCTCACTTGGTAGCTAATTTGGCGAGGGCAGTACAAATTATTGGGACTTTGACACTTCTCTACATCATTACGGTCTCAGTATTTTACATCTTTCATATTCATATTTGTCATATTGACTGCTCTGTAGTACGTTTGGTTGTGAAGCTGCAGGACCGCGGGTTATAACCTCACACAAAAGAAGTATTTAATCGCCCAATAATAACTGTACCGGGTCTCAATGTACGTTTTTATGCAATTTATTCATGTTAGTCATCTCTACGATAAAGGAGAAAATTCTACTTTGGGCGTATTTCTTATGAAATAAAAGCAGTTGTCAAGCTTTCGGTTAGGTAAGTGCTTGTTTCAACTTTTTATAATACATCTCACGTTGTTGCTTGTCTTCGTTTCCTGTCAAGATAACGAAATTTATTATTGTTTTCATATTTTTTTTGTTTCTTTTATTTGTTTACCTAATTAAGTTGCATTTATCTTTGATGACAAACAATATCCTCCTAATTAATTTTGTAAAAAGCTAGAGCCAACGCTCTTTTGAATGTTATTTCTTAGTAACATTACTAGCTTAATATAAATTTAAAATAAGTTAATACTCCGTAAGTAACCAATCAATTATAGCACCAACAATTTTTTAAATACGTTCAAAGGAGTTAAATGTTTAAAATTGTGCGGTCAGAATTCGAAATGTGTTTTGATTTCACCGCGTTCTGTTGATTTTTGTGAAAAGCAAATTGTATCCCTGAACTCAGTCAAACGTCTAAATTATCTTAAACTGATTTAAATTTTTTTAAAATCGTGCTATTTTAGTATTTTCCTGGATACTTTTAGAATTTTTATTTCTTTAAAGCAAAACAAATACGTAATAACAAATACGACGAAACAAAATACGGTTAGATTCTCATCGAAATATGTTTATCAAAATTTCTAATGAAATCGCATCTTAAGATAAGTTCAGAATGAGCAATTTTAAGATAAAAAACGAAATTGCAATTTTAGTTTATTTACAAACCTTACAGGTCAACACAGTTATAGCGTATAAAAAAGGTAATTTTTCCCTGAGATAATTTTTACCGCAGCCAGGCGTCAATTTGATGAATTACGGTTTGCCGTTTTCGAGTCACATCGCAGATAATAAAAAGCTAGAAATTTGTACGAAATAAAATAAAGAATCTCTTTTGTAAACTTGACTTTGACTTTTCCTCATTACAGCCCAACGCTTCCACTGCAAGACATAGATTCCATAGAATATCGAAATACCCCCTTAACTTAACCGCTATCATATATATCGCATAAATAATCATAGTTACTCTAATTTTATCACGAACCTTGTAGTGCGATGATTTATTATATATTTTAACGGCAAAGACTAAAATATTAAAGGCAAGTTACAAAACAAAACACAGTAGTTCCTAGCTTCCTTTGACTTACTTTAAATAATGCTCTGAACTTTTGATTTTAAGAACTTAACCGTCTTATGTTCTTTTGAAACAAAAGTTATCCAACCAGGAGTTTGAATTACGACAATAAGAGCAACTACTTCAAAACTTAAAGATATGAACTAAAGTTTCTTCTTCTTACAGCTTGAACAATTGTAACTGTAAAAGCCAACTGACGAACAGCGTTAACATCAAACAAAATAGATCCATCGTGTGTATAAGTTTTAGTTTCGTTCCATTTTTTTTTTTTTTTTTTTTTATATATATAGGTGAAAGTATTCATATCATGAATGCTTTCGTTTAAACGTCCATTCATTTCCTCCATTCAAATCACCGAGCATATAATCCAATTTAAGGGAAGAAAAACATTCAAGTATAAAGCTTAGAGCACTTTTCTGCAAAGCTTTTCCGCTATAAAAATGATTTCCACATTTTCCCTCTAGTTAACCACGTTTTAGAAATTTTCATATGTCAAGAGGTTTATTCTAGTCTTCTTTTTCTAAATATTTTACTCATGTGTGTACATACGATCAACACTTTGTAAAAAATTGAAATAATTATCATTTCCCCATTTCATATTTTGATGAGTTATAATAGAATCCGATCCAGTATAATGCTGATACGAAACCTATGTAGGTTTCGTATCAGTTAACCAAAGAAAATGTAAAACCATTTGGACTGAATTAAACGCGTGGCAGATTATAGAGCGAGTACACATTAGGTGTTTTGATGCGCGCTTTGGTAACGCACGTTTTAAAAACTATCTATATATATATATATATATATATATATATATATATATATATATATATATATATATATATATATATATATATATATATATATAATACGCGCACTTCTATTCAAGCGCTCTTTACACGCGCGCTGTCAGATTTCGATTAGAATGCTCGTTGCGCGGGTGTTGGTCGCGCACTTTTAATGCGGCAATACATATTGGCCAAGCCTCTGGCAACGCGATCTTAGGCAAATTAGTATAAGGCCAGTTATATAGTCTATATATGTATATATATGTTGCTCAAGTATGAACCAGTGATCATACTGACGTGGCCAACTAACACGTGGACACAAGTTACCGAGTGCATTTGAGCGGCTTTGATTTATGCTGATAAACCGACAATTTTCCGAAGTAAAACGAGTCGTGGAGAGCGATCCTGAGTGGTAGCAAGGCTCGCCAAATGATCCATATATACGTTGGCGCTCACCTGCCATCAGCCAGCTAGGCGAGCGGCAACGAGCAATGGCGAGGATATTCTAATGAACAGTCTATACGATGGTATTCGCCTTCTCTCAGCCAATATGTATAGTCTGCAAACGATACATGGGCTGCCATTTTGTAGTACATTCGATCACATGCTTTCATGTAGAGTGGATGCATGTTAACAAAAATGGAGATCAAATATTAAAATACAGATTTTTCTATCGATGAAATCCAAAAACGACCAGCTATTAGGAAATCGTCCTTGTGACGCTCTCGAATGATACGCTGAGCGCGGTGTAGGTACGCTATTAACACGCGGCAAACGCTATATCTAGCGCCAAATGTCTACTATACTCTGTACAACATAGCTTGATCTTTTTGACAAATGGATATAGTGATGGGAAACAGAAAATATCTAATAGTGCAAAAAATAACATTTTTATATAGTTTGACGTCCCATTATTTTTTAAATAATTAATTCCCTTATAAAGCGGTCAAAAATAATCTTAGAAAAAATATATAAAACAATAAAAATACATTAAAAACACAGACAGCCTTGGTGAGAGACCAGAATGCCAGAAGGAATGCGAACTAGTTTCTCGCCAATTCTGCCAAAGTTCTCTGACTTTGCCTTGGCAATGACTCTTTTGAAGGACCTAGAGGCGGAATTATACTTCTTTTTTAGAGCGCTGGTGTTTACATCCCGGGACGCTGATGCGTCAGTCCAGGCTGGGTAGCACTCTTGCTTATAGCATGATGCTATTTTACAGGAGCGACCAAACCATGGCTGAGATTTGCCTTCAATGGGCACCAAAGAGGAAGGAATAAAAAGTTCCATACCCTGAAGTACCACATCAGTGACAGAATCCGCAACAACGTTGGGATCGTCCGGCGAGAACCAAATCCGCCCCCAAGGGTAGGTTGCAAATAAAGACCGCATCCTATCCCAATCGGCTGATCTATAGTGCCAAACACGGCGGCAGACTACAGAATACAACTGCGATTTCAGCGTGAGTGGCACCACAATCCGGACAAGATAATGATCTGAGGAGCCTAAAGGGGCGTCGACGGAAATCTGATATCCGTCCGGGTGAGAGGTCAGCAGAAGGTCCAACAGGGAAGGTGCATGATCCTCCACATCTGGAATCCACGTGTGCGAAGTAACCAGTTGTGTCAGACCACATGCCAATTCAAAATCGTGTACAGATCTCCCCGCATTATCGGTTAAACGTGAACCAAGCCATTCCGCGTGATGGTCGTTAAAGTCGCCGAAGATCACGATCTCTGCGGAGGGGATCTGTCGTAGCAACGAATCTGTAGCCATTTGGACGTGGTCGAAGAGTCGGTCTGCTTTGGCATTACCGCTATAGGAGCCACTCGTAGACGCACGGATGGTCGTCGCTGTCTACGCGTAGCCAAAGGATGGACAGGTCCGAACCTTCAAGTCTGCCGAGGCGTCGAGAACCGATGTCCTCTATGAGGCACAAAGGAGTGTTTCAGTTTGTACCCCGGGTAGGAGAGATACGAGATATCAGCCGGAGAGGACACCGAGAGGTCTCGAGATGGTAGTGGACGGCGTTTAGGTTAGAATGAAGTCCCCTAATATTGCAGAAATTCACGGACAGCGTGGCAGGGGTCGCCCTGGTCTTGTTGCTCCGTTTGCCTTGAGCAGTTGTAGTCTTGAGCGGAATTTTGCCCCCACCCCTCTCCCAGAATACGCGGAGCAGTCTGAGCACCAATGCTCAGAAATGGAGAAACATAGTCGTGGATGCTCAGTGAGGGATTCTCCAGGGGTGCTGGTACCCTCCTGGGGTAGTCTATCATCTTTTAATTCCGCCACCATGTTGATGGGGTGGGGGGTTGGGCCTTCGGCCACCTGCAGTAACCAGACGAAACGCGGAGGCAGAGCTTCCACTTTACGCCGGTATTCAGTGAAATCGTGGTACCACCCCGGTTTGAGCCGGCCCATACGTGCAACAGCAAAGCTGTCGCGTGGCTCTACCACTCTTAAATTTTATCATCGTTCATCATCATTACAATTTTTAACAAGTCCACTGCTGAACGTAGGCCTCCCACAAGTAATGCCACAAAGCACGGTCCTGAGCCACCTGCAACCATGGACTTCCTGCATGTTTTACCAGGTCGTCACTCCATCAAGTGTGGGGGCGCCCTACACTACGACTACCGGTACGAAGCTGCCACTCCAGAACTTTTTTCTCCATCCATTATCGCTTCTTCCAGCTATATGGCCGGCCCATTGCCACTTCAGCTTACTTATCCGTTGGGCTATGACGTTTACTCTGGTTCGACTGCGGATATCCTCATTCCTGAGTATCACGCAGAGAAACCCCAAACATAGCCCTCTTCATAGCTCGCTGAGCGACCTTGAGCGTCCTTATCCGGTCAGCAGTGAAGGACCACGTCTTAGATCCGTAAGTCATCACTCGCAACACGCACTGGTTGTACAATCTAGTTTTCAGAGTTTGAGGTATAGCTGACGAGAAGATGTGTCGTTATTTCCCGAACGCTGCCCAGCCGAGTTGAATCCGTCGATTGACTTCTCGGTCAAAGTTGGACTTATCTAGTCAGACTACTTGTCTCAGGTAAACGTACTCGTCAAAATTTTCGAGCATAGTGATCCCAACAACTACCGGGATAGGTGGACATGGACATTCAACATGATCTTTGTTTTGTCCATGTTAATCTTAAGACCTATCTGTTGGGAGACACCGTGGAGGTCATTGAGCATACGCTTAGGTCCCCCATTGATTTCGCCATAAGGAATATATGACACACTTGCATTTGCCTCAAACGATGATGCCTACAACTGCCCGTAGAACCTCTCAATCTCACTCAAAATCTCAGGTGTCCTGGAAACGATGCTGCCCCAATCAGCCTTCAGCTTTGACAGTTGGCTCTGTCTTGCGGACAGATCTCTGGCAAAGACTTTGGAGCGCTGGTTTCGCTCAATCGTTTCTTCAATACGAGCTGTATTGAAGTTGCGTAAGTTCTGTCACATGAATTTGGAGATCTGTTTGTTCAGTTTCCTGTATGCTGTCAAATCTGCTGATGACTGCAGCCTCATCTCCCGTCTAACAGCCATAAGGTTAAGATTGTGATCAGAGAGTTTATTTGTTCTTTTGCGGCGGGTCTTAGAGAACTTAGGAATGGATAGACCGACTAAGTATTTATCAGCGATGTATGCAATAAAATGTATTACCCTGAAAATTAAATTAGCAGATCACGTTCGAATTTCTATTACATACAACACCGTGTGGTTTTACATAAATTTTTGTATTGTACGACATATATTAAGTTTGTTGAGTAGTCACATGTTATTATGAATTTTCACATTTATAACGAGATAGGTGTATCAGAATTATGCCAAATGGAAGTATATAGTTACAACCTACCTCTTTGGGGGACAGGCGTGAGAGTTTGTGTATAAAATTAGCCTAATTTTATAAAACTTAATTACTGTGATGATGTTAGATATACAACGTATAGTTAATATAAAAATCTAGTATTTAAAAAACATAAAAAAGAGACAATGAGTTCTAACAAGTGTACGATACTAAAATAGCAATTGAATAGAGCAAGAAAGAATAATAATGTACGTTAACATGTAGAAATATGAGTATTTTCATTTTACCCGCAAATTCTTGCGAAGCGTGCGAGGAGCTAATTAAAATTCGCGTTTCAACGACAAAGTTAACGAGGGTAAAAGTTGATACCTTTTAATGAATTTCTCACATATACTCGCAGTGTCACTCATTTAATGAATTTGCCACATGTATTTGAATAATGTTATGGGTATGTCTATATGTATGTTTAGTGTTGCAGCTGTTATAATTATTACTGTTTATTATATCAGCCAAATTATTACCGGTATAGGTGTTACAGTTTAATCATTGTCATCGTCATATCACAGCCAAATTCAAATACTCTGCTGACCATCCATCACTATTCATCGAATTCTTGCATGTCTTACCAGGTCGTCAATTTATATGGTAAAAATTTTTTATACACTTTGCAGTATCTAAGTGAAATTAGTGCAATCTTAGAGGACAGTCATAATAGTTTCATTAGTTACTAGTTTTAATAAAATAATGTTTATTTCAGATATACATATCTTAATTTACATCGTTATCGTAATTTACATAAACTATGATAGTTAAAAAAACAATACTAAAATAAGAATTAAATAAATTATATCTACAGAAAGAGAGCAATCATTTTAGGAATTTGAATGTTCCACCCACATGCATTAAGATCCAATGCTTCTGAATGGGACTATCAAGCATGTCTTGAAACATCAAGATACCATTTTGAGCTCTTCTATAGTTTATATAACATTGATACAGTTCGCTTTCTTAGGATGCCATTAGAATCATCAATACCTGTTTCAGCAAACATGATTAAATCACTACAGCGTCTAGGAAGGCCCATTAGCATCCTGAAGGCATTATTATATTGAATTCGAAGCGCATTGTGGGTCCTCTGCATGTAGTCACACCAAAGGCGGCAGGTGTAAAATGTTTGACAGAATGCCTTGAAGAGCGTTAATTTTATGTCATTTGTACATCTAGCAAACCTGCGGGCAAGCATATTGAATCGAACCGCCAATGCGCGTCGCTCTCTCTCTATATCATTGTTGTTTGTCAGACAATGATTTCTTATATTTACACATTGAAATAATACTAGTTTTTACGGAATTTATCGAGTTAAACGATAAATTTAACAATTAAATTTATATATATATATATATATATATATATATAACATAATTTGTTAATAATTATAACGATAATAATTAATTAAATTTTATAATTATCGCGTTAAAAGAAAAACGTAACGCGATAAATTCCGTAAAAATTAGTATTATTGTTTGTCAGATATTCGTTAACAATGTGTCCCAAATATTTAAATTGACAAACTCTACTTAAAAGCACACCAAGGAGTTTTACTGGCGGCATAATCAATGGTTTCTTACTGTTAACACGAAACACCAATAACTCACTTTTCTTGGTGTTATATATGAGCCCATGTTCAGCAGCTTATGTTTCCCACACAGATAACAGTCTACGCAACGCACTCACCGATTAGAGCACTGTTGGGACTGCCTAAACTTTGTGGCGCATCGAGGATATTCGCAGCAAATCGCACGCATGGCTTCTATGCGATTATAAATAAGCATCCTTGATGTTGCTTTTACGAGGTAGCACTAACAGTTTCCTGGAAGCTGTTACTTAGACATTAGACATCGTATGTTATGTAAATGCTGGATGAAGACAGGTTTTCCAGAGATTCATTAATACTAGCCTTAGTTTACTAGATTTTATATTTTTAACTAACTCATATGGACATTATTTCTGAAATAAAAAAAATGTAATTATTATTTTTTAGTGGAATACTACCCTACGTTTCTCGTACAAGAGAGCCATTTGTGAATATTTCATTCCCATTGGGCGTCGCTTCTTCGAGCTATATACCCATTGCTGCGTCAGCTTACTGATCCATAGGGCTATGTCAGTAACTCCGGTTTTAGTGCGGATACACTCATTATGAAGTCTAATACATACGGAAACTCCGAGCATAGGGCTTTCCATATTTTTTAAAAGTTATGCTTTTGTTGAGCAGATGCAGGAGTAAAGGACCACATGTTAGATTCATATGTACCGGCAATATATATTAAACTGTTTTTACTAAATTAAATTAAATTACACCTTGTAGCAGTTTTTTCACTCGAGGCTGTTTTTGTGGTACTCGAACCAATTAAAGTCTTTACACACATGCTAGCAGATTTGTTCTGATGTTTCTTGGAGGCGCGATGTTTTTGATTTGTAAATAAATCTATAGGATCCAGATTTTGTGATTATTCCTCATATTGTAAATATACTTTTTAAATATAATATGAGTAATTTTTGTTCGAAAATATTAAATTAGTCGTTAATTTTACTGCAACGCTATCTATCTCATCCTTGCATATCAATCACTGAATATGACCTCATTCGGTCGAGTCATTCAGAAGTCACCCAATTACGAACAGACGCAAAAAAGATTATGTATGTATCAAAAGTATTATCATCGAAGTTTTTATAAATAAAATAATATTTAATATTCTAATTAAACTAGTTCGCTATATTTTATGTCTAATTTATAGAAAGCAAGTAAGAGCGATAAACGAGCACACCGCCCACTTTAAACAGATTATGTGGCCAAAGAAATGAATATATGCAGTCTGGTTTTTTTTTGAATATCAAAACCTTAAATGAAATTAAAGTTTTCATTTAAGATAAATTATATTTTAACACACAATCATCTCAGTTACTGGGAAAATAACCTTAGAAATAAACCAACCAAATTCCAATTAGTGACAATTGCATTTAGTAATTACTTTTTTATTGAAATGGAAGCAACTAGTTATTTTTTTAATAAAAATATGTATTTGTTTGATATATATTAGATGCGTATATCTTCTATCCAGTATATGACAGTCGTTACTGCCAACGATTTTTCAAGCCCAAAGTGTTATTTGTTTCCATTACTACAGAACGCTAAGATAAATTGCCTCTCCTACGAAAGGATATACTGACGATATATTGACGATAATCGACAGCTTGTCTAGATGTAGTATGATATGTTTCTATAAGTTATTATAAATCATATTCGGAGCCTAGTTCTATCTATCAAGGATTTATTTACCAAGTACAAAAAATGAGATGGTTCTACTATATTGATACCTATGTTTTTTATATGTAATTTCACCAATTTCGCTGAAACGGTTAAACAGAATTAAAAATATTTTTTCTGGTTTTCACCTCAACATTTTCACATTTACCACTTAAAATTTCACTTATTTTTTTAATATAAATCTTCTGTACGTCTGTAATCTAGGAACGAAATCAAACTAACAAAAAATGTCAATAATTAATTTAACAAAATTAATTATTGACATTTTTTGTTAGTTTGATTTCGTTCCTAGATTGGCTTAGGTTAACGATTGGACCCGTTAGGTGGTGTTATTGTCGATATACAGAAATCAAGGTGATGATGTGCAATCATCAAATCTGGGTGATTCTGTATATCGACAACATCGCCACTGGTGTACCCGAGCCGGATCGTTATATGTTTATAAAAAAAAGTCTTAGTACATATACAATTTTTTTTAAAAACACTCTTTACCGTTAAAATCAACCACACATTTAAATAATAAAAATAAATCATATTTACTAATAATAATAACAATACTACTAAATCAGTAACCAGGAATTTTTACGCATATCTTGAGCACTAATTTTTAACTTACAATCTTTTGGAGCCGTAGTTGCTCAAGAAATAATCGTTACATTAAAATTTCAAATGTCGAACCAACGCCGCCTCCACTGAAATTTAAAATTACAATTTTAAGAGACTTTTGTGGCTTGAGCTCAGCGTTATGGGGATAGGTCGTAAAGAGAAACAAAATTTCATCATCGTCATCATCATCATCAGCCCGCGGCAATCCACTGCTGCTCTCCTGATGCACCTAACTTAGCCTAATCTTTAGCTACACGCATCCACTAGCTGACTTTAGCTCGCCTTGCGCAGATCGTCGCTACATCTAGCCGGAGGGCGTCCTACACTACGTTTACCTAAACATGGTCTTCACTCTATGACACGCATACTCCATTAGTTATCACTTCCGAGGCAGGTACGATCAGCCCATTGCCACGCAAGCCTGTAAATACGAAAAGCTACGTCGGTAACCTTGGTTATCCGGTGTATTTTTCGTTACGAACCATATTTACCAAAGAAACTCCGAGAATCGCTCTGTCTGTGTCTACGTTTTGACTCCATATTTGAGTACAGGCAGGACGTACTGGTCAAAGACTTTCGTCTACAAAACAACAAACATTGAGGTATGGGCGCTGACAAGACCTGACGTAGGTTCCTGAATGCTGCTCAGCCCAATTGAATCCGCCTATCGGCTTCTTTCTGAAAATTTTTACTTTCTAACTGCACTATATGACCCCGGTAGATATAATTTTGAAGAACTTAAAGATTCTCACCATCAAAGATAATCGAATCTGGTATAACGTGACTGTTAAACATGACTTTCTTCTTATTTAAATACACACGCAGTCCGACACGTTGGGATGATTTATTGAGGCTGCTAAGCATGTCTTATTATCAGCAAAGCGAAAGTGAGAGTTGTGGCCGTCATTTATATTGATGCCCAGTCCACGTCAGTTTAGCACCTTAAAACACCTTCCAGTTCATTTGTGAATAGTTTTGGGGATATTGTGTCTCCCTGTCTCACTCCACGATGTAATTGTATAGAGTTTGTACCCTGTTTTTAGATGAATATCGATCTTGTGGAGTTTAAATGTCTTAAGACTCTATGTAACGCCAGTTAATCCAGCAACGCTGCAAGGAATTTATAGCAGTCCAAGTTTCAATGGAGTCAATGGCTTACTTGAAGTCCACAAAGGCCAATAAAAAAGCTGATTTTACTCACCAGTCTTGTATAATTTGCCTCTCTATATGAATGTGGTCTATGGAGTTATAACCTCCTTGACGAATTAAAACCACAACTGAGCCTGCTCCTGTGGTTGGAATTCGTCAAGTCACCGAACGATTCAATTCGTGGTTAACCTCGAAAACAACTTATAGACGAGGCTCAGAAGCAAGATGGGCCGATAATTCGATAACATTGCTTTTAAAAATTTCTTGCAAAATTATTGCTTCTACTCCATGCCATTGGAATTCACCCATCGCGTAGAATGCAGTTAAAAAATCGACACAGCTCTCTTAGCAATAGTTGCTTCCTCGCTTTAAAGAGCTCTGTTGTTAACTCCGTCCTCTCTTTGGACTTTTCCGTTTTTAAGTTGCTCAAGGGCAAACTAAGTCTCCTCCAGACAGATATCTGGCAGATTATCGGTAAAGAGGCAAGTTAGTGTGGCTCTGTGATCGTCGTATTTGGGGTCAGATTGCTGGTTTTATAAAGAATGTATTATACCGTAATACCCTTCTATCTCAGCGAGAATCTCCAGCTTTAACGTGAGGGTTTTGCCATCACATTTTTTTTGTTTCATAATATGGCTCCTCCCAAGAATACAAGTAAATACTTTTTGACTCTTGTTTCACTCTATTGCCTCTTGAATAAAGGTTGCATTGGGGCGCCCCAGATTCCGCCGTACAGCTCTCCTTAGAAGTCTGGCGAGTTCCAGCTGTTTTGTCGGCATGGCTGTTGTTGCCTCATGTCTAATTTCCATAAACTGAATTGTTTCGACCGATAGTTTAGACTTCCGGCCTATATGATGACTACGACACAACTTACACAACTACTATATCCCAAATACGTCCCTTAAGATCTAAAGAACAATAGTGAGATCCTCTTCAATTCCAAAGTAACCCACATTAGGGCATTTAATTGATTGCGGAGTCTCAACTGGAAACACTGGGATCCCGATACGGTTTGAAATGCATTTGTTCGGAGCATGGACTTTATCAGACGGGCTCTTTCAATCTTTAAATCGAGTATCTCAAACAAGTCGGTGATCGCTTCCCGTATCAAACCTGTTGATCACTGAGATATCTCTGAATATATATTTTTTGTATGTCATGATACAGTCGATCACATTTTCGTCACGTTGTCAGGACTGCGCCGGGTCCATTTAATTTTTTTTTATAGAAGAGGAGGCAAACGGGCATACGGTTCGCCTGATGTTAAACGGCTACCGCAGCCCATAAACAACCGCAACACCAGGGGAACTGCAGATGCATTGCTGGCCCTTTAGAAAGGAGTAAGTTTTTTTCTTAAAGGTTCCCAGGTCATATCGGTCCAGAAAAATAGCCAATGTAAACTATTCCACAGAGAGATTGTACGCGTGTAAGAAAACTCCTAGTTAAACGTAAAGTGGTGGACCGCGAAGCATCTAGATGGTGTGGATGATATCGGGAAGTTTGCCGTGTAGTGCTCATAAAATTTGGCGGCTCGAATTAATCCGAACAATTTCTCACAGCACTCCCCGTGATAGATGCGATAAAATACGCAAAGAGATGCAACATCTCTTCGCAGCGCCAGTGAATCGAGCCGATCGGAAAGCACTCGGTCGTCGAACCTCAGAACAGAGATGGGAACAGGGAACATTCCATGTGCGGCCGAACCTGCGCCTTGTAAAGTTGCAAGCGGTGTGCCGATATGAAATTCTGTCCCGCTCTGCTGAGCACGCTAAGCTTTTTAGAGGCAACAAGGGGAGTGCCTTGAAACTGAGGAAATACGACAAAGGGGTTCTATTTAGCAGTTTACGCGCAAATTTGTGTCTTTGAGGGTTAAACTGGATTAGATTTAGTCACCCCAAATCCGGGACTTTGTTCATCAAAGAAAGGCAGCTTTTTGAAAATAGGTATTCGTTAGATGAAGCCTTTTTTTGCGGAAGCTATTCATATTTTGCTCCCTGTGGTTTCTGCTTTCTGAACTGCCATTAATTGATTCAACACTTATAAGCTACGCAACTTTGGCGTTAATGTATCCCAAGACGACATTAAAGTGTGATTTTGTGGTGTTGTGTTTAGCCTTCGCTTTGTCCAAGTGTATCAAAGTTGGTGCGTAAACATGTATATCCTTTACAGTACATTTTTCAGATAGTTTTAAAACGGGATACGCTACTCTTGTCGACAAACTGGAGATTTCCAAAATGGTGTCACGGAGAACTCTATTGACGAGAGAGCCCACTGGACTCTGGGAAATATCATGTCCCTTGTAATATTAGAGTAGGTGGCCTGATTCTAAGATAAGGTGCGTCCTCTCCCATTCTTCGAACTTCACTAACCCCAGAACGAATCCCGAGAGGTGCTGTAAGCTAAACTACCCTCTCGACATCAATCACCTTACTTTTTTACAATTCACTTAGGAGAGCTGGATCGAAGATGGCCCCTTTCCCCACAGCCGTGGCATCTTGGGCTATATTTTTATTGCGGTCGTGAACTGTAGCTGCTACGACCTCCTTGACGCGATGATAATGATAATCCTGCCGCACAGCTTTCACCTTCAGTGGGCCAAGACGTCAAGCTTTCAAGGTTTCTGACTTCAAAGTTGCGGATGCCGTCGACGAATATCTGTACCAGGTTCCCTACAATGAGCGTAGGTACAGATTGGTATGCTTTTTGAACTAGAATATCCACCTCAAGTGCCCACTGCCGCAGGTTTGTTGATGTTGTGAGACATGTTCCAGGTGAGCGTCATCATATCTAGCCTCCAATACCAGAAGGAGCTGCCCGTAGGTCACTTCCTTTCCGCGAGCTTTCAGAACAGTTAAAACCTGGTCGCGCGGGCCTAGTGTGAGAACTTTTATTCCAGCCGTTCGCCTTTATAGCAGCTTAGAACTGGATTTTGTAGACCGACCAGGAAGAAGTCCCGTCAAACGGCGGCACTTTGAATACACGTAGCGAAGGTAGCTACTATGGGAGCTGTAGTTCCATTCCCGAGTTTTAATTCATCCAGTGATTTCTTCATGTCAGCCTTCACATTATCAATCCGATTGTTCACTCGGTCGATTCAGGTTTCAGCTTCCAGTAGGCGGTTGTAATGTCAAGCAACCCTATCCTTTACCTCCCTTAGATTTTTTCCGACTAATTATCCATATTTGTTAGTGAATTATATTTTGGAGATATATAATTTAGTTTTGGTAGTTGAATAAAATTAAAATTGATATTAATACATACCCTACTAAGGTCGGGACATGTTTAACCTTACATTATGCAGTTTTATCTTACGCAAAATTATTGGTGAATCCCATCTTTCCGATAGTGCGCTCAAAATGGTGTTATTACTAGCCTGCATATCAACGAATGAAAGATATGACTCAGCATGTTCTCTCTATCTTTTTTCGTTGTTCCGAGTTGAAAATGAAGAAAAAGCAAATACACGGAGTCAGTTGGCTTTGCAATTATATGACGGCGTTTTTTGACATGAAACGTCTTTAAAATCAATTCCGCTTCTAGGTCCTGCAAAAGAGTGCTTGCTAAGGCAAAGTCAGAGCACATAGGCAGAATTGATGAGAAACTAGTTCGCCTTCCTTCTGGAACTCGTGCATTCTGGTCTCTCGCCAAGGCTGTCCAGGGGAATTTCTGTCAGCCATCTCTTCATTCTGCACAGGAAGGAAGACTCACTGGCCCATACCGCAAAGGAGAAAGCCGATCTTCTGGGCTCTTTCTTTGCGTGCAACTTGACTCTCGATGACGGGGGGAGTACGCCGCCGACGATCCCGCGGTGTGAGTGCTCCATGCCAAAAGTGCAGTTCACACAGCGCTCGGTTCGCAAAGCACTCCTCTCCCTGGACATCCACAAGTCGAGTGGGCCTGACGGAATCTCCTCAATTGTGCTGAGGACGTGTGCTACAGAGTTGGCACCGGTATTAACGCGTCTTTTCCGGTGCTCCTACTCGCTAGGCGTAGTCCCAACATCATGGAAGACGGCTTTCGTCCACCCGATCCCTAAAAAAAGAAGACCGCTCAGACCCGTCCAACTACCGGCCTATCGCCATCACCTCCTTGTTCTCCTAAACAATGGAGTCCATTGTAAACTGCCAGCTCATGAGGTACCTTGAGGATCACCAGCTGATATTAGTGACCGCCAATACGGTTTTCGCCGTGTCGGCGGTCGGTCAACTATGATCTTCTGGTCTACCTAACTCACAGATGGGCGGAGGCAGTAGAGTCCAAGGGGGAGGCATTGGCCGTTAGTTTGGACATTGCGAAGACCTTCGATCGGGTTTGGCACAAAGCGCTTCTTTCGAAGCTCCCTTCCTATGGGCTTCCCGAGAAATTGTGCGATTGGATCACCAGTTTTCTTGCAGATCGGAACATCAGGGTCGTTGTAGACGGTGCAAGCTCCGATTGCAAGCCTATTAATGCTGGTGTTCCACAAGGCTGCGTGCTATCGCCAACGCTGTTTCTTCTGCATATCAATGATATGTTGCAAACCCGTAACATTCATTGCTATGCAGATGACAGCACTGGTGATGCTCTTTACACCGGCCGAGCCAATATTTCTCGGGAAAACGTCTCCGAGTGCCGGGACAAACTTGTGTCTGAAGTCGAATCCTTGCTGAACAGAGTCTCGGATTGGGGGCGACTAAATCTAGTCCAATTTAACCCCAAGAAGACACAAGTTTGCACTTTAACCGCTAAAAAGGACCCCTTTTTCGTATCTCCTCAGTTTAAAGGCACTCCCCTTGTTGCCTCAGCCAGTAGCGGAATCCTCGGCGTTAACATATCGAGTGACGTGCAGTTTCGTGGTCACTTGGAAGAGAAGGTCAAATTGGCCTCTAAAAAGTTTGGCGTGCTCAGCAGAGCGGGACAGTATTTTATGACGGCATACCACCTGCAACTTTACAAGGCGCAGGTTCAGCCGCACATGGAATACTGTTCCCATCTCTGGGCTGGGGCTCCCCAGTACCAGCTCCTTCCACTTGACCGCATCCAGCGCAGAGCGGCTCGAATCGTCGACGACCGAGTGCTTTCCGATCGGCTCGATTCACTGGCATTGCGAAGAGATGTTGCATCTCTTTGCATTTTATTTCGCATATACCATGGAGAGTGGTCTGAGGAATTGTTCGGATTAATCCCAGCCGCCAAATTTCGTGAACCCACTACGCGGCAAACGTCCCGATACCATCCATACCATCTGAATGCTTGGAGGTACACCACAGTATTTTTAAAAAGGAGTTTTCTTCTGCGTACAACCTCTCTGTGGAATAGTTTACCACCGGCAATTTTTCCGGACCGATACGACCTGGGGACCTTCAAGAAAAGAGCTTACTCCTTTCTAAAGGGCCGGCAACGCAACTGCAATTCCCATAGTGTTACGGTTGATCATGGGCGGCAGTAGTCACTTAACATCAGGTGAGCCGCATTCTCGTTTGCCCCCTCTTCTATAAAAAAAAAATCAAACCAAAACATACGGGTACAAGGTCAGAAAAGAGAACCATAACGAAAAGGTCTATATCGGCTTGCTATAATAATTACAAAATTGTTAATCTTAGATATCTAAGTAGAGTATCATTATTTAACTTATATAGGCAACTCGCTATTGCGACTTTGAGTTTGCATCAGAGAAAATTGACCTAAACCGACGATCTCTCTTTCGATTTTTATACTGAAAACGACTAGCTGACATAGATATTTCACGTTATACCAATGGTCATTTCTCTGGCAAAGCCACACCTCATATTTTTTACTAGTGTCGTCAAAAGGTATTAAAATATACGGACCTAATTCTAGTCCTAAAAACTTCTTGTATCGGAATAATTCAATTGTTGTTTCTTATAACGTTGTTAAATAAAATAGAATTTAATGAATATTTTGACATTAATTGGCGAAGTAACAGAATCGAATAGAATGGAATCGTTTTTACTTAATATAGATAACATGTTATACTTATTTAAAGTCATTTTGTTCTTTTACTACTGGTTCAAAAAACCTCTGTCCTGGGAAGAACCAGCAACAACCCTGTGATTTTTTAAAAGCACTACGAACAATATAATATTTTGCACAAATGTTATGAAAACATTAGAAACAGCATCGTAGCAATGACCTCATTACCAGGGGTTGAAATCAATCTACTCTTTAGTAGTGTAATGATCCTGTAATGATGTAATTATGATATGAATGAATGATAAATATTTTTAACATTTTAATAGATAAGGTCCATAGGTATATTTTCTGGAATTTTGTTGTATTATCGTATACATATACGAATCTACGAATCTTTCTATACGAATCTTTAGAGTTGAATAACTGGTAATTATAGTAGAATAGGTGGTTGCCCATTACTTCACCTTGTTGCGCTACATTTTCGCTGCAGAATCTCCCAATTCTACCGGCATATTACCTGATATGACGGCTCGAACTGCAGAATCCTATAAATATTATAGGTTTACAGATGTCTGATCCTTTATTACCCTGAGTGCCATTAAAATATTAATCAATCGAATCAATTTAGTCATTAGTATCTAATCAATAGGTGCCAAGGTAATGCCCATATGAATAGGTATAAAGTTAGGTACTTAATTAAAATTTAATAATTAACATTAATGTATTCGAACAATAAGTATTAATTACCCGATATGATGGCTCCAACTGCAGAATCCTGTAATATTGTTGCGCGCCACAGTTGATGGCACTAGCACTATCTGGTATCAAGTATCAGAAACAGGAGTGTCGATATCTTTCTGGAACTCTCCCAACAACGCCATCTAGTAACAAGTAGAAGTGTTAAGCTTTCTAGAAGCCCCACACTCGAACTTTCTGCGCCTGATCGGTCGGTGCCTTAAGAACCTTAAGCTCGTAATAGTATTGTTTACTGAGATGCTACACATGATTGGACAGGCGGCTAATACAAGTCAGTTACAATTATTGACTGTAAATCGTATAAAAAATAAAAGCAAAATCTTAACGTATTATTGGAGATGATGTCTTTTACTTGATACATTAGTACAGTGGCATGTGATGGTTTGTTGTGACATCTCCCCAACACTTAGGTTTTGGATGTGATATTTATTATTTTGTAATTGGTTGGTTAGATTGTTGGCAGGTTGTAGTTAAGTCATGCAATTATATCTAAAGTTGCTTTCAGATTGCCCAATCCCTAATTACAACTAGAGAACATACGCGCATGGTTGACAATGGAACAAGTATGAGAGCGTTAGAGAATCATAGTATTTAAGCTTACGATCTTTATAAAATAAAAGAATGAAAACTTTGAGTCTTTATTAATTTTTTACTGAACATATTAATATTTAAACCTGAATCCATATTGTGATGACCTCTGACAACATTATATTGCTTGGAGTTCAATGTTATTTGGTTTTCTTAAAGAATTTGTATTTAATAACAATAGATACCATCATAGCAACACCATAGCTTATTTCTACAGCAAATCTCATCTTTCTAGAATATTGTCTCCAATAGCCCGAATATGAGATGCCGCGTTTTTTATACATCTAACCGCACTTATAGTAAATTTGAAAAATTTAAAATCAAATGTGAGTAGTAGGCTCTACGTACTGTAGCCGTAAAGTAGTGTTGCCAAAAATCGGTCTTAGTCTTGCAGTCTTGGTCTTGTTCTTGCATTTTTGCAAGACCGTGACTAAGAACAAGATCGCCTAATTTTAGCAAGACCAAGACCAAGACTGACCGTGCAAGATTTGAGCAAGTACAAGACTAAGCCTGCGAGACTCTTGCGTCTTGCAGTTAGGAATAAGTGTCGTTTCAGGGAGTATAGGAGTTCGGGTATACGCTTAGGGACTCTATGAGACGCAAAAAATATATAAAAAAAATTGGAAAATTGGACTTATACACATTACGAACAATACCATAAACATATATAGCGAATAAAAATATCCATTAAAAGAAAAAACAGTGCATCCCCAGTTTTGACCATCGGCACTTTGATAGTGCGCGGCGTCTTGTTGTCGGCATCATCAAAGGTCGAATACTGACATGTCAAAGAAATTTTGCAGCTATTCGGAAGTACAAGGTCAAGATACACGCGCTGGCGGCTTCTATTGATATCGCATTCAAACGTCGCCACCGCGCCGGACGCACTACATTTGACACTGTTTGAATGCCGCCACAGAGTACATGTTTCAAAGAATAAAATAAGTTTCCGGGTGCTCAGAATGGACACGAATACGTTATGCTGATCTCGCAAGGAATAATACAATTAGATAATGGTAAGGATAGGTAGATACATAATAATTTATTCTAGTAAGTACATACATACATACATAAACACTCACGCCTGTCACCCAGAGGGGTAGGCAGAGACTACGGACTTCCATTTGGCATGATACTGACATACTTCTTTCGCCTCCTTTACATCCATATATCTACGCATACATGCTCGTCGGTTAAGGGTACTTCTAACGGGGCCCCTTTTCAAAATATCGCCAATTTGGTCGATAAACTTTTTTTTAGGGCGTCCCTTCCCAACTCGGCCGTTCACATCTGCTATATAAATTTGCTTTGTCACTCTTTTCTCATTCATTCTTTCAACATGACCAAACCACCGAAGCATTCCTTTCTTAATCCTGGTCACAACATCATCTTGCATACCAAATTTATCTCTTATCACGCAATTTCTCAACCTGTCATTCAGATTCAACCCTAGCATACTCCTTAAAGACCGCATTTCTACAGCATTTATTCTACTTTCATGCTTCTTCTGCCACACCCAGCTTTCACTACCATACATTAAAGTAGGGACTAACACAGCATTATGAATTACCATACGTGCCTTTTTTGACACATTCTGGTTCTTCATAATAGAGTGTAGTGCCCCATTCACTATTATCCCTGCATTTACTCGTCGTTCTATATCCCTGTCATATCTACCATCCCTGCTAAATACACATCCCAAATACACAAACTCATCCACTTGCTCAATTAACTCTCCTTCTATTCTTATTTCACATACCGTTTTGCTTTCTTCTCTTTCAAAAACCATCACTTTCGTCTTACTTGCGTTCACTTTCATTCCCCTTTCTTTTAATTCCCAGTTCATTAATGTAACCGTCATTTGCAACTTAGCCGCCGATGACGCAAATATGACTTGATCATCGGCATACAAAAGGCATTTGACGGTTAACTCGCCCATTCTTAACCCACTTTCTTCATCTTTCAAAGTTTGCAAACACCTGTCCATAAATAGGTTGAACAGCAAAGGGGAAGCTACACAGCCCTGTCTGACACCTTTTTGGATGCCAAACTAGTCCGAGTCGACCCCATTGATCCTAACACAAGCACTAGAGTCCCTATAAAGAGACCTTAATGCCTGTATCAAACCAGCGCTCAACCCATATGAGTTCAGTGTTTGCCATAACACATTCCTGTCCACTCTGTCATAAGCCTTTTCCAAGTCCATGAACGCACAAAAAAAACTTTCTGATTTTTGGCCAAAAACTTCTCCGCAATCATGCGCATGGAAAAGAGGTAAGTAATTATTATAATATTAACTATAATATGGGTTTATAATAATTACTTACTATTATTATTATTACCAAATAGATAAACATGTTCAATAAGTTCATTGCAAATCTCGATTTTTGGAAGTGTGTGTTTTTGAACACAAAGTGTTCGAATATGTCGTCACCCATTTAATAAATATTGTAGACATTTTTAACATACTTGAAACGTGTAAACAATTTGTACAGTGCTAATTGAATAATATAAAAAGTGTGCATATTAAATAAAGAGCGTAAAATAAGATCTAAGTACTTTTTAGGAGCCCGAGTATCTCTTAGAGAACCGTTTAAAGAAATTGATTGCATCGAATTGATGTAAATAATAGTGATTTGCACAATTTTAATAGTAGAAATAAAAAATAAAAACACAATACCTGTTTTCCGGTTATACAAATTATATAATGCGTTCTTGGGTAGCGATATACGCTTTTATAATAAGATTCCAAAATAAATGTTAGATCTTTAACCTTTTCAATTTAAGTCAGACAAAAATTCTTGGAACTGACCTCTCGTACTACACAGGATTAACTAGAAATTTCTAAACCGATTTGGTATCTACATATACATTTGACATTTTATGTTTGACTTATCGCTTTACATAATTATAGAACTATTGTAAAAATATTTTGAAAAAAGCAACTACTGAGTTTCTTACTTTCTTCCATGATTCTTCTCAGTAGAATCAGAACCCCTGGACATAGAAAAGAAAAAATTGTGGTAAAACAGTGATTATATGACTATTCAAAAGTGTATCTTTAATGCCTACTTGACTAAAACATATTTGAATTTCGAATTTCAAACGAGTGAAGGCAAATTAAATTTAATTAACGTAGAATAATTCAATCACAAGAAGAACATAATATACACAATTTTATTTACATATTTACATTTCATTTTTACGTAGACACACTATACCTATCTGGCAACGCATCTACTTTATTAATCTTCTGAAGAATCATTAATTTTATCAAAGGACGCCGAACTTTCCTTTGTCGGTCTTTCGGCGTGTACTTACAAATAGTAGTATTTATTTTAATTCCAGTCATTCCCAATTGAGCTTTGCTTCGAGTCTAATGTATTAATTGTTTTTACTCTAATCCTTGTTGTTCTCGGAGTGATAAGTTTACAATTTGACATGAGTGACGAAGAGTCGAATAGTTCTAGTCGGAGTAGTGAGAGTTGGAGTTATAGATCTAAAAGACCTGAAAGTAAATTTGATGAGTTTTTCGACGTAATTCATGCATCTCAAATTGCTTTGTGTAAATTATGCCAACATAAAAAAGATTGAAATAAAAATGAAAAACAGAAACACTTAAGGCTTAAGGAAGCATATAATATCTTTCCACAAAAAAGAATTACAAATATTTCCTCCTAAAAAACCAAAATTAAGTGGAGATATCACAAGCTTTTTAATAACCACCGGAAAAAGTGGACAGGTAAGAAAAAATATACTTATCACACAATTACATAACACATATACTATGTAACTAGCGGCCGCTTGCGATTCGTCCGCGTACAATATCTGATTTCCTATGAGATTTTGAAATTTTCTCGCTGCAAAAGTCTTACCTAAGTATAAAGAGGCTATATAGGTAAAGCTTAACTATGCAAGAATTTATTATTTAAAATTAATATAGTAAATGTCGGTTTTCATATCAATACTTTAAAAATATAGGACTTGCATGTAACCATTTTACCATAATTTCACCCCGGGGTTAGGAATTCTGAATAAGCTGTATTTAGGATTTTATTATTGAAAACTTATAACTTTAATGCCGATTTTCGTGTCTCTAACTTCAAAAACGTAGGACTTTCATACAAACTTCCACCTCCCATCTTACTCCCTTAGTAGTTCCTGAGATATCGTTATAGTCAGTTAGTGAGTGGTAGTTATATATATATATAGATTATAGTGTTAATATGTATTTATAATTCACTCATATTTTCATTTGTTTTTATAATCGTCGAGACACATGATTTTCTGTTTTATTTCAGTCTGAAAATAGCAGTGACAACATAACGACAGCTACAGATGATTGGATGGTTAAAAAATATCTTCCCTTCTCATTTTTCGATGACGAAGCTACACAAGTTTATTTTCAATCAATTTGCCCAAATATGGTGTTTCCTAAAATGTCCACACTTAGAAGGAAGGTCAAAGAACGGTTTGAAGAGCTTCAATTGAATTTTAAGAAACGACTACAACAATTTTCATCTAAAATGTCATTTACCATTTATGAATGGATGTCAATTGCTGGTAGGAGTTACTTAGGGGTCACTATTCATTATATAGACAACGAATGGAAGTATCAATCTGTAGTCCTTGATTTTTTACGATCACGCGGTCAACATACTGGGGAAGATATTGCAACGATTTTCCACGAATGTTTATTGGAATATGACATAATTGATAAAATTCAGGGTATCACGGTCGACAACACAACTGCAAATACCAAATTTACGTATGAATTGGACAACCAGCTGCCACACTTTGATTCAGATAATCTACATTTCCGGTTTTTTGCTCACATTTTGAACCTTGGTGTACAAGACTTATTAAAGACCTTAGCATTACACAGTGAAACTGACAATAAGGGACAAAAACAACAGTATGAAGATAATGAAGACGAAACTGAGGAAGAAGAAGAATATGCGCCAAATATTGCTGACTCACGTACAGCTATAACAAAATTACGCAGTATTTCCAGTCAAATAAAAAGAAGCGAGATATTGAAGAGGAAGTTTCAGTCTGCTTGTGAAGCAGCTGGCGTGCCATCAAATCTGAACCCCATACTCGACTGTCCAACGAGATGGAATTCCAGACATGATATGATTAGATTTGGTTTAAAAGTGAGAACTGGCATCAACATATTGTGCACTTCTGTCACCGAATTGAATGATTTTCAAATCACAGATAGTGAATGGCAAATACTCGAAAAAATACATTAATTTCTTATAAACTTTAAAATTCTATCAACGAAACTTGGTGGAGAAAAATATGTTACATTATCGCTAGTCATTGTATCATTCAATCTCCTGCTCAATAAAATTGAGTCTATGGTAAAACAATTAGATGAGAAACCTAATCGATCCGAAGTTGATGAAAGGCTCATTCTGGGTTTTCAAGCAGCTCGAGACAAAATGCTTAAACTTTATAAAAAGAGCAACTGGATTTATTGTACCTCTTTAATTTTAGACCCAAGGCTAGATAAGACTCAGACTTTTGACATGACATTATGGGAGATGCAAATTAAAACAGAAAGCCTGCGCAAATTTAATAAACTTTATAAAGAATATAAAAGTCTACACTCAGTGAATACATCTCTAGAATAACCAAGAAATGAAAAGAAATTATGTGACTATGATGAAGATTAAGACGTAATAGACTTTGAGAAATTGTATGCATGTCCCTCGACGTCACCTGGATCTGAATATTTTCATCAAGGCTTAGTTATAGACGAGTTGAAGGAGTAGATAAGTAAACTCAGAGCCGCCAGTTCGGAAGACATTTTAGAGTGGTGGAGGACGCATGAGACAGAATATCCGACTTTATCGAAGATGGCCCGTGATTTTCTTTCAATACCTGCAACTTCAGTAGCTGCTTAGAGATTGCTTGTATGCTTTTCTAAAGCATCATTAGTAATTAGAAAACATAGAAATAGGTTAAGTGATGAGTCAGCCAGATGGTTACTTTGTATTAATTCTTGGTTAAAAGAATTAATATAAGGTAACAGTAATGTCAAAGCTATTGTGTACTGTTATGTAATTTAATTTGTTTTGTATTTTATTTTTTTATTTAAATAAATGGTAAATTGTATAACTCTTTTATTCCATTTCATATAAGGGTCTATCAATCTCTTTCTAGACAGATAATGTTCTTTATAATACAGTCAAGTTAATGTCATTAATTTGTTTTTTATATGTTTTGACTAAGTTTTAGCACATGTAAGCTTATTTAATGTAAACGTTTATTAAGAAACAGACTAACTCCCGTAGCCGTGAGACTTGGTAGACAGCTCAGTTGGTTAGAGCATCGGCACGGATCGCTTAGGTCGTGGGTTCAAACCCCACCCACATTCATAGATATTTATTAATTTGGTTGGTCTTTCTACGGCTATGTTAATTCAAGCTCAAAATGTGCCTACTCTGTTAAGTTCTTCTAAGATCTAAAGTAACGTTTAATAAATAAAAATAGGCCAATAAGTAATTGCGAGACTTGCAAGACTCTTGCTGCAAGACCAAGATCAAGAACAAGACCAGGTGTATTGGCGCAAGACCAAGACCAACACTGGCTAAGTCTCGTCTTGTTCTTGCATTTGGGCAACACTATCGTAAAGTCTATGCAGCCCAGAATAACAATTATTAAAATTGAATTTAAAATCTATGCGCACGTACGTGATTAAATCTTTATAATTTGTGTGTATAAATAAGATTATCAGAGCTCCATGTTTCATTGTAATTCTCTCAATCTCGCAATGAAAAGTGCAAGTAAATTATTAGTAAATTTTTAGTGACAGTGGAAGCCTGATTAGCAAGTATGTATGTGTCGCAGTAAGATAGATAAAGCCGTAATATATTTATATCCCTAGGGATATAATTAAATACCGTAATATAGTTATACGAAAGCGATTCTTTACTATCTCATTAGAAATATACTCGTAGTTATAAAACCGTCGAAGTTTAGTGATATAATTATATTACTACATTAGGTTCAATGTTATAAATATGTTAGGGTTTGTCTCAAAAAAGTCATATTGTATCACATTGACATCATATTGTAGTATATTAAAGCTTATTTATTCTCAAATATTTTTGAAAAATTGAAAAATCTCAAAAGTGTGCCACTTTTTTGAGACAGACCCATTTCTTGATTAAGCTTAGTGAAATAGAAATCTACCATATATAATTAAATAAAACACAATTTTATTGGTTGTATCTTTTTTATTAATCAATATTATGTATCTTGCAGTTAGTTACAAAACTTCGTGACATTAACATGTATTAAAGTAATTATAATTAAGACGATCATATTTCTTGAAATTTAAACATTAACAATACAATTAAAACTAATCAAACATTAAAAATCTTTTAATGCCAAACAGTTTTGAGATATCTTTATTTCTTATCCACAAGTTGAGATCTTGGTTCCTTTAAAAGTATTTTTTAATTTTTGTTCAGAAAAGAAGAGGAATCATGACATCTAGAATTACATAGCACTGAATGCTTCTTACAGGCACATCTTTTAGTAAAATATTGTATATTCGATTTTTTACAGGAACATTTTAAATAACCTTGGCTACCAAAGCGCGACAATTTTTTGCATATTTCTCTCAGTGACAAGTTTTCATTTGATACAGGATCATTCAAAGTAATGTTTGAAAGGTGTATTGCATTTCTAGGTAACCAATCTTTCAAGATACCAACTGAAGTTCCAATTTTATGACTTTCATTTCGCTTTTCTAAAAATTTTACTAACACATTTTTTTGATCCAATGGTCCACGGTCTATCTTTGGTATTTTAAAAGAACTGAAGATCCGACGTCAATGTCAGGATATTTCTGTGATGAGTGGGGTTTCATTTTTTGTGCGGCTTATCTTAAGTTTTCGGCAGTTTTGTCTGTTTGGTCTTGAATGTTTTTTACGCTGTTACATAAAAAGCATAATAGCTGCGATCCGTAATCTTCATCACATGACGTTATTCCACAAATTACGTGAACATTTCATGCACACGAGTAGCATGAATGTGCTCCTGTACATTCTTTGCCGCAAACTACACATAAAAGTAAAAGTCATTTGTTCTGCTGGCACTTCCGATGCCGATTGTTGCAAGTTAACAGACTCGGCAGGCAAGTCACGGTCGCAGGTTTCAATAGGCGCTGGCACTGCTGATGAAGATGACGGTTATTGAAGTTAACAGACGCGACAGGCAAGTCACGGTCGCAGGTTTCAATGGGCTCTGGTGCTGCTGATGAAGATGACGGTTGTTGCAAATTAACAGACGTGACAGGCAAGTCACAGTCGCAGGTTTCAATAGGCGCTGGCGCTGCTGATGAAGATGATGGTTGTTGCAAGTTAACAGACGCGACAGGCAAGTCACGGTCGCAGGTTTCAATAGGCTCTGGTGCTGCTGCTGAAGATGATGCGCCTGCGCCGCACACTCCGAAAGCTATTTCACTAAACTTAATCTAGTAATATAAGTACATCACTAAACTTCGACGGTTTTATAACTATATTCCTAGTGAGATAGTAAAGAATTGCTTTCGTATAACTATGTTACGGTATATAATTATATCCCTAGGGATATAACTATGTTACGGCTTTATCTATCTTACTGCCACATGTGTATTTCTCCAAGTGCTTGTTATATTGTTTTATATTATTTTTATGATGTTTTAGATCGACGAATTAGTTTCGATTCAATTCCCAACCTGGTTGATAAATACTTGGTTAACTGTAATTGCTAACTTTTTTTGATAGAAATGTCACGTATCTCAGTCTTACACAGGCTTACACCTGTAAGCCTAAGCCTTTTCTTAGTTTATTAATATATTATTAGTTCTTTTTAATTTACTATTCATTGTAGATATATGTTAATAAAACTTTATATTTACAGGTCGACTAATCTTTTCTTTTCGGATGAAGACGTCGATGTTGGAGCATAGGAAACACCCGCTTCTTTCAATTCAAACAAGAAGAGCAAGCTAAAACCCAAGAAGAAGGCAGTAGCGGCTAAACAGGGGATGGGGAAACTTTTTTTGGCTTGCCAATATTTACTAATGAAATATATGTCGGGCCAAATTAAAGTTAAATGCCAACTGCAATCTGTGTGACTCCATGTATTTCTTTTTCTGCGTTTTAATCTCCGAACAACAAAGACAGATAGAGAGAACATGCTGAGTTTTATCTATCTTTCTTTCGTTACATGCAAGCTAGTACTAGCACTGTATATTTTAATACCAATTTTAATTTTATTTAAATACCTGAAATCGAACTAAGTTATAGGTCTTTAAATATAATTCACTGACGAATATGGTTAATTAGTCTCAAAAAATCTAACATTTTTAATTTTACGTGCTGTAGTTGATGCCTGGTACATAACACAAGCACCATCTAATATCGAGTAGCAGAAATAAACTTTCTAGAAAATTCCATCTTAGAACTTTCTACACCTAGTAGGTCGGGACCCTTATTTGCTTGAACATACTAGATGTCATATATAAGGCAGTATGGGACGCGACCGAAAGAGTATTGAATTGGCGATCAAGCGAATACTTCTAAGCGACATAACTACGAACTAAAGTGTTCAGTGTGAGTAAATGTTAGTGTGTTTTCAGTTTTAATTGGTGTTTGGTAATAAAAGTGTAAATATTAGTAATTCAATCGGAAGTTTTTACTGCCACGAACCCCAAGCTCGTAAAAATTGGTGTCAGAATTGGAATACAATCATGCCGATTTTACCTAAGGACAACACGGATGGTATCCTTACCTAATGTCAACGCCAGCTGGAGACGGACCAGAGACGATTTGCTGGTGTAACGCCGCAAAAGTTGGAGGGCTAGCTGCTGGCCACGGAGGCATGCCCGTCAGCAGCTCCGACATCTGCAGCACCTGATTTAGGTGCTCTAATGATGATGCGCCGACAGGAGGAACAGGCCCGTTGGTTGAAAGAGCACCAGGAGGAACAGGACTGCTGACAGGACGAACAGACCCGTGGCCAGAAGGAACAGGCCCGACGATAGGAGGAACAGGCCCGTCATTTGGAAGAGCAGTTCAAACGAAAGAGCAGATGCTCCTCATGTAGGATATGCACGCTACCTTCGGGAAAGAGATAAGGAAGGTAAAGGATACCCGCCTGTCGGTGTCTGAAACCCAAATCGACCGAGTGAACAACCGGGTTGACAACGTGAAGGCTGACATGAAAAAAACGCTCGACGACCTCAAACTTTGGGATGGAACTACAGCTCCTCCTTTAGTAGCTACTACACTTTCGCTACGTAAATTCAAAGTTCTTCTTGGTTCGCCTTCAAAATTCATCTGTCGTTAGTTCTGTCGTCTATCTTCGTTCCCGGCCGCGTTTCACAAACACCCGGTATATATACATTATTGTGATTAATTTTTGGGTTTTCAGTTTTGGTGTTTAAGTTGTAAGTTTTTCTGAAATATTATTTATTTCAGAAAAATAACTTACAACAGGATATAACCGAATCGTTTGTGTCATGACAAGTAGCTCTAGTAGTAATCTTTGTCGTCCTATAAAAATATAAATAAAAGGAAAAATTAGGTAAATCATCATATGTTTCTTAAATGAAATCATTGGCTGATATTTATTCTGCTTTTACCAATAAACGTTGAAGTTGTTATTTCGAAAAAAAAATATAACATTAAAAAAAAACGCTTTGCAGTTTGGCAAATTAAAATTTAAAAATCAAACATAAGCAGGCATAAAGAAAGTATGTAATAAATAAATAAATAAAAGTTATTAGTGCCCAGGATTTTTGTTTCTTGGTCGTGTGGGGTGTCATCGGGTTCCGATTCGCAATTGCTTTCATAGAGGTTTTGAACGAATGGTTTAGCCCAAGGATGAGGAAAATACGGCCAATAGACAGACTCCAGCCAGCGAAGCGTCGAAATCCGGACCATCAAACAAATATCAAGTTAAGTTTTCGAATAGTTAGAAATTTTATCTTTGCTTTAAAAAATCTCTGGTGGTAGTCGATTCCATAAGGAATTTGTGCAAGGTAGAAAACTTCTTTAAAAGTGCATGGCGGATGATCGCTAGTCAACCAGATGGTATGGATGTGCGTTGGTGAAATTGTGCGACTGGAATTAGCCTGAACAAATCCTCAGAGTGGACGTGGTAGATGTGATAAAATAAGCAAAAAGTTTCAACATCTCTTCGCAGTGCCAGTAGTTCGGTTGCTGATGATTCATACTGCTCTGCGCTGGTTATGATCAAATGGAAGGAGCTGGCACTGAAGAGCCCCCGCCTGGAGATAGGAACAGTATTCCATGTGCAGTAGAACCTGCGCCTTTACAAGGCGCAGGTTCTACTGCACATGGAAATGAAGAAATTTGCAGGCAGTGAGCTGGCACGAAATACTATCCCACTCTGCTGAGCACGGCAATCTTTTAGAGTGACTACGAAACTGCACGTCACTCGACATGTCGACGCCGAGAAACTGAGAAGATACGACGAAGGGGTTCTTTTTTGCGGTTAACGCCTATACTTGTGTCTTCTGGGGATTTAATTGGACTAGATTTAGTCGCCCCTAATCCGAGACTTTGTATAACAAAGTCTCGACTTCAGACACAACTTTGTCCCGGTACTCAGCAACGTTTTCCTGAGAAATATTGTCACGGTCAGTATATAAAACATCACCAGTGTTTTTGTCTGCATAGCAATGAATTTTACCGGTTTGTAACATGTCATTTATATGCAGGAGAAACAGCGTCGGTGATAGCACGCAGGTTTGTAAAACAGCAGGTTAATTTGCTTATAATCGGAGCATGCACCGTCTACTACGACCTTGATGCTTCTATCTGCAAGAAAACAGATGGTTCAATTGCATGATTTTTCAGGAAGCCCATAGGAAGAACGCTTCGTGAGAAGTGCTTTGTGGCAAACATAATCGAAGGCCTTCGCTATATTTAAACTAACGGCCAACGCCTCCCCCTTAGACTCTACTGCCTGCGTCCATTTATGAATTAGGTAACCCAGAAGATCACCAGCCGAGCGACCGCGACGGAAACCGTACTGCTGTCACTAATCTGCTGCTGATCCTCAAGGTATCGCATGAGCTGGCTAATAATTCTATTCTATTATATAATTCTATTATTTTAGAGAACAAGGTGGTGATGACGATAAGCCTATAGTTGAACGGATCAGAGCAGTTACCTTTTTTATCTTTTAATTTATTTACTTCACTTTGTTTTTAAACACTTCTCATAAAAATATTCTAATGAGAAATATTCATCTATGACAGAGGCAGAGAGAATTTTTTTTTTGAAAGGCAAAAAGACTATGTTCACGAAGCAATCTGATACTCATAAGGCTGCAACACTGCGCAGTTATGTTGTAGCTTACAAAACTGCTAAAAGTAACAGAACATTATGGGATGGTGAATTTGTAAAATATTACTGGCTGTAAGCAACATTCTTTGCCTAGAAAAAAGTTGAGTTTCAACCTTTAGTTTTATAACGGAGAACGATAACTGATGGAATTGACACCATCGTTGAACAATTATCGTATATTGTATCGTAATCATCACATCTTGAGAATAATTGTAACGAATTTTAATACATTTCTCTAACCATGGACGAGAGCACAGACGTGAGCGATACTGCCCAATTGTTGATTTTAATTAAAGGAATTGATTTAGAGTTCAACATAACCGAAGAATTAGCATGCTTAAAATCCTTGAAAGGAATAACTAATGAAAAAGTTATTAACTATTCATGTTTTGAGGGTATTTCAAAGTGCAACTTGCCAATGGACAAATTATGTATTATAACCACGAACGGAGCATCTTATTTGATGGGCAGCAATTTTAGGGTTTATGGGTATATTTTACAAAGAAAACCCTAGTAATAACGTATTATTTCTGCACTGTTTAATTCACCAGGATGTGTTGTGTTGATATACAATCCGTTTTGAGTAGGGCTGTATGACTTACCAACAATACAATACGTTCAGGAGATTTAATACATCAAAAATTCCAAAAAAACGAGCAGTAGATTGTTGAAAGAGTATTTAGAAGAAGAAGAATCTTTCCGAACGAACTTTAAAAAGGAATTATTATTTTGAAACACATTTTATCAACCATTTTCAGTTACGAAAATTTAAAAGGTCAGAATAAAAACCCTTAATTTTTTTCACAACAAATAATTATATTATAAAAAATAATATTACTGTATTTAAAATATTTTTGAATAGCTCAGTAAGGTCTACTAGTAGTATGTACGTAATATGTAAACTATTAAATAATTTCCAAAGCAGTTTTTAATGCTTTCCCTGTATTAATTTAAACAAACGTTAACGATACAATTAGAACTTAGTCAAATATTAAATAATTTATTACAACCATAATTATTAGTTTAAAGTCGATTGAAGCATTGATAAAATGTAGACCGTTTTTTAGGGTAAAAACGGTCTACATTTTAGAGTTAATTGCTAGCATTTGAAGACTGAATATTAATTGTCTACGAGAGTAAAGTAATTTATATTAGGTTTTATTTTGTTATCAAGTTACTTAAATTCATAGGAAAGTTAAGGTCAAAATTATGTAACGAGAAAATAGAATAAATATTATAGAATAAATAACAGATTTTAGAAACAGGTTTGTTAACAAATTATGATGGTTGCGCGGAAAACCATTCGTATTTATTTTATATTTGACGGTAGCTGCCAAATCGGTTATCCCATTCCAAAACGATATCATTCATACCCTCCTATCGACACATCGGGGTGGTGGGGTGGGAGGGGAAAGAAGATGATTCTAGAACATCACGTAATCATCGTAACCGAGGATATATAAGGCACGCGCGACCGACCGCACTTTCTTCCCGCCGCGCTCGTCGTTGAAACCACACCACTAGTAGAAACCGCTTTAGCCTGGAAGCAATCGAGCTCCAGGAAACCCGCCTCACCTCGTGTGAGATATAGTCGCGCACCGCCTCTCTCCGGAGTGTTCCAGAAGTCGCAGTTATAGTGCTCGACCGCATAGAAGAAACATCCCGGTGAGTCAACATTTCCTAATAGTATAGCCTGCTTGATATAATTGTTTTAACCCGCTCCAATTTTGTGTTTTCCTAATCAAGCAGGATTCCTTTCATCGATTTGGCAAATAATAGTTTGTTTTTAGGGAAGAGCGAGTGCGTTGTACCGCATATATAAGTGTAGAATCATTTTGTAGATACAGTCCACTTAGATTAATATCTCGCGTAACAGGTTTAAGGTTCGACCGGGGAATTAGACTTCGGCAACCTTAGACACGTGTCTCCACCATATGATATATATGATAATGAAAATACCTAAACTTTAAAAGCGAATATTAAATCAAAATTTACAGACAACATTTTTGATACAAGTCTTAAAAAAATTTACTTCCACAAAAATAACAATTTTAATTAAAAAATAAAATTCCTTCCTCTTGGACGTCGTCATTTCATTTTGCATATTACTGTCAAAATGTACATAAGAATGACATTTTTAGGGTGCCGTAGTTAAACAAAACGAAACCCTTATTAGTTTCACCACTTTTGTCCGCAGTTTTACACAGAGGCCTTGGGTGCAACAAAGGTGTTATTTCGCTTTGTTCTTTCTACCGGTCTATTCCATCGAGTGGGGTGTCACTTGATAGGTCATTTAAAATATTGGATGTATGAAAGAACATTTTATCGATCCAGAAGTCCGTTTGCGAAACATATTTGGCTTCAAATTGGTATTATTTATTGGAGTTATGTGTCCCCACTCTATACTAACTAAACCGTTATTTTTGTAAATATAAAAAGTGTCGACGATAGTAGTATACGATGATGTTAAATGAAAAAAATATCACAGCTGAGTAGGCTTAACAAATTAACGAGTAATAGTCGACACCAGTGCGCTTGAATTATTAAAAATTTTGTTACTATTCCGTAGAAAATGACCTTAAACTAGCTGCATTACAATTTTGTAATCTTATTGTAAACTGTAAGAACTCAATATTTTTGAAGAAAACGACTTATGCATTTCTACTATAGCTTTACGTTTTCCTTTGCGGAGTAGGCAGAGAAGATCGATCGACAAGAGACTGATCTTTTGCTCATTTTTTAGTTAGTAGTTAGTCTATACCTATAGTTTTATATGAGCTAATAATCTTGATTATTATTTTCAAAACCTTGATTGCCAATAATTGTCAAAATTGATATGTTATGTTAATCTTTTTTTTAAATTTCCATTCTCTATAAATCTGCTTAGAAAATAACCCTTTTATTTATCATAAATAAATAACATAAACACTCACGCCTGTCACCCAGAGGGGTAGGGAGACTACGGACTTCCACTTGGCACGATCCCGACATACCTCTTTCGCCTCCTTTACATCCATATATCTACGCATACATGCTCGTCGGTTAAGGGTACTTCTAACGTGGCCCATTTTCAAAATATCGCCAATTTGGTCGATAAACTTTTTCCTAGGGCGTCCCTTCCCGACTCGGCCACTCACATCTGCCATATAAATTTGCTTTGTCACTCTTTACTCATTCATTCTTTCTACGTGACCAAACCACCGAAGCATTCCTTTCTTAATCCTGGTCACAACATCATCTTGCATACCACATTTATCTCTTATCACGCAATTTCTCACCCTGTCCTTTTATTTATCATCGCACGATTAATATGATAATCGTCACTTGGAGAGTGTGACGGCCCAATATTATTATTAATAATTAAATTCAATATAAAGGGGCGTCAAAAATAGTCTTAAAAGATATATATTAAACAATAAAATTACATTAATAACCATAAAGTTAATATAAATACATTTCAGACATTAGACCAATAACGTAGTAAATTAAAGGCAAAATATTGTCTTCCATAATAAATAAATTTATTAAAAACTTGAAAAAAAAATATTTAAAATAAGATCATTAATAGAAGTACAAGTCGAAAATATTATAAAAATAAAGATAAATAACATTTATAAGATAATTAGAAAATTTGTTAAAAATTTGTCTAAGTCGTGGAAGGAGTTCATGTATAAAAGAAAATTTTCCTTAGTTGTTGAAGGAGTTCGTGTATAAAAGAAATTTCCTAAGTTGTGGAAGGTGTTCATGTATAGATGTATTGTATAGAGGAGCTCCCGGAGATACATACCTGCAGTTGTACATATATATGGGGTGGTCGGGAGCCCGACTGCCTGAAGTACTGTAGCACAATGACTAGTCCTATATTAGGGACTTATGATAATAAACTCAATGATACAAAAGCAATACTATAGAAGGTCTCTATGATGAATATGCATTACAATAGTAGGGTCGTGGGTTCAAACCCTATATATTAATGACTTATGAAAGTAAGGTCTATGATTCAAAAGCAATACTATAGAAGGTCTCTATGATGAATATGCATTACAATAGTAGGGTCGTGGGTTCGAACCCTATATATTAATGACTTATGAAAGTAAGGTCTATGATACAAAAGCAATACTATAGTTTTTTTTTTATCTTAAAGGTCTCTATGATTAATATGCATTACAATAGTAGGGTCGTGGGTTCGAACCCTATATATTAATGACTTATGAAAGTAAGGTCTATGATACAAAAGCAATACTATAGAAGGTCTCTATGATTAATATGCATTACAATAGTAGGGTCGTGGGTTCGAACCCTATATATTAATGACTTATGAAAGTAAGGTCTATGATACAAAAGCAATACTATAGAAGGTATCTATGATTAATACGCACTACAATAGTAGGGTCGTGGGTTCGAATCCTATATATGAATGACTTATGAAAGTAAGGCCTATGATACAAAAGCAATACTATAGAAGGTCTCTATGATGAATTTGCATTACAATAGTAGGGTCGTGGGTTCGAACCCCATATATTAACGACTTATGAAAGTAAGGTCTATGATACAAAAGCAATATTATGGAAGGTCTCCTTGATGCATAAGCATTGTATGGAGTGGTCGGGTGACCGACTGCTCCTAGTACTGTAGCAAAATGACTAGTCCTTATTAGGGATTTGAAAAGGAATATTATGGTGGCGTGTGTCTTCACGAGCAATTGGTCCGAGGTAAACTTGGACTCGCTAACCGATGTGTCCTAGACATATCATCTTAGTGCTGGTGGTAAGCGGGTTTGTTGTAGCAATACAGCTTTCCCGTGGACATCGCACACCCATACCGTTTGTGGGCGACGTCGTAGCGCATAGCGATGCGTCGTCTGTCTTTCGGATTGGGATGATGAGTGTGTTTGGTAGCACTTTTAAGTGTAACAGGCATACTTAACTTCATGAATTAGTGCATTAGTGCTATGATACGTGGAGTTTTGTTCATTGGCGTCTTAGTAGCGTGCTACTATGATACGTTGGTGATATTTTTTATATAACAACAATACAAATTTTGTTACCAAAGTCGATAGGGATCATGTGGGTGCGTTGTGAGGGGGCGCCACCCGTATGATAGTTGCATTGATGCTTACTGCTACTTGCGGTATTGCGTCTTGTGATGGATCTGCGGGTGTGCTGCGCCTGATTCGACGCATTCCTGTGGTTCTGGTCGATGGAGGTATACAATTAACATCTAAGTGCCGATGGTAAGCGGGTTTGTTGTAGCAATACGGCTTTCCCGTGGACATCGCACACCCATACCGTTTGTGGGCGACGTCGTAGCGCATAGCGATGCGTCGACTGTCTTTCAGATTGGGATGATGAGTGTGTTTGGTAGCACTTTTAAGTGTAACAGGCATACTCAACTTCATGTCTTAGTACATTAGTGCTATGATACGTGGAGTTTTGTTCATTGGCGTCTTAGTAGCGTGCTACTATGATACGTTGGTGATATTTTTTATATAACAACAATACAAACTTTGTTACCAAAGTCGATAGGGATCATGGGGTGTGTTGTGAGGGGGCACCACCCGTATGATAGTTGCATTGATGCTTACTGCTACTTGCGGTATTGCGTCTTGTGATGGATCTGCGGGTGTGCTGCGCCTGATTCGACGCAATCCTGTGGTTCTGGTCGATGGAGGTATACAATTAACATCTAAGTGCCGATGGTAAGCGGGTTTGTTGTAGCAATACGGCTTTCTCGTGGATATCGCACACCCATACCGTTTGTGGGCGACGTCGTAACGCATAGCGATGCGTCGTCTATCTTTCGGATTGGGATGATGAGTGTGTTTGGTAGCACTTTTAAGTGTAACAGGCATACTCAACTTCATGTCTTAGTGCATTAGCGCTATGATACGTGGAATTTTGTTCATTGGCGTCTTAGTAGCGTGCTACTATGATACGTTGGTGATATTTTTTATATAACAACAATAAAAACTTTGTTACCAAAATCGATAGGGGTCATGTGGGTGTGTTGTGAGGGGGCGCCATCCGTATGATAGTTGCATTGATGCTTACTGCTACTTGCGGTAATGCGTCTTGTGATGGATCTGCGGGTGTGCTGCGCCTGATTCGACGCACTCTTGTGGTTCTGGTCGATGGAGGTATGCGGGTGGTGATGTCTGCTGGGATGTATGGGGGACCTTGGGATGGTGTAAGCCCGACGATAGTCGTATTGATGCTTGTTGCGTTCTGCAGCATTGCGTCTTTGCGATGGTTGTTTGGTGGGACGCTATTCTCAATGGCGCTCTCTGCGTCTTGGTTTGACTCACGCCTGAGTAGCTTTGCCCAAGTCGGGTCCCTTCATTACGGGGCTGCAGACTGTCTGCCCTCCACAATGTTTTATATAACAACATAATATTATATCTCTGTAACTTTCCCACCTTTGAATGATTGAAGGCAACTTGTTGGTGGGTGAGACAAACATGATCGAAAATGCATTTACTCAACGTCAGTGACACAAACCCTTTCTGATGGCGAATTATTACTCTTATCTTATAACTGCCTTTTGGCTATATCTGCCGTTGTATTGGTTGATGGAGCATATGTGTCGACCTCATGCGGGTGGTAGCTGGCGGGAGGATCTGAGGAGACTCTCAAGGCTGCGGCCGAAAGCCGCACAACGTGGGACCCCATTCCCTTGAGGTAAGCGGTAGACTCATGACACGCTCTGCGGCCAGTAGCCGTGCTGATCATGCAATTGGTGGTGATGCCATACACTTACATCACGTCTGCAGGAGCGGCGGTCTGGCAGGTGGTGGCGCTCACGGATGGTTTACGGCCAGTGTGCCTATTTGCCTAAACCGTGTGACGTACATTCACTGTGGCTGGATTCGTTCGTATTCTGTTTGGCGTTTACACGCATTGACATGAGCGACTTCGGTCGATGTTTGTCCTTACGCACTAGCAAGGGGCCAAGCCTCTTTTACTGGTTCGCCAGTTATTTTGCTGTGGACTACGGTCCAGTTCCCGAATTAGCTTTCTCTGCGGGGGGAGTGCATCAAAATGGTTGGCGCTCACCGTGTACGGCGTGTGTGGGACCGTGTGCCTCCCCTACATTTTTTAATAAATGTAGGAGAGCGAAGCCCTTGTATCGGGTATTTTGTATAAATATATTTTGAGCCTTTTCCGAGCGGGAAGGGATAAATAATATTAAGTTAATAATGTAAACTTGATACAAGTGGAATTGGGACGTTTTATTTTCTTAACCTTTCTCGAGCCCTGTCTTCGTGAACGGGGTTAACTTAGCTTATGAGGCACTACCAACAGCTTTCAATTACTCTAGTGAATATTCATTATTCCAAAAGACACCTAAAAGAAATAAGTTACTAAACAAACACAACGTAAATAAGGGTCCTAACTAAGACGATCACGCCAAAATATTACAAACGGCCTATTATTAAACCTTTAGAAAGATCATTTAGAAAGATCATTTAGAAAGACCAAAACATATTTTATTTACCCTAGTCACATATATATAATTTTTATTATAAAGGAGAATTGATTATATTTAATTTAATATATTTATTATTATGTGAGGGGGTGAAGCGTTACAAGAGGAAAACCAAATTGCCCACTACAAAGCTTGGCGTGCTCAGCAAAGCGAGACAGTATTTCATGCCAGCACATCGCTTGCAACTTTATAAAGCGTAAGTTTAGCTTCACATGAGATACATTTTTTAAAATTTATTTAAGGTAACAAACAGTGTCATGTATGGTAACATGAATAAATATTAATATAACTAAAGACCTATAATGCCTTTAACTAAACGTTTACAATATTTTAAACTTATTGAGCCACTTTTAGGACTAAAGGACATTATAAATTTATTTACTTATAATATACTAAGTTCTAAGATGAGGTAACTAGTTAACATTTGATATGCAATTAAGGAAAAGAGAGAAAAAACCTATGCTAAAAATCTGATTATTATAACACTGACAAATTCAATTCAGATTCATTCATTTCATCATTCATCAATCATTTTCAGTGGGTAACTAGATTATTCACAAGCCAAATTTTAAAAGAGAGCGGATTTATACTTTGATACTCATGTATGAAATAAATAAATATCTGTGAATTTTTTATTGTGAGTGTTAGTGGAATGATACACAAATGAGTTACGTGTATATTTTTTATGATATCGTGGAGTTACGAAAAGTGGTTTGGGACGTGAGGAGCGCACTGGCAGACGTACTCGGAAAACGAATGACAATCTGCTAAAAAACAACGAGAAGTTGACTAGGTTATTTACAATTTTGTATAGAGAAACTATATAAAAAAATTTTACGCTTATTGCAAAGAGAAAGTAAATTGTATTTTTTAAATGAATAGGTGTATGACTGATTTAAAATATTTGGCAATTATTTAGGGATTTAATAAACAATTTTTGAACTCTTTCTATTTTCCTAATATGAACATCATAACAGGGGCTCCAAATAGTGCTGCAAAAATCTAGGAAAGATCTGGCAAAAGATAAGTATAAAATTTTTTGAGTTTCGGGACATTTAAATGGTTTACTTATTCGTAATATAAAACCTAGATTTTTAAAAACCGGAGCTAATATGTGCTCAATATGTGGAATAAATGATAAGGTCGAATCATAATTACGCCTAAGTTCCTGATTGTGGTTACTCTATGCAAGGCCTTTTGTTTTATGTGGTAGTCGTAAGTAACGGGATTTTTTTTGCGAGTATACGATAGTAGCATTTATCGCTGTTTAGGAACAGATGATTGGACTCACAGTATGCATGTAATCGGTATAAGTCTTCTTGGAGTTTGTGGCAGTCACTAATTGATCTGATGATTCGATACAACTTAGTGTCATCAGCATACAAGAGATGTTGACTATGTTTCAGGACATTGCCAATATCATTTATGTAGACTGAAAACAGTAAAGGTTCAATATGAGACCCTTGAGGCACATCCGAAGGTACTAGGAGAAATCGTGAGGAATAACCCTTCACAAAGACTTTACAAAGACTGCTTGACTCCTATTACTTATGTAGAATTGGATCCATCTACGGAGGCTGCCATGCACACCGGCCATTGCAAACTTCTTTATTAGCAGATTGTGATTTATTTTATCAAAAATATTCTCATCTCCGGGTCCGGGCACCCCCAGCTCTTTCCACTTGACCGCACTCGGAGCAATTCGAATCGTCGACGACCGAGTTCTTTCTGATCGGCTCGATTCACTGACGCTGCGTAGGGATGTTGCATCCCTTTGCGTTCTTTATTGTATTTACCACGGGGAGTGTTCTGAGGAATTGTTTGGATTAGTTCCAGCCGCCAAGTTTCACGAACGAATATGCATATCGCATAATAAAATAAAATTGTTATAGTTGTCAAGCCGCGGGTTTCAACCATATTAAAGTTTAAGTCTTAATTTATAATTAAGGGACATTGTCTGTGCTAAAGCTAAGCTGTTATATTTGCACATGCAAGGTCAGGCAGGCAGCATGTGCACGGCACGTAACAAACAGCGGCGGAAACCGCAGTTTTTGATCACGACACCTTTAAAATTAGCCCTTGACACGATATTCGGATTTTATGCGGCGTATAATTTTTTGACTCAGATTTAAAATAATTCAGTGTTCCTTTTACTGGTAACGAGATATTACCTCTTAGTCCTTTGAAATGACAACGCATCTACTACTATTGATTCTTAATTGAGGATTGATGTAGATGTTGATGGGCCACAGTATCCAATTATCATAAGGTGGATGTGTGCTCCTTTGTCATCCTTATTCTATAAAAATATTTAGCTCATTTTAGGGGGAATTTTATTTTCTTGTCTTTAGTTATTATGTAATTTGATATGTACGTTTATTTAAAATTATAATCAATGTTGTCCACTCCACTACTAAACATAGGCCTCCCCTAAAGAATGACACAAAGCATGGTCCTGAGCCGGCTGCATCCATAGTCTTTCTACGTCTCTTACCAGGTCGTTACATTATCTAATGGGGGGCGCCTTATACTTTCCATATTGGTACACGGCTGCCACTTGAAAATCAGACCGCCGAACAATTAATCAATTTTGTGGTTGATGGGATAATCCAACTCAACACGTTTGCTTGCAACACTATCAAGAAGATTTACGGTGGGTGCTTAAACAGAAAGCTACCACGGTGCCACTACATCTATTAAGTGATGTTATATATTACAGCCCTAACAATACTGCACGTCACGACCCTCATCAAGCTGACAAATATATATTCACAATAGGGATAAACAATTTGTCTAATTTCTTATTCTGACATATGAGCTCGTTTATACGACATCTATATAGATTTTTTTTGTGGATGCTTTTAGACGAACTTCATGTACTCCCGAAACTAGGCGACTCCGTCGCCGTCATACTATAGATAATCTTGAAATGTTGTAAATCATTCTGTTTGTTGTTTTTTGTCGGATGTCATTTTTTAAAAGTATTTTTGTGCGTAATCTCAAATACGGTTATATAACAGCAAAAATGTTAATGTTCTTTAAAATATGTGGCTACAGCAACTAATAAATATCTTCAACCAACTTCAAACAAGGGCTGAAGGAGAATTAGCTCCTCTGAGGACTAAGATGTTATCCCTTACAGTTTGTAATTACAATCGATCGGATTCAACATTGGACGCGTTGGCGACCGATATAAGTAGAGAAATATATGGAAATAGACTCCAAGGCAGAAGCAAAATGATTTCTCACCGTCTATTGAAATCTTATATAATAAAAATTCATATTTTACAATGTTTCTTATAAAAATTACATATTTAAAACATTTTATTGCAGAAATATTAAAAATAAATATGATGTGAAGGATGCTTCTTCATAATAAAATCTTTTCTGTGTCTGCGACTTGGTTCGCGTGCAATCAGTAGTTTTGTTATGATAAGTAATTTTTATTTATTTGTACGTATAATTGCGCACGAAGGTCTAAAAAGAGGTCTTAGTGATTATTATATACTAATCGAGATAAAAATCATTCAGGAAATCTGTCAATCAGAAAAAATAATCAACGAACTAGGCAAACTATATGCTTGTGTTTTATATGGTACATAAACAACCCAATAACCGCAATAACATAATCCACAATTTTTTTCTCCGACTTATCTATCCAACAATTGGTTCCTGAACCACATATAACAGATTGAACTAAATAAACAAGCTTCAACGTCAATTATTGGTACTACGGAATACGGCAAGTTATTGCTTTGTAAAAATGAAAAAAAAAACATCAAAGTGCATGTCGGGCCACTCTATTGATACTGTTACGAGCTTAGGGTTCGTGACAATAAAAACTACCGATTGACTAAGTTCAGAAAGTTCGAGAGTGAACCCTTCTAGAAAGCTTAATTATTCTTCTGTTCGATACTAGATGGCGCCGTTGGTGGAAAATTCAAGATTGGCATTTTCTAGGAAGCCCTCCTCGCTCCGTTCCCCGACACTAGATGGCGCTAGTGCCAGGTACCTGACATCAACTTAGGCTCGCAACAATACGAATCTGAATTTCCCTGTCATAGTAAGCGAACTTTGAAAATGCCTTCTTGATACTATCAAGTCAGCAGTTTTACCGAAGTAACGACTAAAATGGATCCAAATACGACGATGGTAACTGGAGGCTTTATTTTTGCACAAGAACAATTTTAGGGAGAGATATTCAAAAAAATAAAATAAAAAGTAATCGATTTGGAATTTATTATTATAATCTATATCAAAACATTCACATGCCACGTTCATACAAAAATGGTCATAGTATCTATCTACTAGTTCTCGACAGTGAAACGATAAGATATAAACGACAGTACTAAAATCACCACGAATGAAAATGTAGGCTAGGCACTAAAAAGAAATAAGCAAAGGTGTTATGTCAGGAATAGTCTCTTGTCGATCGATCCTCTCGTCAACTCCGCATAGGAAAATGTAAAGCTATAGTAGTAACGCATAAGTCGCTTTCTTCAAAAAATGTTTATTTCTTATAGTTTAAAATAATATTACAAAATTGTAATGCAGCTAGTTTAAGGTCATTTTCTATGGAATTGTGACAAATTTTTTAACAATCTAAATTCATTGGTGTCGAGTATTACTTGATAAATTTTAAAGCCTACTTGGATGTGATAGTTTTTCTTGTAACTAAATTATATTTACTACTATCTTGTATACATTTCACAATTCCAAAAACAGCAATTTATTTGGTGGAACACATGGTTTTTATAAAAATAACCACTTTAAAGCTAAATATTGAGCCTCAGAAACGAAAAAATGTTTTGCCATATGTACAATATTTTTTTGTAAATATCTATCTAGTGATACCCATAACGGTGGTACAGCCACATAACAACTCATACGTGCAACAGTAAAAGCTGCTGCACGTATGGGCCGGCTCGAACCGGGTAAGTGCCACGACCATTATTATTATTATTATTACCACTCATTGCTATGCGATAGACAGCACTAGTCATGCTCTGTACACCGACCGTGCCAATATTTCTCGGGAAAACCCATTGGGACAAACGTATGTCTGAAGTCGAGTCTTTACTAAAAAAATTCTTAGAAGGGGGATAAGTCGCTCGCGTCCGTAGGCTTTGACCACCTGTTCCTAGGCCCACTTTACACGTGTCCCCCGGTGGTGCTAAATGAGTGACAAGCCGATAGCACAGACTCGGCTTCACGCCGTGGTAGCGGCGTTAAATATACAACCCCATTTCGCACCATGAGAAATCGAATTAAAGAAATGACCCCGAGTTCCCGGCGCCCCTTTAATGGGGCAGGGGTGCGAAGAATCTCCGGGAGGAAAACCGGCGACGAGGTTTGCCACCCGTCACGTTCTGTCTCCCGGAGGCGAAAAGTGGATTTCAGAGGCCCGTCGGGCTACGTTGAATGTATGTGGGGCAATGAATGATAAAATGGGTGAAGTATGCGATATGATGTATGATAGAGGAATAGATGTATTATGCGTAAATGAGACGAAAAGGAAGGGGGAAGGATGTCACTACACATGGCATGCATACCGCATACTGGTCTGGTGTAGACGAGATCGAGCGGGCATGCCAGGGAGTAGGTATCATCCTTTCAGAAACAGTGGGCCAATGTGAAAGAGTATGAATGTGTAAGCCCAAGACTGCTATGGATACGAATGAAAGTGGGCTTAAAGAAGCTGTTTGTGTTAGGGGTCTACGCCCCAGACATGTCTAAGCCCACTTATATCCGAGAGCAGTTTTGGGAAATGGTAAGGATGGTGTTAATGAAGTGTAAGGGAAATGAAAATATTATTATGCTAGGAGATTTTAATGGAAGGGTTGGGGTCAGGAGGTTTGGTTATGAAATGATATTGGGAACGTCTGGAGATGAAAGTATAAATGAGAATGGTGAAAGTCTCCTCACCGTATATATGGAAAAGAATCTTTTTGTGACGAACACTTGCTTTCGCCACAAGAGGATTCACGTGTATACTTGGGAAAGAGGTGACGATAGAAGCATGATAGATTTCATAATTGTGGATGAAAGATTGAGGGGCTCAGTGGTAGATACGAGAGTTTACCGGGGTTCTAACGTAGGAACGGATCATTATTTAGTTTTATGCCGAATTAATGGTCTATTCAGGTGTTGGCGCCATCGATCGTCTGTGTCTACCACTGCGTTACAGCGTATTAGAACAGAAAGGTTACAAGAAGAAAGTGATAAAAACAAGTTCAAATGTAGACTGAAAGAAAATATAAGTGGTTTGGATGAATTATGTATGAAGGAGTTAGACTTGAAGAATATATGGCAAAATGTAAAGAAAGGTTTAGTGGATGCAGCTACCGAAGTATGTGGTGTTAGTAAGAGAAAGAATGAAAGGAAAAATAATACGTTATGGTGGGATGATGAGATACGTATGGAAGTTGAAGCAAAGAAGAGAGCATGGCTAGATTTACTAGCAACAAAAGCTGCTAATTCTAGTGGTACGAATGGTGATATTGAAAGAAAAAAGGCAGTCTTTAGACATCTTAATAAGAGAGTAAAAGAAGTAGTTGAAAGAAAAAAGCAAGAAAAAACGGATAAGAATGATAGAAGAATATCGGATAACTTCCAGGCAAATATTAAAATGTTCTGGAAACTTGTAAGAACTGCCAGGGGACATTCAAAACAGCCTATGATGAATGCTATAAGAGACGAGAAGGGCTATATTCTGAATGATGAAGTTTTGAGTTTAAAGAGATGGAAGGAATATTTTGAAAGCGTGTTTATGAGTGAGGAGACAACGTGTGTACTAAGTGAAGTAGAAACACCGAAAGAAGAGGAAAGAGGTAGCGAGATAAGTATAGATGAAATGATGAAAGCATTGAAAAGCATGAAAGCAGGTAAGGCTGCCAGATATGATAGAGTTTCACTCGAAATGCTAAGAGCTGGAGAGGAAGTGGTGGCAGGCCTGCTGCATACTTTGTTTAATTTATGCTGGGAACTGAAGCGGGTACCGGTAGACTGGTGCAAAGCCGTGATAGTCCCAGTATATAAAGGAAGAGGGTCGCAGCAGGACTGTAAAAACTACCGTGGCATCAGCCTTCTTAGCATTGTAGGAAAACTGTATGCTGAGGTACTGATTGAAAGGGTCATGAAAGAAACTGATGGAAAAATTTGGGATGTGCAAGCGGGATTTAGAAAGGGAATGGGATGTACAGATCAAGTCTTTTCCATGCGCGTGATCGCGGAGAAGTTTCTGGCCAAAAACCAAAAGGTTTTTTGTGCGTTCATGGACTTGGAAAAGGCCTATGACAGAGTGGATAGCGATTTGCTATGGCAAACACTGAACTCATTTGGGTTGAGCGCTGGCTTGATACAGGCATTGGAGTCTCTTTATAGGGACTCTAGTGCTTGTGTTAGGATCAACGGGGTCTATTCGGACTGGTTTGACATCCATAAAGTTGTCAGACAGGGCTGTGTGGCTTCCCCGTGGCTGTTCAACCTATTTATGGACAGTTGTTTGCAAAATTTGAAAGTTGAAGAATGCGGATTAAGAATGGGTGAGTTAACCGTCAAATGTCTTTTGTATGCCGATAATCAAGTTATCCTTGCGTCGTCGGCGGCCGAGTTGCAAATAATGGTTACATTAATGAACAGATCATTAAAAGAAAGGGGTATAAAAGTGAACGCAAGTAAGACGAAGGTTGTGGTTTTTGAAAGAGAAGAAAGTAAAACGATTTGTGAAATAAGAATAGAAGGGGAGTTGATCGAGCAAGTAGATGAGTTTGTATATTTGGGCTGCGTATTTAGCAGGGATGGGAGATATGATAAGGATATAGAACGATGAGTGAATGCGGGAAATAGAGTAAATGGGGCCTAGCACTCTATTGTGAAGAGTCAAAATGTGTCGAAAAAGGCACGTATGGCAATTCACAATGCTTTGTTGGTCCCTACTTTAACGTAGGGTAGTGAAAGTTGGGTGTGGCAGAAGAAGCACGAGAGTAGAATAAAGGCAGTAGAAATGCGGTCGTTAAGGAGTATGTTAGGGCTGAATCTGAATGACAGGGTAATAAATTGTAGAAAAATAAGAGAAGAATGTGGTTTGCAAGATGATGTTGTGACCAGGATTAAGAAAGGAATGCTTCGGAGGTTTGGTCATGTGGAAAGAGTGAATGAGGAAAGAGTGACAAAGAAAATTTATGGTGGAGAAGTGAATGGCAGAGTTGGAAAGGGACGTCCTAGGCGAAAATTTAGCGACAAAATCGGCGATTTATTGAAAACGGGCCAAATTAGGAGTACCCTTAACCGACGAGCATGTATGCGTGGGTGTATGGATGTGAAGGAGGCAAGAGAGGTGTGTCAGGATCGTGCCTAATGGAAGTCTGTAGTCTCTGCCTACCCCTCTGTGTGACAGGCGTGAGTGTATATATATATATATATATATATATATATATATATATATATATATATATATATATTGATATGTATATATATATATATTGATATGTATTTGAAGTTAATTTTTTTTCTTCAAAGTTACAAGTATGTCAACAAAAATTTTGATAATGTAAACGATAAACAATATTATTGGCCTCTGAATGAGTTAATTTTTTTTCTCAGTAAGTCTAAAACTTTCAGAAATATGACTTTTTTCGTAAACGCGTAGAGAATATCTCAAGAGAAAAACAAAATGGCTGCCAAATAGAGGGGGAGGGGATTAGACCTCAGTGTGTAGTGTATTTTTATATTAAAATAGCTGTATTATAAGTACCTAAAATATTGCTAGTCCGTGACCGGACACACTGTATATATATATATATATATATAGTTATATATATATATATATATATATATATATATATATATATATGGGTATATATATATATATATATATATATTTAACCCTCAGAAGACACAAATTTGCGCGTTAACCGTTAAAAAGAATCCCTTTTTCGTATCTCCTCAGTTACAAGGCACTCCCCTTGTTGCCTCAGTCAGTATCGGAATCATCGACGTCGACATATTGAGTGACGTGCAGCTTCGTGGTCACTTGGAAAAGAAGGCCAAATTGGCCTCTAAAAAGCTTGGCCACCACCTGCAACTTAACAAGGCGTTCGGCCGCACTTGGAATACTGTTCTCATTTCTGGACTGGGGCTCCCCAGTGCCAGCTCCTTCTACTTGACCGTATCCAGCGTAGAGCTGCTCGAATTATCGACGATCGAGTGATTCTCAATCGGCTCGATTCACGGCACTGCGAAGAGATGTTGCATCTCTTTGCATTTTCTTTCGCATCTACCACGGGGAGTGCTCATGATCAAATTTCATGAATGCACGACGCGGCAAACCTCCCGATACCATACACACCATCTGGATGCTTGGCGGTCCACCACTGTATGTTTTACTAGGAGTTTTCTTCCGTGTACGACCTCTCTGTGGAAAAGTTTACCAACAGCAATTTTTCCAGGCCGATACGACCTAGGGACTTCAGGAAAAGAGCTTACTCCTTTCTATAAGGCCGGTGACGCACCTGCAATTCCACTGGTGTTGAATATGTTCATGGGCGGCGGTAGCCACTTAACATCTGGTGAATCGTATGTTCGTTTTCCCCCTCTTCTATAAAAAAAAATATAAAAAACCTCACAGAATACTAGCGTGAACCATGAAACCCAGAGTCAAAGCAACTACTTAGCTTTGCTTCTGGGTTTCATCATGAGAGTGCAGGTAGCCAATGGTCTCTCCTCTCCGGCTTATACTTCGTATCTCTCCTGCCCAGGGTACAAATTGGAACACTCCTTTGTACCTCTAGCTGGAATTTGCGTATACCAGAAATATAGTATATCAGAAAGAACATCTGCCCTCGCTTAGACAGCGACGACCATCCCCGCGTTTTCAGGTGCCTCTATAGGACCCGTAGTGGTAATCCCGAAAGAGACCGACTCATTGACCACGCGGAAATGGATTCAGATTTCTTGCTACAGCAGATCCCATCCACGCCACGCCGGATGGCTCGATTCATGTTTAACCAATCGTGCGGGGAGATCTGTTTATGACTTCATCTTGACATATAGTCTCACACAGCTGGTTACTTTGCCTACACTGATGCCAAATGTGGAGGATCATGCACCATTTCTGTTGGACCTTCTGCTGACCTCTCATCCTGACGGTTTCCGTTAACGATCCTCTTGGCTCTTCGGACTATTTACTAGTCCGAAGTGTGATGCCACTTACGCCAACGTCGCCGTTGCTTTCTGCAGGCTGCCACCGTGTTTAGCATTATAGGTCGACCGATTATAATAGGATGCGGTCTATTTTTTTCAACATAACCTTGGAGGTAGGCTTGCTTCTCGCCGGATGATCCTAGCGTGTTTGTTGATCCTGTCGATAATGTGGTACTTCAGGGTATGGAATATTTATTTTATTTTATGTGGTGCCCATCGAAGGTAGATCCCAGTCATTGTTTTGTCGTTCCGAAAAATAGCATTAGTCTACAAGCAGGAGTGTTATCGGGTCTAGACTGACACATCAATGTCTCGGGGTGTAAGCATCAGCGCTCGTAAAAAAAAAATATTTCGACTCCAGGTCCTTCAAATGAGCCATTGCCAAAGCAAGGTCAGAGCACATCGGCAGAATTGGTGAAAAGTAAGTTCGCCTTCCTTCGAGAATCTGTGAATTCAGGTCGCTTGCCGAAGCTGTTTAAGGGAAATTCTGTCAACCATCTCTTCCATCTCATGCCGCAAAGAAGAAAACCGATTTGTTAGGCTCTTTATTTGCATCCAACTTCAGTCTTGATGCCAGGGTGAATAACCGCCGATCATCCCGCGATATGAGTGCTCTATTCCGGATGTGCGGTTAACATAGCGCTTGGTTCACAAAGCACTCCTCTCCCTGGATGTCAACAAGTCGAGTAGGCCTAATGTAGTTCCTCCCATTGTGCTAAAAGACCTGTGCTTCGGAGTTGACCCCGCTTTTAACGCATATTTTCCGCTACTTCTATTCCCAAGGCATAGTATCGATTTCATGGAAGACCGCTTTGGTCCACCTAATCCCTAAAATAGACGACCGCTCAAACCCACCCAACTACAAGCCTATCGCCATCAACTTCTTGTTCTCCAAAATAATGGAATCCATCTTAAACTGCCAGCTCATAAGGTATTTGAGGATCACCAGCTAATTAGTGACCATCAATACGGTTTTAATCGGGGTCGTTCAGCTGGTGATCTTCCGGTTTACTTGACTCATAGATGGGCGAAGGCAGTAGAGTCCAAGGGGGAGGCAATGGCTGTTAATTTGGACATAGCGAAGGCCTTCGATTGGGTCTGGCATAAAGTGCTTTTTTCAAAGCTCCCTTCCTATGGGCTTACCGAGAATTCGTGTAATTGAATCACCAGTTTTCTTGCTGATGGGAGCATCAAGGTCATAGTAGACGGTGCATGCTCTGATTACAAGCCTATTAACGCTGGTGTTTCACAAGGCTGCGTGATATCATCTACGCTGTTAATTTCTAAATTCACCAACCGCGCCAATATTTCTCGGGAAAACGTCAATGAGTAGTGCAACAAAGTTTTTTCTAAATTCGAAACTTTGTTGAACAAAGTATCGGGTTAGGGGTGACTAACTTTAGCCCAGTTCAATTATCAAAATACATAAGCTTGCGCGTTTACTACTATAAAGAACCCCTTTGTCTTATCTCTTCAGTTCCAAGGCACTCCCGTTATTGCCTCAGCTAGCATCGGAATCCTTGGCGTCATCATATTGAGTAGTGTGCAGTTTCGCGGTCACTTGAAGTGGAAGGCCAAATTGGGCTCAAAAAGCTTGACCTACCCAGCGGAGTGGGAAAAAATTTCGTGCCGTCACACCACTTGCAACTTTACAAGACTACAAATAGAATACTGTTCTCATTTGCATCAGATGAAAATAGTATTCATCCATGTGCCAGCTCCTTCCTCTTGACCTTTACATTTTCTATTACATCTACCACGGATATTGTTCTAAAAATAGTTCAGATTAAATCCAGTCGCAAAATTTCTCGAATGCACAAATGTCAAAATTTACGATACCATCTACACCATCAGGGTGCTTGGCGGTCCATCACTGTGTGTTTAACTAGGAGTTTTCTTCCTCGTACAACCCTGTAACTGTTTACCTCCGACGAAATAAAAACGAAAAACGTATCAAATACGAATGAAAAACTGCTAATGAACGGACGAAAGAACTGACGGACATGGTGGAACTATAAGAGTTCCTTGTTGCTTATCTAGGGAACCCAAAAAAGAAATGAAATATAAACTTAAATTCAATTCCTACGCAAAAATTAGAACCTAATTAATTAAAAAAATAACAAAATTGGGTATGTATATATTAAGTATCTACCTACAAAGAAATAAAAAACTACACTTGATCTAGGAAAAATCTTTAATTTGTAAGTAATAGAGTGTGATCTGGCCCGAAATCATATGAGTTCTCTATCAAGGAAATCTCAGTAGGAGCACGGAGAATTTTACACCTGTGCCTCAGAAGGAACATAAAGTAGTTTGTTCTGCGTCTGATCTCTTTATACTCGTATTTCTAAATAGGAAAATTATAATAAATCGTTTCGTAACAGCTGGAACAACCTGTTTTACATTCTAGGGGTTCGAAAATTTAAAGTTACATCCTATATACGTTCCACTGCTAGGAACAGGCCTCCTCTTATTTCTAAGAGAATTTTAGGGCAAGGAAATATCTGATGCGCTATCCTAACGAGTTTAGGCGAACTTCAAATGTCGAAATATTTTTTCTTATTTGTCAGACATGCAAGTTCCCACAAGATATTTCCCTTCACTGCCGAGCACGTGGTAAATCAGAACTTAAAAATAAAATTATACACTTTCATGAGTGCCGGCGGGGATCGAGCCCGAGTTGCTCATGTACTGTGAAATTTACATCGAGCACTTAGCTCATAAACTTGCTTGGGGTTAAATTTCCCCAAAATCCTTTCTTCTTATTGACATACGTGATAAAGGAAGCTATTGTACTATTGTCAAATTGTTGTAATTTCTCAATGCGTCAAAGAAATATGGTATTACATATTTCTCATAAAAAATTTGCACCGGTGAGTTATAAAAAATATTTTTTAATTTAAATTAATTCATTTCATACACAATAATTTTAAAATACAATGCCAAATGAAACGAATTTAATGTGTGGGATTCGACACCAGATGTCAAAATTCGCAAAGACTGATGTCGCGGCTAAGGGATTTCTTTCATGAAACGGACTATAGATAAATAGTAAAAAGTGTATTTGCCGGTAAATGTCAAAACTAAATCTACGGACAAATAAATTGTATATCTCACTTATAAAGATGTAAGAATAAGATATGAACAAAATAAATAAAATTTCATAAACAATATTTGTAAACTAAATAAAATTACTTTTGTTAAAAATAAGAATTTTAGTAAATAAATAACATGCACTTTATTACAAAATCCAAGTTATAAAATTTACCCAAATATACGAAAGCATTAGGTGCGTGATGGACTCTTCCCTGCTACAAGAAAACTTTCAAATAAATATTAATATACCTAGCTTATGCGCAGTAGTGGTCGATATATAGGTTGTTGCTTTACTATTTAATTGAATGAGAATAAAGGTTCAATTGAACAAACTTTGTATCACAACATTTTTATCGTTAATATATTTAAAGAAATGTGTAGAAAATAAAGTAAATATTGATTTAAGACCTATTTTATCTATGAGCATTGTCCAATATCATAAGTATGGACAGTAGTTATGAATACCCATATAAAGAAAAGGTAAGGTAAAAAAACCACCTCGAAAATTGCTGTGAAAGCTCCATCTAATTATTATAAACTTTTATAGGTTCCAACTATTTACTGTAAATAAAACCATAACGTGTTTAAAGATAACTATAGCGCCATCTAGATAAATTAATAGTAATTAATTCCTACTACAGTAAAATAAAAAATAAGATATTTAAAACATAACGGATTAAAATAATATGTATACCATATTTTGTAATCTCACTACAATGTCAGTTTTAAGTCTTTCTAGCTCCAATTATGACTATTCCTCAACTCCTATGATACCGTTACGTAACACGTATAGTGGAAGTATCATTCAAATCCGTTCTCTGGTTTTTTGTGTGATGTGTGTCCAGACAGACAGTCAAAAAACGTTTCCAGAACCCATATCAAATTTCAAAACAATAAAATCAATGTACAGAAATCGTCGTGTTTGAGTTAATATAGTATTTATAGATTTAATTTTAAGACTGTTGATTTTAGGACACAATTATTTTTATTTTACAGACATTTATAATATATATACATATAAATACAATTGGATTGTATGTTTGTTATATTGAAATAATTGCCTTTTATCGAGCTCACAGGGTTATCTCTGGTGAAACCTAATACAAACAAACTCCACGCAAATCCAAACAAATAATAATAATAAAAAGACTGGTCCGTCATTACATCGATTGCAGAACATAGGCCTCTTCCAAAGAATGATACAAAGCACTGTCTTAAACCGCTTTCATCCACCGGGTTCCTGCGTTTCGTACCAGGTCATCACTCCGTTTAGAGGGGGGACGCCCTAAACTTCGCCTATCGGTACGAGGCAGCCACTTGAGAACCTTTCATTCCCATCGGTTGTAGGTTCTTCGAGCTATATGACTGGCCTACATTGTGTATGGAATATTATACAATGAGACACAACTAAAAACTAATACTCATTCAATTTTATGATTTATTCTGATAGACTTCGAAGAATTATTAGAATATTTACATTGCAAATCGAAATAGTTGTGCCATTTTCTTAATATAACGAGCGCAACAATCTTTTTGTTCGGATAACTAAAATAATGAGGCACATTTTGTAATATATTACGTATTTCATTTTAAATTTTATAACTAAGACGGCTACATAATATTGTTTTATCAACTTATATCATGGATTTAAAAATTATAATATGAAAAATAATTAAGCGATCGTGTATTATTCTAAGGATAATTACTACAATAATGGCCCTGTTAGAATGAATGTCTCTATTATGCGATTAAAAAAAGAAAATTATTTACCTTTACCTACAGTCTCTCAACTCCATTCTACTGATGAACATAGGCCTCTACCATAGATTGCCTCATTGGTGGGAAATTTACCACAGTAGTTACGTTGGCAGGCGCTTTGGCTATTGTAGTTGGTTTTACCTTTGACGCCTATTTTGATACTCACAGGATGATATTGGATAGTGGATATACTTATACCGCAACTAATTGGAAAAGTTATTAGTAATTATATATATTTTCACTAGATAGTTTGATAAAATTGTGTGATCTTCTACTGTATTACAGCTTGGTTAAGCCGCAGCCCGAGAAATGTAATAAAATCTTCCCATAACCGTTTCATTTGAATATTTAGACGATTCCTTTACGAATTGCACAAGAAAATTTTCATTTATTATAATTAAGAGCAAAGTAACTAACCTAAAAGTTAAAACTTTTCAAACATTTCTTTGTGTATATTTATTTTGGCTACGGCATGGATTAAATGCCTTCACGGAACAAGTATTTGTGGGTATTATATGCGGTAGTAAGCAATTGCTTTGTACGCTTCTCTTATGTCTTAGCACTAATGTTTCAAATAAATTACCTCGTTTCCTTTGGAATCTTACTGATGGTGAATTTAAATATTTATTAATCGACTTCAAAATAGATGAGATTCTCAACTTGAACGCACTATGTTCTTTGTATTTTTATTTTATAAAACTGAAGTGACAAACGAGCTTACAGTCCACGTGATGGTAAGTGGCTACTGCAGTCTTTGGACATCTGAAACTAACATTGAACATTTAAAAAAATGCAAATCCCCTCTACTCTGCCTTGGCGATAATTTTTTTGAGGGAAGTGAAGACGAAATTATACTTTTTTAAGCACACTGATGCTTACATCACGGAACGAGGATGCGTCAATCCAGGCCTGGTAATTCGATAGCAGTTATCATGTATCATCATCATCATCATTACAGCCCTTCACAAGTCCACTGCTGAACATAGGCCTCCCCCAAGTAATGCCACGAAGCACGGTCCTGAGCCACCTGCATCCATCGACTTCCTGCATGTCTTACCAGGTCGTCACTCCATCTAGTGGGGGGTCGCCCTACACTACGCCTACCGGTACGAGGCTGCCACTCGAGAACCTTTCTTCCCCATCAGATATCGGTTCTTCGAGCTATATGGCCGGCCCATTGCCACTACAGCTTACTAATCCGTTGGGCTATGTCGGTCACTCTGGTTTTTCCTGCGGATATCCTCATTTCTGAGTCTATCACGCAGTGAAACTCCGAGCATAGTCCTCTCCATAGCTCGCTGAGCGACCTTGAGCGTCCTTATACGGCCAGCGGTGAAGGACCACGTCTCAGATCCGTAAGTCATCACTGGCAACACGCACTGGTTATACACTTTAGTTTTCAGAGATTGAGGTATACCTGATGATGTGTCGTAATTTCCCGAACGCTGCCCAGCCGAGTTGAATCCGTCGATTGACCTCTCGGTCGAAGTTGGACTTACCTAGTCGGACTATTTGTCCCAGGTAAACGTACTCGTCAACAACTTCGAACGTAGTGCTCCCAACAACTACCGGCATAGGTGTGACATGGATATTAAACACGATCTTTGTTTTGTCCATGTTCATCTTAAGACCTATCCGTTGGGAGACACCATTGAGGTCATTTAGCATAGTGCTTAGGTCTTTCAGCGATTCTGCCATAATGACTATATCGCCGGCAAATCGAAGGTGAGTGATGTACTCGCCATTGATGTTAATACCGTATCCTTTCCAGTCCAGTGTCTTGAAAACGTCTTCCAACGCAGGGGTGAAGAGTTTCGGGGATATAACTTCACCCTGTCTTACACCTCTCTGCAGTTGGATAGGTTTCGTACTCTGGTTCTGTACTCGGATAGCCATCGTAGCCCTACTGTACAAACACTTCAGCACTTCAATATACCGACAGTCAACTAGGCATCGCTTAAGAGACTGTAGCACCGCCCAAATTTCGACGGAATCAAAGGCTTTCTCATAGTCCACATACGCCAGGCAAAGTGGCAGATTGTACTCTTCGGATTTCTGTACAATTTGCCGAAGGGTATGTATGTGGTTTATGGTACTGAAGCCTTTTCGGAAACCGGCTTGTTCGGGAGGTTGGAAGTCGTCGAGTCTGCGTGCGAGACGATTCGTAATGACTCTCGAAAACAGCACGTAGACGCGGCTCAGAAGGGAAATCGGTCTGTAGTTCTTCAAAAGAGCGTTGTCGCCTTTCTTAAAGAACAAGACCACCGCGCTTCTGCTCCACGCCTCCGGAGTAGTGCCACCTTGGAGGACGGAATTGAAGAGCTTCTGAAGGACTTCAAGTACCGGTGTTCCACCCGCTTTCAGAAGCTCCGCTGTAATTCCATCCTCGCCAGGGGCCTTGCCGTTTTTAAGGTGGTGGAGAGCCATTCTAATCTCGCTCAGACTGACGTCCGGGATATCATCGGAATAGTGTCGGATAAGACTTGCTCTTGGATCGTTACTCACACTTGCGTGTGGCTCCAACGATGGTGTGTACAGCTGCCCGTAGAACCTCTCAATCTCACTCAGAATCTCAGATGTCCCGGAAACGATGTTGCCACACTCAGTCTTCAGCCTTGACAGTTGGCTCTTTCTGGCAGACAGATCTCTGGCAAAGACTTTGGAGCCCTGGTTCCGCTCGATCGCTTCTTTAATACGAGCAGTATTAAAGTTGCGTAAGTCTCGCCGCATGCATTTAGAGATCTGTCTGTTCAGTTGCGTGTATGCTGTCAAATTTGTTGACGATTGCAGCCTCATCTCCCGTCTAACAGCAATGAGATAGAGTGTGATCGGAGAGTTTTTGTGTTCTTCTGCGGTGAGTCTTGCAGAACTTAGCTCCGACCGCATGGACAGTTTCCACGAGCTTGTCATTCATATCGTCCACTGCATTGCAATCCTCTAGGCACTGAAAGCGGTTTTGTAATTCGAGCTGAAAGGTTTCGGGATCCCGGATTAGAGCACAAGGGGGACGGAGCGTTGACTTCATTAGACGAGACCTCTCCAACTTAACGTTTAGGTTCAGTGTGCCTCTAACCATTCGGTGATCGCTGCCAGTTTTCTCCCTTGCGATCACTAAGACATCACTGAACAGTTGGCGTCTGGTCGTCATAATGAAGTCAATCTCATTTGTTGTCGAACCGTCGGGGCTCGACCAGGTCCACTTCCTGTGGGGCCGCTTCTGGAAGAAAGAGTTCATCATAAAGAGTCCCTCTTTCTCCATAAAGTCGGCCAGCTGCTGGCCCCTTCGGTTCCGTTGCCCTACTCCAAATTTCCCCACCTTCAGCTCACCGCTTTCTCTTGTGCCTAGTTTTGCGTTGAAGTCTCCCATCAACACCGTGTAGTGGGTTTTGGAGGAATGCATGTCTCTGGAAATATCCTCATACATTTCCTCCACCTCGTCGTCGGGATGTGCCGAGGTTGGTGCGTAAACCTGTATGACCTTCAGCGAATACCGTTTGGTGATTCTGAGTATCAGGTACGCGACCCTCGTCGACACACTCTTCGACTTGTGGACGATAAATCCGACACCTCCTTGGTACAGATGGTCGCCCTCCCGGTGGTAGAACAAGTTGCCGGACTCGAGGATTGCCGTATCCTCCCCCTCTCTTCGGACCTCGGATAATCCAATAATATACCAGCGCAACTTGTCTACCTCTTCTTCCAGCTTCAGTATTTTCTCGTCAGTCCTCGGGGTGCGTGCGTTATATGTTGCCAGGTCGAGTCGTCGTCGGTGGCAACCGAACCTCCACCGGAGATTCTTAGCACCCCCCTGCCCCGCCGTTACCATGGTCGCCACCGTAGCCAGGAATAGCGGGGGCCGCCGGGGACTGGGGACCATTTTTTTGCGTCGTTATTCATGGGGGGACATTTGCCATAGTTGCCACGCTTGGCGAGCGGGTTGGCAACCGCAGTTTTTTATTATAACACAGTTGTTATCAGGAAGATGCTGCTGCCCATCTCCTGCCTGTCTCCCTCTGTCGTCTCTTACGACACCCACGGGAAGATATGGGGTAGTGGATATTCTCAACCGCCACTACACGGCACGTCATTATCATGTATAGAAACTATATATTGCCTAATGATTTCTTATATTTACGCAAATACTACACATTGATTAAAATTACTTTTACAGATTTCATCGCGTTTAATTTTGATTGATTTTTAATTCCCAACGTTCCGGTTGCTTTCCAGCACACATGGTCACGGGGGACTGAGGTGACTGACATCTTGATGTCAATGTTAACCCGGAGTACCTTTAGCGTTTTAATTATTGTTTATGGTCTGCATAGATCGGGAATTAAAAACCAATTAAAATTATACGTGATAAAATCCGTAACGAAAAATGAAATAATGGTAAAACAAACGATGAATGAATTTTTGAGAAAAGGTGAAATATAAAGTGAATTTATTTCGTATTTTGCAATTATGCGAAAAATCAGTAGTCATTAAAACTAACCAAGATGTTAACAAAGGTCCCGCAACGGATTTTTATTCTTTGAAGCAAGTTATTAGCCTTGCTGCAGGATATTGGTCCCAGGTCTTGCTAGAATCCTAAAAAAGCAGCTCTTTTCACATTAAACAATTGCAAACGCAATACATTCTCTATAGAGTTTAGGTATGGTAACCGCGTGGGCCAGTCTAAGACCGATACGTCGTGCTTCTGAAGCCACCTGGTCACCATTTGCGCTGTGTGTGGACGGGCGTCCGTGAGCGTGAATATCTTGGCCCATTTATAGTATTTGGGGGTGGACTATTGGTACTAGCATCTGGTTATGGTATTTTTCAGCAGTCTTGATTTTTATGAACTAAACGAGGTCTTATCTTACTACAACACGGATTCTCACACAAACTATAATCGTTCCACCTGGGTATGGATTGACTTCCTATGGGTGTTGCTGACGGCTTTTATGACTAGGAACTCACTATACACGTACTCTTCGCGAGTGGGGATGGAAACTGGATCGGGACTAATTTGTAAGCAGGACTACAGAACACTGGTTTTCTTACTAGAAAAATATTCATGAGCCCATTGTAGTCTTAGTCCACTATTTCCTCGTCATAGTGTTGGAGTACAAAGCGTTATACGACCGTTAATGTTAGCTTCATACAGTTTTATTCACATAGTTTAGTTACTCACAAACAACTGGTGCTCCGACTGGAGTCTTTGAACCACCTGCGTGGCCATAGCTATTGTGGTATAAAGTTAAATGCTGACAAAGCATGTACAGATAAATATTTTTTTTTATTTTTTTATAGAAGAGGGGGCAAACGAGCATGCGGCTCACCTGATGTTAAGTGACTACCGCCGCCCATGATCAACCGCAACATCAGGGGAATTGCAGGTGCGTTGCCGGCCCTTTAGAAAGGAGTACGCTCTTTTCTTGAAGGTCCCCAGGTCGTATCGGTCCGGAAAAATCGCCGGTGGTAAACTATTCTACAGAGAGGTTGTACGCGGAAGAAAACTCCTCTTGAAACGTACAGTGGTGGACCGCCAAGCATCCAGATGATGTGGATGGTATCGCGACGTTTGAAGCGTAGTGCGTTCACGAAATTTGGCGGCTGGGATTAATCCAAACAATTCTTCAGAGCACTCTCCATGGTATATGCGAAAGAAAATGAAAGAGATGCTACATCTCTTCGCAGTGCCAGTGAATCGAGCCGATCGGAAAACACTCGGTCGTCGACGATTCGATCCGCTCTGCGCTGGATGTGGTCAAGTGGAAGGAGTTGGTACTGGGAAGCCCCAGCCCAGAGATGGGAACAGTATTCCACGTGCGGCCGAACCTGCGCCTTGTAAAGTTGCAGGCGGTGTGCTGGCATGAAATACTGTCCCGCTCTGCTGAGCACGCCAAGCTTTTTAGAGGCCAATTTGGCCTTCTCTTCCAAGTGACCACGAAACTGCACATCACTCGATATGTCGACGCCGAGGATTCCGATACTGGCTGAGGCAACAAGTGGAGTGCCTTGAAACTGAGGAGATAGACAAAGGGGTTCTTAGCGGAGCAAACTTGTGTCTTTTGAGAGACTCTGTTAGAAGACTCGACTTGTTTGTCCCGGCACTCGCAGACGTTTTCCCGAGAAATATTGGCTCAGCCGGTGTAAAGAGCATCACCAGTGCTGTCATCTGCATAACAATGAATGTTACAGGTTTGCAACATATCATTGATATGCAGAAGATACAGCGTTGGCGATAGCACGCAGCCTTGTGGAACACCAGCATTAATAGGCTTGCAATCGAAGCTTGCACCGTCTACAACGACCTTGATGCCCCGATCTGCAAGAAAGCTGGTGTTCCAATCGCACAATTTCTCGGGAAGCCCATAGGAAGGGAGCTTCTGCAGCCTGCAACCCGCGCTAATTGAAGGGAACCTGGTGCAGAAATTCATCGACGGCATCCGCGACCTTGAAGTCAGAGCTGCTGTGAGGCTGGGGCACCACGAGACGCTTAAGGAAGCCTTGGCCCATGCACTGGAGGTGGAAGCCGTGCGCCAGGATCATCGTTCCCATCGCATCAGGGAGGTTACAGCAGCTACAGTACGCGACCGCAACAAAGGATACAGCTTTAGGTGCTATGGCTGTGGGGAAGAGGGCCATCTTCGATCCAGCTGCCCTAAGCGAACTCTATAAAGGGGGAGTTGATCGATCTCGTGAGGGTAGTGCAGCTAACGGCACCGCCTGGCGGTGGCAGGATCGTCGTTCCCCTCACGCTAGGGAGGTTGCAGCAGTTGCGGTTCGCGACCACAATAAAGGATACCGCCCTAGGTGCTATGGCCGTGGGGAAAGGGGCCATCTTCGATCCAGCTGCCCTAAGCGAACCCTAGAAAGGGAAGGTGAAAGATTTCAGAAGGGAAGTGCAGCTAACATCACCGCCCAGCAGCAGCCGAGATATGACTTTACTATCAGACATAGCAGCGGGAAATCTCATGGCAACGCGGATGCATTGCCAAGAAGACCTTGTCCTGAAGATTGGGAACATTGTACTAGGCAAAAGAGTAAGGAAGTGGTATCCGTGAGGATGCTCAGGACAGACCACCTCAGCAATGGGTGGAAGGACAGCCTACGACATGCACAGCAGGAAGATCCGGACATCAAGCCGATTCTGGGGTGGATGAAGGCCCGTGCTACCAAGCCTAAGTGGAGGGACGTCTCAGCGATGAGTTCAACCACGAAAAGCTTTTGGGCCCAATGGGACAGCTTGCTGCTTCAGGATGGAGTCCTGTGCCGTAAATGGGACAATGGTCGAGGAGACATTTGTCGTTTGCAAATGGTTGTCCCTAAAGCTAAAGTGCCGAATGTTCTACAGCTGTGCCATAATGGTCGTTCAAGAGTCCATCTGGGAGTTAAACGAACTCTGCTGAAGGTCCGAGAACAGTTTTACTGGG